>BLKR01000536.1:0-481126 GCA_011170035.1 Teleogryllus occipitalis | reverse complement strand
CGCCCGGCGCCCCTCCCGCCCCTCGCCCCGCCTGCCCCGCGACTCGCTCGCCCCGCGATACACCCGCCCGCCCCTCCTGCCCGCCCCCCCCCGCTCGCGTCGCGTCGTCCGGCGTAAATAACCGGACCAAATCGAGTCCGCGTCCTCCGCCTCCACCCCAACCCCTCACCCCCACAAGCGACATCTTCTTGCGCGAAGTCACGATTTTCGTCCGCGCTCCAAGAAAGACACAATCTTGAAGAACGGGCCCTCGCGGGGAGAGGAAAGGGCGAAGCTGCTTGGAGGTTGAAATCTTAAGCTCCAGAAACGTATTGCTTCCGAGAAAAAGAACGGAACTGTGTACAGAAAAGAGGTCGTTGGAATTTTTTAACGATGATAAAAGGTTTCTTTCAGTGATTAGTATTTAAATATTCGACAAACAAAGTTCTTTTCAATACTTAGTTCGTCGCGAACAAATTATCTAGTTGGTTGAATGAGATTTAGTGAGGAATACTTGACTTATGACGAATGAATGACATGAAAAGTAGAATTTTATTTCATATTGTAAAATTGTAAGCCTCTGGGAAGGCTCGTGGGCAGCGTACTAGCTATCCGTGATGTGGTCCCGGGTTCGATTCCCGGTCGAGACAAAAATAGAATTGTAACTTTCCTTCAAAATTGTCCCAATTTCTGTAGCTGTGTGACTAAGAAAAGATCAAGCAGGCGGATCGTGCTAGTTATGGTGAAGAGAATACGTCATGTTCACCTCATGTCAGTCTTATCCCCAAGCATGGGAATTTAACTAGACCCAGGCAATGGAGAACACCGGTAGCTGGCCTGCGAAGTCGGGCTACCGGCACAATAACACCAAATACACACAGGAGAGTTCCAGTGTGATGCATATTTCCGGGGATTTCAAATGCCATGGTCATTAGTTCCTTTAGGGTAGTGAATGTATGCTTGCAGGTGGCAGTGTTACTCCCCCGCAGGATGGAGAGATCTTAATTCGACCTACGTGTCATTGATTGATTGACTGATTTTTTCGTGTTTCCGAGCGCGTCAATAGCTTTGGTCATTATTCCCGTAAGACTAGTGCATGCTTATTCTCGGGAGATAGCGGGGATCTTCCCCCGCTCGATGGCGAGATCCGGTGCCGACCTACCGTCGGCTAGTGGGGTTTCCCCCTAACCAAGACTCTCCCACCAGCGGGGCACCGCCCTAGCCGGGACAAGCTCTAAGCTCCCGACCGGTCTCCCGGAATATGTGGTAGTGTAGTGCATGTTAGTGTGTGTGTGTGTAAGGGGAGAGGATAGGACAATGAAGAGGAAGGAAACATCGCGCGCGGTCCGTGGCCCGTTTGGTAGGGTACTGCTCCGGCATTCTCCTGGTGTTGATCGAAGAAACCACGGAAAACTACCGATCAGAGCAACCGGCCGCTAGAATTCTCCTCCAGACAGCGACTGAATTCTACCTAGCTGAAAAGCTAGGTATTGATCGGAGAAATGACTGAAAACTACCGATCAGGGCAGGCAGAAGCTACATTTCTCCTCCAGAAGCGGTTGAGTCCGATCTGGTCACACAGCCGCCATCGAAAGTCCGCCGCCTTCGTGAATCGGCGCTTAGAGTCTCCAGTCAGTCTCCGACAGAGACAAGCTCTCAGCTAAATGAACCGATAGTTTGAATGTGTAATGGTTAATGAACTTGATTTCAAATATACGTTTCGATTGTGTTTAAAAATGAACTTGATTTCATACTTATGGCTTACGAATTATTTCTTTACACATTATTCGAACTATTTCGTTTACATACTCAAAGGAAAGCGAAGAAAAATTATGATTGCATCAACATAGACATGGCTCCTCCCCCTCCAAAAAAATATAGCCGACGCTCAAAATATTAGCGCCTCTTGCCTCTGCGAAATATTTTTAGGTAATATAATATTTGAATCATGGATTTATCATACAAGCAACAAAAGATTAGAAATATAGTATTTTAATAAAAAAGAATACCACAAATTATATTAATAAAATATTAAAAGTAATCCACTTTAATTATCCCGAGAAATAAAGCATGTTCATTAGCACGAGAAGTATTAAAGGCTGAGTGTAGATAAATTTAGAACTTAAACACATTAAATGTTTTTGATAAGTAGAAATTTCTTATATGTGGGAGCGTGAACGTTTGCTGATAACATGTTCGGAATGTGTAAGAAAAGGACGCTTCTGTTTGTAAGGACCTCCTGTAGTTTGCCGGAAAACAAGTCTGTTTTGCCCAAAGAGAATCTAATTGTTTTTGCTGGCATAATCGCCTCACTCAAATCGCCGCCGCGTAAGAGAGAAAGCAGAGCTGTGTTATGAACATTCCGCGGTTTGAGGTTGTCGCGTGGATTGTAAACGCTTGCGCAGCTCATTGCTGCGCTGTCGCCGCCGCCGGTGCTCTGCGCCGCTGGGAGCTGACGGGGAGCGGTTTTTTCCCCGCTCGTTGCAAGACATTTTGCGTTGAGCGCTCTTTAGAAGCACGTTCTACGCCACCCACCGTGTTTTCAACGAGGAAAAACGTAAAATGGAGCACGCACTTGCTACATGTATTTCGAGTATATGTTTTGTTTCTAATCTTCTTGTTTTGTAACTATTTTTACTCCTCCGCTGAAATATCTGACCAAAGGACTTTAAATTTTAGTGACTGGTTGTAACTGGTCTGAAATTATGAAGGTGTAGTTTGGAAGTCATTTTCCAGCTGAAACTATTTAAACTATTTTCAGGCTGTAAATTTCCTTGTATTTTGTGCTCTTTAGATGTGTCAAATTCTATTACATCAAAGAAAAACTAAATATATTGACATACCAATATGTCACTGAATATTGTACAACATTTATTATAAATGGCGTCAATTAAAAGGGGATAAATTATGTGAATATGCTAGCATAGCAACGGTAAGTGAGCCGTCGTCAAGGTCAACATATTCATGCAGTGACAATCGCGGAGACGGCTAGTTAATTCTATATAGAATTCTGGGATTGGCCGAAAAAGCAGTGACTGTCGTGGAGACGGCTAGTTCCTTTTGCAAGAAATTTAGAGATTGGCTAGGTACGAAAGTACATCAAATGTTATCTGCAAATAAACAATCGAAATTATGAACCGAGCTTTGCAGGGCTGAAAGAATACGAGAGACATTCATTCTGACTGATGCCGTGCTCGTGAACGGATCGTGCTCCAATTAATGTTAGGAGTTTTTTTCTTTGGGGACTTGTAAGCATCTGCTAGGGAATGGATATTGAGAGAACATCAAAATTGGAACTCTAAGTTTGACAGTGGAGCGTAAAATATTTCATGTGAACGAGTTGGAGGGACATTGAGGGATTGGGCGAAGTTGTCAGTGATTGGACTGGAATGTTAGCAGCAAATAGTTTATTGATCTGATGAACGGTGATTGAAGTGTGCTTCCGAGAGAAGAAGAGAGAAGATGGTGTCTGGACCTGAGGACGGCGGCGTCAGAGATGGACAAAGATGATCCAAATGCGCGCGAAGACATAAGGTTGGAACGGTCATGACAAACGTTTAATTTTATATTGGGTAAAGTTATACAATACCAAAATTGTTTTAAATTGTTTAAAAAATTTCCATGTTTTTGTGAAATGAATATATGATTTTTCATTGAGCCAATTCTAGCAATGAAGTAGCAAGATAGAAAGATATTTGCTTTTCAGGTTCCTCGACCGAGTTTGTTTGAGTAAATTCAGTTTATTTAAAAAATGGCGCACCAACTGGGGCTGAATTTCTTTTAAATCAGTCAGACTATTTCAATATAAAGCGAAAGTCTTTTAAAAGTTATTGAATTGTGATGAAATTAATTGACAATAAAACAAGTAAATAATTTGAATCATTTTCTGATAAAGGAATTTAATAGATAAACGGGGATATAAAAATGAATTAATAAACGTTATTATGTTTTTTGACGGAACTGCTTTTCTGGCGATTATTACACAGTATCATGTGACATTCTGTTGATGGGATCTATGCTCAAAAGTAAAAGTATTTTGCATATTTTTATTGAAATATCATATAATAATATTTACTAAGCTCATTAAAAAATACATCCCATTTTAAATAAAAAATAACTGTTTCATTGTTATTCATGAAGCATGGGAACGATTATCGTCGTTCAAAGAGATAGGAAACACCACATGATATAGC
Organism: Teleogryllus occipitalis; assembly: GCA_011170035.1. Lineage (NCBI taxonomy): Eukaryota > Metazoa > Arthropoda > Insecta > Orthoptera > Gryllidae > Teleogryllus > Teleogryllus occipitalis. The sequence continues at coordinate 476,954 of BLKR01000536.1, read as the reverse complement.
CACTTTGGGTGCGAGTGGAGAATTCCCCTTTAATATCGGAGACCAGATACCCGATGTTCGCTCTCGCCCGGAGGAAATGGCAGGGCAGCCAGCTCACGTCTCCAGAGACTTTTTAATTTTCCGCAGTTGACGAGGTCGCGCGTGCAGTGACACGTGCTCATTATCGCCCGCCTCTTCCGCGGGCGCTTCGCCCCGGCGGAGGTTCCCCTCCGCGCCGCTCCCCCTGGAGGCGCTGGTCTCACCAGGCCGCACGCGGCCTCTCGCTTAGATAAGCTCTCCTTGTTGCTGCGATCTCGCTAGCACGTATTCCAAAGGGAGAGGAAATCACTGTTGTTCTCTGGAAAATGCGTTAGAAAGGAACAAATAAAATTTGACGTTACTACTACATTGTTCACTTCGGAAATCATGTAATGTATATTTTATATTAAAAAATTTGTTGTTTTGATAAATCCATTCACATCATTTTTCCTAATATTAGTCGCAAAGTGTTGGTCGTTAAATGCGAACACTTCTCCCAAATATTGGTTTGATTTGCCATCGTCTCACAGAATATTCTCGTTGTCATTGAATTGCATATCTTTGCCATTCATTCTCATCTGTTTTGTCCTTTCTCTCCTCACCTCACCTCACTCTTTATCTATCTACCTCCTTTGTACACAGTATGTCCAAAAAATAATTCCAGGAACTTTCGGAATAAACTGTATTACCCCCTGCAGCACTCAAATGCACACCCGTTCACACATCCTTCCTCTCTCTTTCACTGTCTCTTTTCTCCCTCTCTTTCTCTCCGCTCTCTCTCCCTTTGTTTCACACTTTTTCTCTCCTTCTCTTTCTTTCCCTCTCTTTGTCTCTCGTTTCATTACGTTCGCCTGTTTCCGCCTTAGAGTCACGTACCAATCTCTGTTCTCATTCTGTTCACTGTTGGTGTCTGTCCCCGTCGCCACTGTCCTTTAATTTATTACACCGTGGGCCCCGCGCTCGGATTGTCGCTCTTCATAACTGCCTAGTCTCCCCGTCGCTTCGCTTTTTGTGTTTTTTTTTTCGAGCCTAAGTACAGCAACAGTTTTCTTTGAGATGTTGCCAAATCGTTTTGGAGGACAGAAGTAACAGTTTTAATTAACTTTGTTAATTAATTAAATCTGAAAAGTAAAGATTGACTTTCTATCTCACTATGTAGGTGGTATCTGGTTGGGAGAATCGCCGCGAAGTCAGCACTGAATTTGCTAGTGGATGAAAAAGATGGTATGATATTCCAAAAAGGGGAATCCGTGAGTGAGAAAACATTAGAAAGAAAAACTAAAGAGAATGACAATGATTAAACGCGGAGGGTTTACGTTCTTTATCAATAATATTATTGTCTAAAAAATGTGGAGAAAGAAAGGATTGGGATACTAATAGTATATTTCCAAATTGGCGCAAGTGATCATTCTTTTTCTGCATTGTTTCATTAGATATGTTATTTACTACATATATCATTTGATTATTTTATGTAGGCGAAATTAAAGTTAGAAAACGTTTTATTAATATTTGTGAGTGAATTTATTTTATTGAAAAACTTTCAATCTAATAATTTTTTACTCGATAGCAAAAATTACTGTTGATGCATGTTCTTTTTCCAACTCGTTATTTTCACATCCTGCGGCCATCACACTGAAATTGGTAGGATGAGTTTACATTACTGCTGAGAAAAAAATGTAGAACTTCAAATGAATGAATATGTCAGTTCGTCCTTAGATTTACCGATCTGAAACCCGCTCATCATTTCCGCTTTGAAATTCGAATGCATTCTCTTTGGAATATTTAATTCTGTTAAAAAAGTATTTGCGTGTGAGTTTAAATGTATTAAAGGGAATGTTATATTTAAAAAATGAAAAAAATATTTCCATTAAAACATGTTGCTATTCTTTAAATCTCTTTCTCCAGTGACACACTGCAATGTTTTAAAAAGTGAAAATTAAAGTATTTCGTTACTAATTTTACAAAAGAGGTATTATTGAAACGTAGACAATGCAAGAATAGCAAGACAATGTTTACTAGGGAATTTTCTCCTTATATTGCATATTTGTTGATGATTTTTAATTCTGATTTAACTGAGTATTTTGAAAACAAGCTGTGCATTCTGTACAAAAGCCAAATCCAAATAAACTCTTCTTCACAGCCATGGAAAAGCGGGTCGCTAGGCAACGCGAATTGTTTGCATTGCCCAAATTGCAAACTCACGCTATCATATAAACGAGGGCGTTTCTCATAATTCGGTTATCATTAAACACGCAACTGACAGCTCCGGATGCAATACGTTACTGAAACAAACGCTAGGGGCAGAATCATCGGGTTCAACAGACTTTTCACTTTGTAAATGGCTTTGCAGTGACGTACCAACAAATAATAATTTATTAAAAACCTTCATAGTGGATAGAAATGCTAAATCTTTCGCAGAAAATACTTCATTGTGGCCCTTCAGAAACAATCTATGTGCACACGTATTTCTTGCTAAGTCCATATTAAAACCTATTTTAAACGATATTTCATCATCCATTGATGCATTAAACTGCCTGGAGAGAGCACACAGCTGCGGAGCAACCCCACTGCTCAATTCCTAAGTTTCGAATTTTCCGAACGGTACGAACATTTTCAAGTTGATATTTTGCCTTGGGCAGTCAATGTCAACCAGACTGACGATGATGAAGATGACGTGACGATGTTAACGATAATGATGTGTTTCGTACTCATTCCTTACGCGAGGGATGATACTAATGAATTTTGTTCTCCCTTTTCTGTGACGTGCAAAGCAAGTCATAACGTATCCTGTAATATCTGTATCATTAACTTATTTGAAATTTCACTGGAGTATCGAAAATCAGTGATAGTGTGAAAGATCAATCAATCAATGCAACTATGAATTATGTCTTAATCATGAACTGATGTGTTTATGCATGAGGCCCTTAATGAACTCTGTTCAGAATTCTTACTTGATTCCATTTTTCAACATATTAACTTTGAATTGAATTTTATGTAATGCCACTGAAGTTTTCATTCTATGATTTCATTCGTTTTCATTCAATTCTGACGAATTGATGCAACAATGGAACTAATGAGGTAGTATATTTTGAAAGTCCCATGCCGCAAAATCGTATTTGGAGTAATTCAAAAAAATAAAGGTCTATTTCCCTCGTGTCCTGAGCGTCCAATGACAGAAAAGAATTTATTGCAACTTCAGCGAATCTCATCTGTCTATCAGCAAGAAATCGAATGCAGTACCTGTCAGGTAATTCACGATTAGTGCATCTGTTATTTATTCAATAGCCAATTATAATTACTCTGTCAATGTGTACGTTCCATTCTCCTGCGAAAACAAACGAAGTATTAAAGCCATTGAATAATGTCGGTGAAAATTGACGTGCAGAATTAGTAAATGAGAAAATATGCTGTTAAATGATTCGAAATAGTGAAAAACCGAGAATGCATTTTGAAAGAGTGCCATGAGCTGTGAAAGAATTTAAGAACTTTCATCATAAAACTGAAATGAAGGGATATAAAACATTTTAACTTTGTTGGGCTAATATTAATTGTATTTTAATAATTGTTCAGTTAATTAATGGGTTAATCTTGGGTTCGTGGTGCCCCTCAATTATAGCCTTACTTTACCGATCAGGGTTGTATACATTTTTAATGTCTTTAGAAAAAGTGTATAACAGATCCTTTGATATTTCCATATTTTTCTTTTCGTCACTTGTATTCAAACAAATGGTATCCCATTTGCTCCTTGCACAGGTGCCGAGGCTCCTGCCTTCGATGCCGGTGGTGTGAGCACTGGCTTTACGTCCTTGAAATGTAGTGAGTGGTTGACGCTGAGGTGGCGAAACCTTCGTCTTCTGTGGCCGGAAATCTTAAGACTTCCAAAAACCCGAGATTACGATAGATCCGGGCTTGTCGAAAGCCTTAATGATACCTAGAAGAACGTCATTGCATTCAAGCAGTGATCTCGTGGCTCAGAGCGAAGTCGTTCGCCTTTCACCAAGGAGATCCGGGTTCGATTCCCGTCGACTCTCATGTGAAATTTGTTCCCACAAAACGAGTTCGACTGCTTCACTATGGCCAGTCCAACCCCTGTATGGTGTCCTAAATCCTACTCCTATCCTTACTCCTTTCCAATTCTGGTCGCTGGTTAGTGACGTAGGAGCGCGTGGTGGGAGGCGCGTACGCGGAGATGCTACCTGGCGGTTCTCTTGACAACAGACTGCGACGAGACCTGACGGACATCTACAGTAACGGAGGATTACTCCAGAATATAAATAAAAAGTAACGGAGGATTACTCCATTAGCGCTCAACACCCAACAAGGTTAGGAGACGCGTTGCGTCGTGAGTTGACGCAACAAATGTAAAAGAAGAATGTGATCCATCGCAAATTCACATTAGTTTCACCTAACAACACGAGAAGCGCAATGTGAAAAAATACATCCTCGACATCATGCAAGTAGTAGAAGAGAATACCACAATAACTAATTCTCTTACTTACATTATTTAATTGAATTTTAATGTTTTCAACTCCTCCTCCTCCTAGAGTCAAGTCAATTGAATCTTGTTAAACAAACGATATCCCGCCCCCAGTAGTGGAGGTGGCCAAAACGTATGGGCAACATAAACCAAATATCAAGCAATTAATGTTACTTTTATATATTTATTCTTTTGTTGCGTGTTATTTTTATAGATGTTTCGTTATGTTTTACAATATCAACGAAACATGCTGTTTTTATTTTCTTAGTCTAACATCCGTGTCTTTCATTAAAGCATTCCAGGATATGGGAATACTTCCTAATGAATTCGTAAGTTAAAATTACAATATATTTTGCGATTTATTGGCTTATTTCATTTTTTTGTATGAGTTTATTGAAGTATTAATTTCGAAATAGTGATACTGTATACCACTCCCACATTAGAAATATCAGTTATGATAATTATTTCTCATCTATTAGTTCCTGATATAGAATATGATAAAAAACACTTACCATTTATTTCTGTTCAGATGAATGAAAGAGGAGTGAATAATAAGTCCTAATAATTTTTTTTTCTGAATTTGTTCGTCGACAATAAACCCAGTACTGCTTAACTCATTTAGATAACACCCAGTTGTACTGATAGTTGAGTAGCGACATCGTCAAGAATGTCAGGCCGGAAATTCATTGCAGGTCAATGTTTCCCGCCATGAAACCACTTTTATGGTAATTAGTGAACTATTAGAACACAATGCTCGGCCAGTGTGCGAGGGAATGGTGGGGGCAGTCACGTGGTCACCCAGTCATCGCCCCGCGCGCGGCCTGTGGCGTGGCCCGCCGTGCATTTGCATGGGAATTGGGTGATGTATATTAAAGAGGCACCGCATCGGACGCGGATCAATCCGCGCCGAGAGTGAGGCCCTGGCTGCTGCAGCAGCCGCCCCCTGCGCCTCCTTCTTTGGCTCCTGGTCTTCCGTGGACGCAAGTTAGGCGACACTTTCCTTGGGAAGCCTTTTTTATCAGGGTAGTTTCCGTTGATTTCTCTCAAGGCGTATTATTATTATTATTATTATTATTATTATTATTATTATTATTATTATTATTATTATTATTATTATTATTATTATTATTATTTTAATTTTCACACTTTCTTTGCTTTAGCAGGAAAATCTATCACCTGTCCAATTGATGTTATTGGACTAGGCTGGGACTACGCATGAAGGAAATTCATCCTGACCTGCATGAATGTCACGCATTTAGGAATTTCCTGACAATATGACTTGTTTGAAGAAGGGTGACTTTCTGGGCTTCATCAAAGATGTTTTTGATATCTAAATTTTCCAGATTTCTTTTAAAGTTCCTGGTGACGACTCCTTCAACGGATATTGGGGAAATGGGGAAAGGGGAGATTTCATGCAACGTTCAAATGTTTTTTAATTCAGTTGCCAAGTTCTCACATTTTCTGAATTTTTCTGCTTCGGACTTCCGGAGGGTTTTGAGTCAAAGGGATTGCAACATCGAATAGAGAGGCTGTTTTCTTTTCTTTGTCTATTATGAGGATGTCAGGGCGGTTATGATCAACCGTTTTATTCGTCATAATAGGCCGATCCCAGTATAAGATGTGCATCTTCGTCTCGAGCACAGCATCTGGTTCATACTTGTAGTATACTGGAACATTATTCCCCAACATTCCAAGTTTCATTCCTAGTTCTCGGTGAATGAGTTTTGCCACTTGGTTATGTCTGCCTCAATAGTCACTCTCTGACAAAGTTGTTGTTGTTATTGTTATTATTATTATTAAATTATGAGAAGAGAGGAAGATGACGAAAGGTTAGGTGAGATGGAGGAAGATGGTGAGAGCTGCTCGTGGCCTTTTGAAACTATTCCAGCATTCGCCTTATGGCTGAGGGAAACCACGAAAAACCCCAGTCAGGGTGACCGGCCCGGGGATCGAATACGGACGTTCCGACTGCGAAGTCAGCGTGCTACGCACTGACCTACTTCGCTTGGTATATGTCCTAGTACCAACCTTCAAAAATCCTGCTACTTTCCCTAAAATTCCTGGCACCATTGACAATTGATTTAAATTATGAAATTGATCATATTATATTTCTGTAATATTTTTAACGCACACAGAAAATTTGTTAAACATAACTCGACATCGATTCATTTTATATCAATGAACTATTTGCATGTTCTATCCTTTTCTACTGTAACATATGTTAGAAAAATACCATCCTAAGTAACCCTTAATGCTTTTACTCTAGAGTTTACGGCAAATATAATAGATTTTTGCAATATTGGTGATAGTTTTAAATTATTGAATAAAAAATATTACACGAATCTTACATCGTGATATCATCAATCACCGTAGACACTCTCCGAAGGCCCTTTTACTCGCCTATTAACTAGAGCTGTGATTTATATGCAATAAAAACAGCGAAATATGCACATATGTATGTAAATATATTTGGCACTATATGCAATTAAAAAAGGAAAATATGCGACATAGTGTAATGTAATATCTAAGTGTAAAAATAAATGAAAAGTGTAATGTGGAAAATATGTTTACTGCAAAAAATGATACAGAAATCATATCAATTGTTACAAGCGAAAAACATTACTTCAAGGGCTTAATTTTGAAGGATACTCATTTTTTAGGAAAATAATGGGAGATACAGTTAATGTACATTTCACAAAATGAAAAAATATAAGTATTGTAACAAAAATATGACTTTCTCTCAATTATAATAAAATCTAGAACACAATAACCAAATAACTTAAAACCTGAAATTTTGACTTAATGTGTTTTACTTGTGAGACAATGACATTTGGTTAAAAGAGAAACGGTGGTAAATTGAAAACAAGGGACATACCTTGAACAAAGTCCATTGATGACCTCCACAATTGTTGCAACTGCAAACAACCACCTTTTTCAAGTTCTCAAACGAGCGTGTATTTGGCCTCAAAATTGCTTTATACCGGCTGAATGAGCGCCCCATAACAACAATCGTAACATAGACATGAGCGCCCTATAACAAACACGTAACGTAGACAGAACATCTTTTATTTGTTCAAAGTAGTTGGAATAATACTCAGCTGCCTTCAGTCCTGTACCTCACCTTGTGATGATTGGTTGGGGAGGTAGAGGTGACTTGGAGCCTTCACGAATACTTTCTTGACAGTTTTTATCAATTGATCAACATTTGGGAATTGAAAGCTCACAGTTTCTGCAATGCGATGAAAAGCGTGAGCAAGGCAAGTTGGATGAAAAAGTTTAGGATAAAAAACTTTCATCGCAACCTCTGCTTTTAAGATATAAAGAGCACCATCCAACAGATATAGCCTTAGAGCCTTTTCATGCTGAACTCCACTCTGCCAAAGAACACTTATTGATTCATTGAAATACCTTTAAATGAGGGGTGAATATGCTCTTTTCTCGGATGAGTGGTGAATATGCAACAAAAATATGCAAATATGCTCCAAATATGCAAAAATATGCAAATATGGTGATATAAGCGAAAATATGCGGAATAAAAATAGCTTAAAATTATTCTAAATGTCTCAAAACATGTACAATTTGTTGAATCGCGATGTTTTAGTTAAAAGAAAAATGTGCAAATGCATATAAATGACAGCCCTACTAATAACATACGAGATGCTTTCGGCAGCGGGATGGCGCAAGCGAGGAATGACACTGATCCCTTTTCCGTGCGGCACGGCGGATATCGCCGGATTGTGACAGTCGCGCGCTTCCTGCCGCCTACATAAAGCTCAACGCTCTTCCCCGCGGAATATTAAGTAACACCAAGATGGAAACTGAAGCAAGCAATCGCGCGTCGCCGCCGCCACGAGCAGGACGAGCAAATTCGCTACTCCATCGAAAAACTAACACATATTTTTTACAGAAAATTGTCTTACCGGATTGTTTAATTTGGAGGGTGGGATATATACCATTTAACCACCTCCCCTGGGATCCATCACTCGCTACACGGTACTACTATTCACTTGTACACCGGCTCCTCGTAAACATTGTAATATATACTATGAACGTATTTTATATTTCGAATAAAATTCTTATATGTGGTAAGATCTAGTGTACAGTTACTTCAGTAGAGATAGACCCTACTTTCAGACACACCAAATCGTTAAGAACTGATCGGCGACATTCTATGGTAGGAAAAGGCTTGTAGAGAGCAATTTTAAGTACAATTTTGAATTTTTATTTTACATATTTTCTATTTTTTCTCACATGTTTTGGACAAAATAAGTACATATTTTACATATTTTACATTTTTTATTACAATAAATTCCGTTCCCTATCCGAGTTCACTGTAACCGAAGTCGACTGTACTAGGATCTTGCTACGTCTGCCAAAACTGAGTTCAGACTTCTAGATACAAGTCGAGAAGATAATTGCCAATACTTCCAAAACCACTAGCTTCTAATTTTTTTCTCTTGCTGGTTCATACTTGTTTGTTTCTGTCTGCGTTTTGTGAAGTGAAAATTGTAAGTGAAACAGTAATGTACTTCAGTAACACGAAAACTCGGAATTATATTACGCTCCAGTATATTTGTCGATTATGGGGGCCATATTCGAGGAATTCTGTTCATATGTGACAACTTGAATGGGAAGGTCTAAAGCTCATTTTCTATTGTTTTATTATATTAAGAACGTGACTTCAACTTGATGCAACTTTACTTTCTCGCTCTTCAACTGTATATGAACTTTACTTTCTCGCTCTACGTCGTAAAAAGAGAAATTATTGTAACCGTGCTGGAGAAAATGGGGAAAGTTTGACAGAAAAACTCTTTATTGTCGGGCCTGACAAAGTGGATAATTCTTGTACCTCTATATAGGTGTTTCCACGTAAGAAAAGACCCTAAAAATTCAAGATGGCGGAGTTTCGGCACTGCCAATCTCATCGAAATAAAACGCGAAAGCGCCGACGCGACTTGTTTAAATGTAGTGGCCTTCAAAAATCCAGATATGCTGAAATGATTTGTTAATGTTGTTTTACGACTTATAAATCGCAACAATATGGTAAAATAATTTAATTTATGTATGAAATTTGTTTTTATTAATTAATTATAATATTAAATATAACACTTTTAATTAAATTACTTATAAATTTAAAAACATTTGAAATCTCAGAATTAATAAAATCTTATTGAAACTGAAGAATAAATGAAATAGTAGAATGCTATTTTATTATACAATAGGAAAAAAAGGTATAAACAGGGAATTTATAGAATAAAGATGAAATGAAATGCAAGACTCAAAATAATTTTAATTTTCAAACAGTACACAATGAAGTGAAATAAAACTATTCTTTACTGAACTAGAAATATTTGTATAATAATGGTTTTATGCGCATAATATCGACATATGACCACAATCAAAGCATATCTAGGGAATGAACAAATCTACTGTATGAAAATGACAATGTTTGAAATTTCATGAAAATTGAATTGATCAGATATATGATTTGATATAATGCTGTTCAGTAAAGAATAAACTGATGCACCATGGGTGGTCAATTTTAATGACAAATTGCATGGAGCAGTCATTAAAATTTCTTGAACACCGATGGTCCACAGCAATTTATTTTCACAAAAATTATTGAATTTTTACAACAATTTTAAAGCCTAATGTCCCTGGGCTTACAAACATTACAAAACATCCCGGCATTTACCTTAAGCGATCGGGGAAAACAAAGGAGTAAGTATGCTACCATATATATATATATAAAAATTGAATAAAAAAGTGAATTAATCCTCAATTGGATTGTAAAAATATTATCATTAAAAATTAACATTAAGAAATTTGGCTGACTTTACAATTTAATAAACTACTTGAAAATTTTACATATATTGATAGCATACCCATCCTCCCGATCAGGATGACGACTGAGGGCCGATTTCTAGCATGCATACAGAAACATACGTCAAAATAATGGAGACATTTACAATACATAAAATAATATACATAAAAAATTCCATATTTAGAAAATGAAAAATCTGGTAAACACAGCAACCCTGCAACATAGAACAATCAATGCAGTATCTATTGTCCAATCATGATAAATTCAATAAACAGACATGTTATTGTTATAAGATCAAAAATTATTCCTAGGAAATTATGTTCTTGCAATGAAAAACAAAAAAATTAAAAAAGGAATTATCACATTTAAATAAAAAAAATTGCTACTTAACTTATATATTACTTCAAACTCCTGCAACATATGAAAAACAAAATTTTCCAGAAGAAAAGTTGGCCCAAGAATTTTTGCTTCACATTACAGTATTCAATATAATACGTAACCAAAAAAAATTTACCTACAAAACCAACAAAATTTACAAACATAAATAGAAAATCATTGAAAAATAACTTGAAATGTTAATAACCAAAAAGTAATATAGCGCATCAGTAGTAAACATTAAATTTTACTCTATATCGTGCCAAATAATATCATGAAATAAGTACTTACTAATTTCACTTAACAACTGATTACCATTTGAACAAAACATCTAAATAAAATGATGTATGTTCTGAACTCCATTATTGCATATCTGAAACATTTATAAATGTAATGTATGTTTCACACACATGTCAAATCTTTGAAGTGTATTCATTTATAATACTTAGCATCCATACTTAAACTGAACACAAACTCAGAGGCATTGGCAGTAATGATTAATTGTATTACAGGGAGAATGTAAAGGAAATTGATTAACTGTTAATTCATTGGGGTTAATTAATGTTAATGAAATGGTGCTCTTAACTAGTGTCTTTAGTTGAATTGAGAAGGCAGGAGTTCACTCAGGATCTCACACTCATATTAAAACTATTAATGCACACTCACTTCTTTCACATTGCAACTGTTCTCAGACCAAACAGACTGACTGAAGCACTGGCAGGAACAATTGACTGTAATTTAAAAATATTAATTTATAACCTGCAATAATCACACACCTATAATCAAGTAATTCAAGCAATACGTTTTCTGGGGCACAGTGTAACCAAATTTTTACTTAACTTGACTGGGTGGTTGCTTTACAGAGGCAGGAATTTTATAATTTGAGACACATCTGAAATATTAAGTTACATATTTTACAAAATTATTACTTTTATTCCAAACGCTTTAAGTGAGTAAGTAAGTGAGTAAGCATACTCATTGTTTTCACTTTTGCAACCCTAGTCGATCCAAACGCACAACTGAAGCACTGGCAGGAACAATTGACTGTAATGTAATAATATTAATGTAATAACCTGCAGTAACAACAATTCCATAATCGAGTAAATTCAAGCTATACCTTTTCCGGGACACAGTGTAACCAAATTTGTTCTTAATCTTGATTTGGCGGTTGCTTTACGGGGGCAGGAATTTTATAATTTGAGGCACATCTGAAATATTGAGTTACATATTTTACAAGAATATCACATTTATTCCAAACGCTTTAATGCTTACTCACTGTTTTCACTTTTGCAATCCTACTCGATCCAAACACACAACTGAAGCATGGGCAGGAACAATTGACTGAAAATTGGGAGAATGTGTTAATGAAATGAAATTTTCTTCAATTCTCAATGGAGTATTTTCCAGTTCTTACCAGTTCTGTTGCACAGGGGGTCCCAACATGTTCTCTAACAACTGTGGGTGGTTGCATTAATATGTCAGATGTTTCTTGAGATGAAGTTGTGGAATCTCTAATATTTTTTTCAATTTTTTCACATTGAAGATGTTCCTGGGATTGGCTCAAATGGAATTGTGTCTCCTTCCTCTCCTGTGCCTTCTTCAGCTATGTCAGTTCCACTAGCACTGCTCAAATTTACTACTATTTCTTCATAATCTTCTTCCACTGCCTCTTTTTCATAATACTCTTCAATAATTTTTTCTGCATGTTCCACTGAATTCTTCCACATTTCTGGTGTGACCCTGTTAATGCCATAACATAATTTTCTAGTTTCTTGTTTTACTAATTTTGAAAAAAATTATAATCATAACTGTTATCATATATTGACCATTTTTCTATAATGGTATATTGAAAACTTTACCTGATTTATTGCCTCATTCCACACAGCTTTAGTTCTCTCCATTCCTTGCCCTGGCCTTTCACATACAGTTTTGTGGTAGTACCCTTTTGAAATGCCCCACACATGTTCAATAGGATTGAATTTGCAATGATATGGTGGCAACCTCAAAACTGTGTGCCCTTCTGCAGCCAGCATGTCATCAACTACATACCTTTACCAATACATTGCTGAGGTCAGTTTTTTATTAGATTTATATATCATTTATTTATCACAAGTGTAGACGCATATATTTGTACATATTTAAAGTATATATTTTAATATTTAATTACAATGATGCAACAGAACAAGATAATATGCAAAATATTAATGAAATGTATTCTTTAATGCACTGATATGTATCTCGTGGTACCTTTTTATCCTTTCACAATGTTGGCTCGCCAGGGCAACAAGTGAGATTTTATTTGCAGCTTCTGGCACTCGTACTCCTCGCTGGTTCAGCCATTCCGAAAAATAATTTTCTTTGGTTACATTACTTATTTCACTAAGCACAAATGTTTCATTTCATTTCTGATACTTACAATCAGTTGATCCTTTCGCCACTTTTTTGTTGGATGCCTCTCTACCTGCCTTGAATGGTATGAAGCATTATCCATGACAATGATGCAAGGTCTTAAATTGCGAATGCCAGGAATCAGTTGTTTCTTAACCCAAGATTCAAAAGTAGAACTGTTCATTGCTCCATGATAATCTTGCCCCCTTTTTAGGTCAGTAGCATATATCAGACCAGCACCTACAAAATGTCATGCTTCGTACACATGCCTCAGTTTGTACATAATTGATGCCATTAAAACTGAAAACATTTGTACCTGGTACAAAACCTTCTCTCGTTCCTGCATGAACCACAACTAGCCTCCTTCCCTCTGGTGGTCTTTTAATTACTCCTTTACTGGTGCCTTTAATGGTAGTTGCCGTGAATAAGTAGTTGAACCTAATGAAAATGATATTTTTGTCTCATAATTTTTACACATAAGTAATATACATTTAATATATATATTTTCAGTAATATACATTTTCAAAGGGCTCTTTTACCATTCATATAGATCCATGTCTCATCAAGGTACACTAGTCTTTGGGTTTTGACTTCTCTTATTTTTCATATAGTCTGCCACAAAATATAACCTCTTTACAATTATTTCCTTTGACTCACAAATACGAATTTTTGGGTCTCCTTTCCTCCATGCTAAACCATTTCCTTAATGATTCTGTACAATGTTGTGCATGACCCTCTGAATGAAAAAAATATCACAATTTTCCTTCATGTACTGCCAAACATCTGTAAGTGAGAGTCTTCTGCCTGTTGCAAATGAATACGTCTTTAGAAAGTCTTCAAAAAGTGAGCCACATACTTCATCATTACTCTAAATATAAAATATCTTACCATTATCAGCTTCCTGGTAAATATATCTGCTAATAGCTTCTCTTGCAAATCCATCGGCTGAATCTCTCACGGTCGTGAACGCTTCCTCTTCTTACTTTAAATAGATTTTCCTGCCTTATAATCCCTAATAAGGATTGCCAGAGTTGTATACGGTCTCTGTAATATATGAATATATTTCAATAAAATAATTATGATTCACACACACATGTTCATTGTGAAGACGTTCTTGAGGCATGCAATAAAGTCAATAATTATTGTGACATTGATGGCTTACCCCCACAATTACAGCTACCTTTGCAATGACACTGCTCTCAGGAAGTTTCACTTCTTTACGAGAATTTTTCTCGCTCTTGTACTTATAAACATTAAGAAGGACCTGCCTTTCACCACTCTTTAAAATCCACTTCCCCTTCTGCTTCACTGGAGAGTTATTTCTGGAATTACCTGACATTTCTAAAAATGTCAAGCCCAGCGCACAATAAGATTTTCCTTAGGAAACAATTCGCGCACTGGAAACGCAAAAAAAAAAGGCTTTTTCAGCACGCAAGTGCGGGATGCGGCTCACTCGCATAAGCTCACAATCTCCACACGTTTTGCTGGTTGAAACCGTTGAAGTTGGCACAAATTCATTTCGCTCGCATGCATGCCAGTCTCCAGCCAAAAAAACGTCCCTGGCAGCTGTACTTCCATTACGTGGGGAATTTACGTTGGGGTTGGCACCTACTTTCTCCAACTTAAATGGTAGTCAAAAGTTCCTAAGTCAATGTAGTATGTATGGCGGGTGGTTTACGGGAGGTTGGTATTGCCAAGCTCTCTGGGTCACATCGTACGTGGAATAAATCTTATATAGAGTAAATTATTTCCTTCAACACATGGTGTTGTCAGAATCCATGTTTGTAGCTTCTTGATGTCGAAAAACTGATTGACGGCTAAATGTCCGTCTGCTTGCCCATCTTTCCGCCAACAAATAAACATTTTTATAAAAACCGTACCAAATGTTTTCTTAATTTTTTCACTGATAGAGTATGGGATGCTTAAAATAATGGAACAGGTCTTATTTTCGGTGAACTCTCTGAATTTTCAGAAGTTAATAAAGTTAGAAATAATGCGGGAAAGTATGCGTTTGTTCTATCACTACTCGTGTAAATTGTAATTTTCACATTACTCTTGCACTTCCATTTCCAGAACGTAGTGCCGTCTTCTGACGTAACGATCGTTTATCTAAATCTGCGTTCCAACTCCTCAAAGTGATGGATTGATTAATATAATGATGAGAGATCCTGTCATCTCGTGTTTGTGTCACCTTGCTATCACAAAGCAGTTCTACAATGATAGATCTTGTAGGAGCTTGTCACGCGGGAAATGTAACAAGCATGTCGGTGAGCTATTTGCGTAGCGGAAATGAAAACAATAGAGGCCTACGTGTGAGGGACAAGCGCTCTTTGTATTCATTTGACTTTGCTTTTGCCCTTTATTCAGAGCGGCATAACGGCATTGAAATAGCTTACTTTGCTAACTGATATACTCGTACTTAACATTCATACTGAACTGAAGATCATATTAATGACGAATGAAATGAAATGTTTGTAGTACATTAAAAATGTATGTGTTGGTTTCAGTTCAACTTTAGAATGTCTGTACCAATCAACAAAATCTTCTGCATATATTTTCAATATGAAAACTAATGGCGAAGCAGCACGCACTTTCTTGCGATATTTGTAACAGTTACATAATTTTATAATATTATACTAACCCGAAAAAACTATTCGTCCACGCTGAGTTTCCAAGTGGATAATTAGGTTTAGCAAGCAGATAGCATAATCACTTCTACACTCGTCTACGTCGGTTTATCAACTTTCCTGACGCTAAGAAAGTTGATTATTTGAAATTTTCAGTTCACTGCGCTTGGGGACTTTCAGCAATGACAATAAGTGACAATAAAAAGATAATCCGAGAGCCGACGAAATATGATGCTGAGTAAGAGCAGTATTTAAAATTTCGTAGTATATTCTTAGCGTATATGTGTTCCATCGTATGGGTAGTCATTAGTTAGAAATTACCCAAATCCAACGATTTTTTTTTCCTGGTGAGCAAATACGTTTTTAATTGTGTCTTAAGAGATTTTACGATTTGTAATTACATCACATAAATTAACAATTATGCTTATCTTTTAAGGATATGTAAAAACAGTGCTCATCCTAAAAAAGAGAAAAAAAATTAGATGGGCTGGAGCATAGCTGTGAAAACTTTATTTTTCTTTTCTGAATTGCAACAATTTTTCATGAATTTAGGAAATCAATAATAACTGTGTTTATTAAAATAGTTTTAACAAATTGAAATATTATTCAAATAGAACAATAGAGAATTACCAAGGGAAATGTAAAAATGAATCTCGAGCTAATTAATTTTTTTAATTAATTTTAATTTATTACAGTTGTATTCTATCATTTTATTAAAATAATTTTAATATTTACAAATATCAAAATTATGAAGGATAGAATAGTTCTTATGAATGTTTAGATTTTATTAGTGAATTTTGATTTTAAGTTTTTCCTTCATTGAGTATTATTATAAATTAACCGTTGGAAATATCGTTTAAGAAATTGAGGATATTTGTATATTCATGTTTTTGTAAATGATTATTTGTTGATACAGCTTGCGTATTAAGGAATTAATGCGTAGGAGAATTCGTATCATTAATATATTTATTAATGATCATTTGTGAATCTTCGAAATTCTTTGAAAGAGTTAGGAAGAAAGGAATGGACTAAAACTTTGAATATGACATTGCTTTATCATTTCAGTAACTTCCATCAACTTATTCATAAGAAATAGGTTTATGCTCACTTTTCAATCCCCCACATCGTACTTTTGTGCAACGCAGTTACAGACAAGCTACTAGGAATCATCCGTCGATTGTATTGCAGACTACTCGCATAGTTTCCCGTCGATAGACACAATCATCACATCAGTCAATGTCAATTGTCAGCAAACTCAGTTTAGTGACAGATATCGGATTTGTGCGCGGTTCAGAGCAAGTGGTGGTAATGACTGTTATCATTCTTGTTAGGAGTGCTATGTGTGACCAAATTCGTTGTTCTCGTGATTTACCTAATGGTCCTAATTGAAGAAATGTGTTTGACGATTCGGAAGCTGAGTAATTTAAAAATTTTTAATGGTAGAAAGATCGGTAACATTTCATTGTTTTTATTGCTCCTATTAATTCATGTCCTTGCATTAAATTATTTTATTAATGTGTTTTTATTTTTAATTATTTTATTAATTTATTATTCACTTTTATTATTTGTTTATTATTTGTTATGCATTACTTTTTTCATTATGATTCTCTAAATAAAAAATAAAAATATTTATACTCAGTATTTTTCAGTATTGTGAGCTATGGAAAGTGCGTTTAACACAATATTTACCACACAAAAGGGGTAGCGGAATAAGATAGGCAAATCTGCCCTAAGGGATAAAAATGTTTTATGTTAAAAATCGTAATTGAAGTGTAAAAGAAAACAAGTTTTTCGACAGATTTAAATCAATTTACCCTGAGTACTTCGAACAAATGAAAAAACGCGTTTTTAGCTTTTTATATAAGTTTAATTTTTTAACCACATTACGCCTATGAAAATTGACTTAAATTGTCCTTACGAATTTATATAGATAATAAAGATATTTTGAGAATTTTGTCAGGCACTTATATCCAATTTTGACCCTTACAATCAATAAAAAAGTAGGGAAAAGTAGAAACAAATTACTTTATTCCTTCGTTTTTTTAAGAATATCTCATATTCTGACCCAGATCATAAAAAGGGTTAAATACGAATTGTAGCCATGTAAAGTCTTTTGTTTTCCAAAATTTCAACCTTTTATCTTATAATTTGCACCTGGCAGCTCAATGTAAATAATCAGTAATTTAATAGTTGATTATTTTTTTTTTTAAATTATGTTTTGTTTTATTAATTTTCGTAGTTTTTCTTTTTTATTTTTATTAGAAAAGGTAAGTAATTAAAAACAGAATGTTAAGAATTATATTATAACCTTCTGTAATTAGAATATTGAACGAATTAATGTTTTAACTAAAAATAATGAGTTTTTATACTTTATTCACCTTTCCAGAACACTTTCGTTGCTTTTATTTGACAGATTATGTGATAATAATGCTAACTATCATTTTTCTACTCGACAAGCATATGAAAATGCTCAGAAATCACGCAAATGTTCAATAAATAACAGTTTTCGAGTGTGTACCACAACTGCCAATTCCTTTTGGTATAAAAACACGCGTCGCTACAAAAACGAATACGAATTTCGGAAGGAAAATTAATTAGTTCAGTGGTTGAAAAACACAAGAAACAATATTTTTATGTAGCAACGGTTCTGTGAAAAAGGCATATAAAATAATTCTCTTTCCACATCTCCTTAGCCTGTACTGTGTAAGATGGATCATCATAGCTGATTGAGACGATGGCTGTGATATCGGTAAAGTTTCTGATAGTTCCGAGAGCCATTTCTGCT
This sequence comes from Teleogryllus occipitalis, assembly GCA_011170035.1. Lineage (NCBI taxonomy): Eukaryota > Metazoa > Arthropoda > Insecta > Orthoptera > Gryllidae > Teleogryllus > Teleogryllus occipitalis. Next base: position 458,460 of record BLKR01000536.1, on the reverse strand, counting down.
TCTTACAACTTCTGAATCTTGCTATACAGAAGTAGACGATAAATAATCTACCCCCTTTAATGTGTCTAACGTAGAAGTGACGTGGGTTAAATTATGCCGTATATGTGGATGGTAGACATTTTGCAACTGATAACCCTGAATTAATCCAGGTGACGCGTGTTTCAAATATTGCGCCTTTCAGGTATATGGTAAATCTGCGCATTGCGATGTAGAACCAAATGGCTCATTTATAAAATCTGCTGCCTACATATAAAACATCGGTGAGTGCATCACGTAATGAGTACTTAATGAATATTTTTTCAACATTACAAATGATATTTAACGTTATTTGTAACATTGTTCTATTTTTTATAAATATTATTTTTCCCTAATTCGTTCAATATTCAATTTACAATAGGTTATAAGATATAGGAGCAGATTTGCATATCTTATTCCGCTCCCCCCTGTATTGTTGAAATTATATTTAAAATTCAACCACTGTACAATATGCAATGATATTGGATTCTCACAACATTGTTACTTTAGACGAATCCTAAATAATGTGTTCCTCCTTCAGTAAATGTCGGACATGCTCTTGTTACTGTGTAACACATGTAATTTATTAATTCAATAGAATATTCAAATTGAATATCAAATAACGAGCAGTTCAGTAGCACTCTGAGATCATTCAAAGAAATGGTCATCTCGATAATTCAGTGTTATGCTCAGTACACCTGAACATAAAATAGGAGAACTGGTTCCGATTCCCTGCATGGGTGACAAAATCGTTGAACAATATTTGACAACCATTACATTACTTGTATTTGTATGGATTCTTACTCAGATAAAAGTGCTATGTAATACCAATAGAACTGGAAATTATATCAGTATAGTCTCCATTTAATGACTTTTTAGTATTAATTCTTAATTGGCGCGCAAATATAGTTTATTAAGGCCATCATTTTACCGCGACCAAGCGCTCCTTACCAAATGGTCTCGCGATGACAAGCGAGAATATGCAACCCGTGGCACATTGATGTACTAACAAAAAACGAGTTGCATAATTGCGCAATCTTCACTCACCTTCGTTATCCTTTCCAGCCCCAACTTCGTAAGAGAAAGAATTGTAATCGTGCGCCCGAAAATGGTAAATGTTCGACAGAAAAACTATTGTTTCCGGGTCCTCCTAACGAAAAAGTAGATAAACCTTGTTTCTTTATAGTAAATTACGTCCTCCAACACGTTGTGCAATCAGAATCCAAGTTTTCTGGGTCCTTGATATCGAAAAATCGATTGGCAGCAAAACGTCTGTCCGTCTGTCCGCCCTTCTGTCCGTCCGTCTGGGGTCAACGCTAGGACCTACGCCGTTCATCCGATATTCTCCAAAATTGATATTCCTTTTCCGTCTTTTTACACCTATAATATTGGAGATAGAGATTTTTTGCATAATGAAATTTGTTCTTTAAATCCAAATCTTGAAATAAGGTCAGGCACAATTTTTCAAAAATATGAGTAGCATTGGCATAATTTTGCATGGTCTATAGGCAATTTTTAATTTTTGAAAATATTTTTTCTCAAAAACTATTTCTTAGAAATTTTCTCATCGTATCTATCAAAAGAAGAAAAAAAAGTTGGTGCTAGTCCCACTTTCGACGAACTCTGTGTTTTCGAAACTTAAAATGTTAACAATTTATAACAATAAAATTGAAAATAAAGCCTATTTCTTTAAACAAAATCTGTTCTAAGAATCATTTTTTAAACGAGTAGTTCCCGCATATTTTGCGTTTGAAGTTAATACATTTTATAAAAAAACAATTTGTCAGAAAACAATCCAATTTTTCCCCCATGGTTAGAACAAGAAACGTTTAAACTAATGGCGCAGGTCTCATTTTGATATAATTTTCTGAATTTTCGAAAATTCAAAATTTAGAAATAACGCGAGAGAGTGTGTGCTGATGTACCACCATTATTCTGAAGTTGTTACTTTGTCACCAAGAAAATAAAATGATAGTTGATGTAGTCATGGAATGTGCAATCTGAGTAACGCTAAGTACGCCCAACACATTTGTAATGGTGTAACAGGGTATGTTTACGTGATATTTGTTTGTGTGTAATATATTTAAGGAGTGCAATACGCTTTTCGACAAGACGAATAAAATCTATTTAATTTAAGATGGATCGAAAAATTCCCAAGGCAATTTTCTCTCATACGATTCTGATGTGGATTTGGTTTTTCGATGCTGAAGTGAACAGCTGACGGTATTCGAAAAATTTGGCGGTAGATCTGTAAGTATAGAAGAGAGAAATGTACAGTGATGGGGTGAAATTCAGTTCTATATAGATGAACCCTAGCAATACCAGCGTATAAGTGGTAACATCTATTTCCAGGGGAGGGGCTCGTCGCCCCTCCCCCGATTAGTTTGTAAAAGAAGAAATAAAATAAAATAGTATTTGTATTTTCGAAAGAATGTATATTTAATGAACTCTTAGAATTACAATTTTTTTTAAAATATCCATTTTGAAACTAAATACGATACATCATTTTCTCTTACACAACCATCCATACAAATTATAATGTTTTTAGAATGTTTCGTACATACATGTCTTCTGCCCTTTTTGCACGTTTGCTTGGGCTTTGACAGTTTATATTTCTCTTGTTTGGAATTTTTTCATGTAAACATTCGTGGCAACATTCTCGAGCCGTCAGAGATATTCGAGCGTTCCTGTTTCTCATGTGAAGGCTCTTCGTTTCTAATTTTCTTTTCAGAACCGTCTCCATTGCATGAACTAGAGGCCTGAAACGTCCAACAACCGTCGAAGATCTCTTTTCTACGCATGGAGTGGTGAGTTGTACTCCTAATTCATGGAGACAATACTTTCTAATATTTGGCTTATTGTTATTCCACTTAGGATTCCTTAGAACCTATATTGTGAAGTTATTTATTGCCATGACGTCTATCATGCTAAAAAACAGAGAGGTCATCGTCTTGTACCTCTTTTGCATGTGTAAATCCTTGCCACTTGGTGTACACTATCTACCCATCCCTTAGTAGCATTATAATAAGAATTTATATCACTTACTTTTTAGTGCTACCGTCATCATGTGATCTTCAAGTTGGGTTGATAGCATTAGGGTGCTGCCGGGGAGATGGCCACAGGAGCTGGGGAGTTCCTATTGGCCGTTGGAGTTGGGGCTGCAGGGGCGGTGGCAGCGGCGGTGGTGGCGGTGGTGGCGATGGCGGCGTTGGGGGGGGCGTCGGTAGAGGCGATGGCGGTGGCGGTGGCGGTGGCGGTGGCTGTGGCAACGGTGGTGGCGATGCCGGTGGCGGTGGCGGCAGTGATGGTGGTGGTGAAGTTGGGGCTGCAGAGGCGGTGGCGGTGGCGGTGGCGGTAGCGGTGGCGGTGGTGGCGGTGTTGGTGGTGGCAGTGGCGGTGTCAGCGAGCTGCTGTGCAAGGCCACCGGACGCGCGGTGCATGGGACGTCCGGCGGAGCGGAGCGCTGCACCCAGCGCCCTCCCCCACACCCCGCCCCGCCCCGCCCCGCCCCGCCCCGCCCCGCCCCGCCCCGCCCACTCGGAAGCCCTAGCGCCGGGGGCAGGGCAACGCTCGGTGGACTCGCTCCAAGAGATCAAATCAGTTGAAAAACGCCTTGTTTCCGGTTTCTAGGATAGAGGCCACAAAAGTAATCAATGTATTGTGAGTGAATGAAATTGAGAAAATATATTACGATATTTTTTAAAAAAATACATGAACAATATTGCGCCCCTTGTGAGCGTATTTTTAAATGGTCAGAACGGTCAGACTTCAGAAAATATAGATGCATTTGTTTGACTCTCACAGCTCGATGGTTAAAGGTACGTCTGTATGCCTACATAGGCAAGTGTGCAGACGCATGAAGTATGGGTATGCGGTCGCGAATCTGAGTAGACCTTGCACGTATTGCACGGAATGCTGCCAGCAGATTTCATGTTTTCTTTCTTCTGAGAATTGTATTATTTTTACACAAGTACTTCAATTCTGAAGCTTCCTCACTTCCACCACTTGGCAGGGTATTATTCGGCAACATCTACAAGCAGTAGTGGAGCTCGAGATCACACTGACTGTTTATGTTTAGAGCTACTAGGACTCTTGGGTTCAAAAGTCTTACATAGATGCTGACTTTTTTTATCAATGTGACCTATTGATTGAGAACCAACATCAATCAGGGTAATTTTTACCACACATGCATGACTGATTCATTGCAGTAAATTATGCAAAAATTGTCCCGGCCACCCTCCGTGCTGAAGCGAACGCGTGCGGGCGCCTGGCTGCGGGCGACTGGAGGCCGTCGACGGCAATCCGGCGTCACCTGGCGAGCCAACTTGGACTTCGCACCTGGCGCGCGGGGGCAGTTCGACCGCTTCGCCAGGGGGTGGCGGCGGCGGCGGCCGGAACGACCGAGTTGCAGCGCCACTTGTCCCTCGGAACTTGACGACGCAGGAGGGCCAAGTCCGAGGTGGAACTACGCTGAATTTACGGCCATATTAATTCATCGATCCGTTGAGGTTGCTTCGGCATTAGATGGAAGAGATCCACGGGATTTTGCTTTAAGGTGAAACGTATTGCGTTCAAGAATCATTTTTTTCATTTCACTGTGACAATCGAAAAATTTTTAATGCCAAAGTAATCACTAGTCATGACCGACAGGATAGCTGGTCCTAACAACGAAATGATTTGAGAGACAAGAGGCATTTTGGTTTTCGATTGATTTTTTTTTTCGTGTTTCCGGGCGCGTCAACTGCTTTGGACATTAGTCCCGTTAGTGTAGTGCATGCTGTTTTCGCAGGAGATGGCAGTGATCTTACCCGGATGGATGGCGAGATCCAGCGCCGACCTACCGTTGGCTAGTGGCGTTTCCGCCTAACCAGGACTCTCCCACCAGCGGGGCACCGCCCAAGCTCCCAGCTCCCGACCGATCTCCCGGACTATGTGGCAGTGAAGTGCATGTTAGTGTAAGTGTGTATGTAAGGGGAGAGGATAGAACAAGGAAGAGGAAGGACAGATCGCGCGCGGTCCGTGGCCCGTTTGCTAGGGTACTGCTCCGGTATTCGCATGGTGTTGATCTGAGAAACCACGGAAAACTACCGATCAGAGCAGTCAGCCGCAAGAATTCTCCTCCTGACAGCAACTGAATTCGACGTAGCTGAAAAGATAGTGTCGAAAATCCTATCGCCGTCAGGACTCGAACCTAGGACCTCCCGGTCAGAGGCGCTACAGTGACATCAGTTGATGCACTGAGCTACCGCTTCCGGTGGTATTTTGGTGAAAACACTAGAAGAACTCACATTATTTTTTTCTATTTTCAGACCATCATGTACCGAGAGAACCGTTGAATGTTCTATCAACTTTGAAATCTAGATTTCTTTTATCAAACTGCAAGGCAAGTCTATGGAATAAATTGAAACAATATATTATTAGTCATTTTCTGATATTGGCAATTGGGTTATTTCCTAATGTCCTGCATTCTGGAGATTATTTCACCTGATGGATGGTATTAGTCAAGTGAACAATCATCAGCAAACATATTTTTTAAAGTATCTGGCTTGCTGTTTTTTTTATGAATTAGTGATTGAATATTTATAAATCATCGTTGATTTTTAAATCACGTTGTAAATTAAGTTACCCTATAGCTATTAATATAATTTCATTGGGTTAAATAATCTTTCGAAGCAACGGAATTTGAAATTTTGCCTTAATCAAAATCTTATGAAACGGATAAGGACAATCTTAATTATTTCGGCTTTAGAAACAAATATTAGAATCGTGCAGATGTCGATTATTTCGAATAATTTTTATATTTTAATAAATACGCTCTGGACCAAGTAGTTACTTTTTTCGTTATGAGAAGTTGGTATGTCTGTGACACTTCATTGTTTTACAAAGCATTACTGAAAACGGAAGAGTTTCTCCAAAATCTGTGATGGGATTCGTCTCCGCTGCATCGCGCCCAATGAAAGCGTCGCCTCCGCGCATTCGCCCGCCGCGCCAGCGCCACCCGCTCGGCGTCCCACGCGCCCGAGCGTGCGCTGCGGCTGCCACACGCCCCCGCCTCCGCCTCCGCCCGAGCCCCGCCCCCTACCCACGCCTCCGCCACTCCCTCCGCGCCTGCGCCACACGCCCCCGTTTCCGCTTCACCCTACGCCCTTGCTCCGCCGCCTGTCCTCGCCTCCGCTCGCGCCCCGCCACCCGCCTCTGCCTTCGCGCGTGTCCGCCCCCCCCCGCCCCGAACCGCCTCAGCCCGTGTCCCGCCACCCACACCCGCCCCCGTCTCCACCTCCGCCTCCCCCTCCGCCCGCGCCGCGCCCACTGCCCCCGCCCCCGCCACCGCCACCGCCACCGCCACCGCCCACGCCTCACCCCGAGCCTTCACCTCCGCCCGTGCCCCGCCCCCTACCCCCGCCTCCGCCTCTCCCTCCGCGCCTGCGCCATCCGCCCCCGTTTCCGCTTCCACCTACGCCCTTACCCCGCCGCCTGTCCCCGCTTCCGCCTCCCTCCGCCCGCGCCCCGCCCCTGCCGCCGCCTCCGTCCGCGCCCCCTTCCCCCGCCTCCCGCCCGCCTCCAACCACCTCTGCCCACGTCCCGCCCCCCGCCCCGCCCCCCGCCCCCGCCCCCGCCTCCGCCTACGCCTCCCCCTTCGCCCGCGGCGCGCCCTGCCCCCACCCCCGCCACCGCCCACGCCTCGCCCCGAGCCTCCGCCTCCGCCCGAGCTCGGGTTCGTTGGGTCCGCGCCTTCGTTACCCCGTGCGTCTGTTTACTTTGCTGACCAGCGGGCGGAGCGGACGGCGGCGGACGGCACGCGGCCTGGAGAGGCACCGACTCTCCGGTCGCATCTCCTCGTCGCACTCACTCCCTTGTGCCGACTTGGGCTGCGTGGCTTCCTGACGTTTTAGTGGTTTCCATCATTTTCCAAAGTCAGCAAGTCCTCGCATTCGTATTCCTCCTGCTTTTCCTGCTTATTAACGGACTTGTTCGTTTTGTCTAGATTGACATGTCTAACTTTCAGGTTATAATTTGTACAACACCATTTCGTATTTATCTTTTTTTATAACATTCACATTTTTTTTACTATAATTCCTTCTGACAGTCGCTACAACATACGTTTTCTCCTTCAGTTGTATTCATCTGTCGTCATTACTTCTAACACTTTTCCGTTCCCACTTCAGCTGCTATTTCAAAAGAATATCCTCCGTTTTCCTTGCATACGTTTTCTTCGCGCAATATCCGTTCTTCTATGTTTCTTCTTTGAATTCCAAACCGTCTAGATCTTGAGCTGCGTTCAGTGGCTGCTGCGCCGCTTGGGCCTGGGCGGCGCAGGCCCGCACCGGGGCCACTGCGCCAACGCGCTGCGAGGGCTGGAGCTGGGGCGGGGGCGGGGCGGGTGGAGGGAGCGGAAGAGGAGGAGGGCGGCACGTGAGGCGCGAGCCAAACGATCGCCACCGTCCAGCGCCGGTCGCTTGGACACGCCCACCCACCCTCCCACCAACCCATCCAAACACCAACCCACTCACCCACCAAGCCGCTCGCCCGCTCGTCCACCCTCCGGCACGCCCACCCGACTATCCACCCATCCGCCCACCCGCCCTCTCACTCACCCACGCCCGACAACCCACCCCAACCCGCCCGCTCGCCCGCCCACATACAAGCGCACCGACCTACCCACCCTCTCGCCCGCCCGCCCGCCCAGCCACGCAGCAAGCCACCTGCCCTCGCTGCGACAGAGGCAAAGCCCAAAGAGTACGTCCGGCGCAGCCCTGGGGAACGCCTGCGCGCCGCGCCGGCGGCGATTTGTAGCCCCGCTGCGACGCCAGAGCGCAACACCGCGAGACGCAGTACGGCGCCGAGGGCGGGGAGGAGGGCACTTGTTCGACAGACATCGCGCTTAGCCTTCTCAGCCAACCAACGTCCGCCAGTTGGAGGCACCGCTTCTTCGACAATTCGGTATGGTTCCACTCAACCACTTACAAAAATGAAAGCTCTGTATAAAACGATGGGAATAAGGATAATTCCAACTTCCTGGTGCTTTTTACAAATCTCAGTCTCAATAATTCTCTGAATTGCTGCTGCATTCTTTCTTATAATTGAAAAAACCAGTGGATATTGTGGATGAGCCAGGTTCTGAAACATTTTGTGTTCAATGATGTTGAAAGCTTCCGCTGCTAGAGTCACGCGGAAGGGCGTGTCACTTCAGACTAGTGGAAGACCACAATAAGACGGTCGAAACATCGACTTCACAGTATTCGACGCAGGTCACCCGAACAACCAAAATCATTAGCATTTTCGGCTTAGCTTTACTGTTCGTTTTTTACGTAGCTCTTACACAAAAGTAGGAAATGTAGCATATCAACGAACTAGACACTAGGAATGAGGTATCCGGGGATATAAAGTTGGACATCATCCAATTCGAAGTGTCTAATATGATCAGTCTCGACAAGTGCTTTCCAAGGTCTCGGAAAGAGATACGTTATCTCTCAAGGGAATCGTCCGCGAAAACATAACACATGTAGCCGCGTTTGTGATCGCATTCGTATTTAGAATCCTTCTTGATGTGAGAATGCGTGATCTATCACACTGCTCGCTTCGGATAGTGCAAAGAAGTACTTCTAGTCCAACGCCGATATTACATGCAGAGTGGCGCCGGCTAGCAACGACCGTGAGCAAGGACATTCGCACCGGCCAGCGCCTGTTACGTGCTGGCAGCGCGGGGCGGCGTCGCCAGGGTATCTTATCGCTCGCCCGTGGGCCTAGCCTCTGGCGCCCCTCGCCCCGCGCCACGCGCCCAGTCGCCCTCACGTGCGGCGTGCGCACGCGTGCGCTCGGTGACCGCTAGGACGCTTAGGAATTGTCGCACCGCAGCACGATAGGCAGCAAGACGGAAAACAGACGCAAGGTCGCAGCATCGACGGAGGCGTGTCCAACTTTTATCAACAGATTTTGCTATCTTTCTTATCAAGGAAATGCGTTTCGTAGAGTTATGTTATGGTCTGTCACTGGAAGACTAAGAAGGCCGTGCACATGTCGCATTATAAAGTTCAATAAGAGTGACAATTGATTGACAACTGGAATGGCTTCAATGGAATATTAAAAAGTCAGAAGCAATTTTTTCGTATTATAAATTTAGTATATAACATTTTGAGCGCATTGAGTGTATTTGCGCAAAGAATGCGCTAAAAATGATGTAAGAGCACTAGACAATGTTCTTTTAGACATTTTACTGGAGCTGTTGAACAGGAGTGTCCAATTTACTAAGTGATGGAGCCTACGTTAAAATAATAGTAAAATGTTCTTCTGAAAGGGAATTTGTGTGGTTTTTCGATGCGAGTGGTAGTAAAATAGCAAAAAACTCATAAGAGATACACTGAAAGATAATAAATCCTCATTCAGTGAATTTTAAAATTTTAAATTAGTTGTTAGTATTCATGTTGAAAATTACCACTCAACAAATATTACTGCATAGTCCGTTTTATTTTAAAATATACATATTCAAACGCTGCGCCAAGTACATTAATAATAAAAGTTGTTAACAAGATTCTTTCATCAGAAAAAACTGTTTTAAAACGTGTGGTATTTATTTGTCAGATAACTAGGATGGTTGCATGATGATGCCGCATTTTTAGTTTTAAAACAAAACTCTGGATGACGAATAATTAGTTATTTTTATTACCACTATTCTTCTTCTAATTTTCTCTCTTTCTTTATTTCTTTCTTTCCTCTTGCCTCTGTTTCTCTTTCTCTTTCACATTTCTCTCTCACTCTCTCTCTCGCTCTCTCTCGCTTCTGTCTATTATGCCACTCTTATACTGATTAGATCATAGGGTATTTACCAAACTGTTCCCACACTTTTTTAAAATGAGATGTGTGTGTGTATGTGTGTGTGTGTGTGTGTGTGTGTGTGTGTGTGTGTGTGTGTGTGTGTGAATTGCTGTTTTACTTCCGACCCGGAAAGTCCCTTGATGCTGCACCTGTTGTTACACATCCTGACAATTTATCACTTTGATAAACAGAAAAACAAGTAATTCTGATTTATTGCATGCTTTTTAGGCAGTGTTCATTAAATAAATCAGCAGAAATAATCAATATAATGTAAAATCATTTTGAACACTTTAGAAACAATCTGAATTTCTGTGCACATCTGACTAATATACCAACATATTCAACCGATCATATGCTGTAAACTTCTTCAGAGATAAAGACGTTTTCTCGACTTTTTTACCGATTTTTTGAGAACGTGAATCGAAATATGTTACTAAGATATTACTCAGGCTCCGATGAAGTCCACTTTATCATGCCGGAATCTTTGTCACTTAAACCGAGAAAGAGATTCTATCACTAAATTTTATTCCTCTTTAATACTCAGAAACATTTCTGGCTTCAAAAAAGAAAGATCGAAAATGCTTGCGCCCAGGAGTAATTAATTCGCATGCCAGAAACCTGCCACCATACATCATTGCCAGAGATACACAGACTCTTGCACACAATGGGACAACTTTTACAGATCATTGCTGCGTAGTGGGAATGCGACTTGAGCTTTAGAAATCTCGTCTCGCTCCGCTCGTGACCAATATTTGAATCAATCAATGCATTTACATACTTTGCTCCTTTCGGAGGTGCAGTTGGAATTCATGCTTTTATAAATTACATCCAAAACTATCACCCAACTTTTAAAACAGCCAAAACTTAACCTCATTTGCACTCAATAAACTCTAAAATTGTAGTATAACAGATTAATATACTTTTTAGGTCCTAAAGCTCTATTTAGATCTCCCTTGTAAACCGAACAATAAATGGCTGGACAATTTACCTGCTGAAGCATCTGGAGCTGACCGTGAAAGTGTAAATATATTTAGAAAAAAAGTGATGTAAAATACATATATCATGTATTTGTGTGTCGCGCCTTGTTTTTTCTGTTATGTTGATGTGTCTTAATGAAACAATCTTCGTTTTATAAACACTTTCTACTCATTAGAAACCTATCAGCGGGTGGTTTCTCCGATCAACATCAGGCGAATACCGGAGCAGTACCCTAACGAACGGGTCACGGACCGCGCACGATGTCCTTCTCCTTCCTTGTCCTATCCTCTCCCCTTAAACACACACTTACACTAACATGCACTACACCTCCACATATTCCGGGAGACCGGTCGGGAGCTTAGAGCTTGTCCCGGCTGGGGCGGTGCCCCGCTGGTGGGAGAGTCCTGGTTAGGGAGAAACGCCACTAGCCGACGGTAGGTCGGTGCCGTATCTCGCCATCCAGCGGGGGAAGGTCACCGCCATCTCCCGAGAAAAAAATACACTACACTAACGGGACTAATGACCAAAGCAGTTAACGCGCCCGTAAACTCAAAAAATCAATCAATCAATCAATCAGCGGGTGATAAACCCGAAGCAGATGAAATATATGTATATAATTCTAAACGTAAGCGATAACGAACCCTTCGCCACCATTTGACGGCCGCTGATTCCGAGCGCGGCGCCGGCCAGGCGGCCACGGGGGCGGGGCGGCGGCGGCGGCGGCGCCGGGCAAAAAGCCTCCTGCGCGCGCATTCCAGGGGGCCTTGCGCCCGCATGCCCGCGCGGGACGTCGCCGCCGCGCCGCCCGAGCGACGCCGGCCGCGCAAAACGCCCCGGGAATGTCTCCGGGGCGACTCCGGTGACCGCTCAAAACACGCCTGAATAATTACGAAATAATCTCGTCTCGACCTCGATTATGTGGCATCGCTTACTCTCCTCCGGGAAAGACGTCGAGGAGTCGTAATTATTGCGAGCTTGTTGAAACGCGAGATGAAGATTTTTCTTTCGGCGCTGAAGAGACAAATAAAAAGACCGACTGCTTTTGTAAGAAAAGGTGAAAAGACTGACCGTCGTAATTGCTTTTCTAACTGACAAAAAAATGATAAATGGGCGTGGGAGAAGTAATATCGTTATTCTGACGGCTTAAGTCGTTTGCTGCGTTGTGAGTGACAAGAAATGACCCGTGTATGGCTATCGCGAGAGCTAATGCTTCCCGAGCAGGGGGTGAAGCACGTGCGCTTTCATCAGAAAAAGCACGCCGTATGGAAAGCGTTTCTTTAACGTTCTCGTTCAAATGACGACTTCCTTTATCGAATGCGAGACGTATCGGAATTACCAGTATGTAAATTGGAAAAAAACTTTCTCTGATATAACTTTCTGCGTCTTGAAATAATCAAAATAAAAGGAAGAAACCTGAACGCCTAGTTTACACAAAATAAGAAGAAATTGATAATAATTGAGGCGTCCGGTGTAACAACAAGCCCCCCCCAAAAGAGTTTTTGACGTCTTTTAAATCCTCCTTTCCTCTTTTATTTTTTCCGTAAATTCCATAAATGTATTACCATCCATTCTGATATTATAACAATCTTTTAAAATTGTTGACATGCCCATCTTCTACAATTTACGTAAGAGAGGAAGCTAAGCCACATTCACATGTGTCGATGATGACACCAACACAAGCACCAGAACATCAGATGAAATCACATCCCTATTCAATCGATCAAAAATATTGTATTACTCACATTCTAAATAAGGTTTTTGAAACATAATTATAGGAGAATTAGACATTTGATGCTCAATAAACTTTAGATATATTAGTTTCACAGACTTCCAGAATTCCTTGTTTTGCTAGAGTACCGACACAATGAAGAACGAAGGCTACTCGTTAGAAAACAACAATAGACTGAGATGGCCCAGGAAAACAGTGCAGCGTCTCTGACAGAAAGGTTCTAAGATTTGAGTCCCGACGGATTTTCAACACTAGCTAGAGAGATAGGACATATTCAACCCCTATCTGGAGGACAAATCTAGCAGCCGACTGCTCTGTTCGATAGTTTTCCGTGGTTTCTTCGATCAATACCAGCTGAATTCCGGAGCAGTGCCTTAAAAAATCGATCCCGGACAGCGCACAATCTTTCCCTCTTCGTCCTTAACTCATCCTCTCCCCATACACTGACATTTGTTGGCAAAAAAGGGCAAGACAAGACCGTAGTAGAAAGAGGAACAGTGAAGATGAATGTTAGTGACACGAGAAGGAAAACGGTAACTAGAACAAACAACGCTCTATCCGTGAATGCATTACGACTCGATACGTTTAACTTCAAGTACGAACACCACACCCCAGCGGACGATGAAAAACATGCATTATATTGAACTTTGCAAAGTCAAGGACTTACAATGTACAAAACGGATATCTTAGTGGTGTCACTACAAGAAAATAATACTGTCAAACTTACGGAATGTTGGAGTAAACACAAAACTAATCAGTCGACAGATTGATGAAAAAACCTTACCTTTAGAGCTGTATTATCTGTAAAATACTTCTAGAATTTCTAAATCATATTTTACCAATTAAACAAGTTCGTTATATTGAATATAACAAGGAAAACATCCCCTTATTGTGCAAATAATTGATAAAATAAAAGAAACGCAAAACTCAATTTATCTCAGTTCTACTCGCTTGTGAGTTAGCTCCCTCTCTCACTGAACACCTCAATTAACGTTTTACCATGAATTTTTGTCAAAAAATTAAGTGAATAATATCATAATAAATATGTTTTCAGATAATATTTAAAAGATATCATCAAATGAATATCGTATTAAGCATCATTTCTTCTCTTCATTCTAATTCAAAAAGGAATGTAAATATTTTAGGTATTTTTGTAATTACTTGATGAGATGGTGAATATAATTCCATCCTTAGTATGTAGCTTGAACAAATTGCCATACCACATAATATTGCTAAGAAATTGTTTTCTTATTTACTAAAATATTGGAACTGTTATTCGCCTCGAAGAAAAGGATTTAATATAATTTATTCCCACTTTAAACATTACAGTACATTTTTATAGTTAAGAAATAACATGTCAGTAACGATGTGTTCATTGTTCACGACAGAACTAAGTAAACGAGTGTCACTTGTGTATGGCAATTTCGAAAGAATGTACGGACGCATTTCATAACGATGTACGATCGTTCAGCAAACGAAGAAATATAATTTTCGCCCTCTAAATGAATCAAAATGCAGTAATTCAGAAAATGAATCTTCCTTTTGTTGTATAATATTATTTAGAATCTGTTCTTCTAGTATTGCATCTTTGCTGTACTAAAAATATTGAGTTAGGTGGCTCAGAGCATAATAAGCATCACTGCAGTGCCTCTGACCGGGAGGTCAGAGCACAGACTGCAGGGCAGGGGACTGTACTTTGATATGGACAGTGAATTAAGATGGACCTGAATGGCGTCTACGTTGCGCATTGAAAAAGGCAGCCACGAATGTAACTAACATCCTCCGGGAAGTTATGAAAACGTGAAAAGTTTACTTTTCTACATTTCTTATTTTCCACTGTTCAGCTCGTTTTGTAGGTTGCCAACCTAGTGCTTGTCAGAAGTTCTTTGATGGAGGGAACTCTCTCACCATCAACTCTGAAATAAAAAGAAGAATAGTACTACTAATGTTTAGTGAATACCATTTACATAGATATTACTATAAATGATATCAGCTTCAAAGAAGTCCCAGGTTCGGTAAATGAGACATTTCTCGAGACTTGCCTCCCGAGAGTTGCAGAAAATGCGTTGCTGGGAGGGGAGCGCAGGGAAGTTCTTGGTTCTGTCACCGGGAGCGCCGAAGGCGGCGCGCTCGTTTAGCGGCCGCCCGCGTGTCGACGGCCGCCTGCCGCGTCCCCTCGCCGTCTCGCTGCGTCCTCCGTCCGTCCGTCCGTCGGTCGTCCATCACCTTGACGGCGCCGACAGCCGATCCATCACCGGCCGAGTCGAACAAATTGCCGCCGGCACCACTCCGCCCCCGTCTGTCCCCGCCCGGCCCTCGCCCCCGCCCTTCCGGTCGCCCGCCGCCAGCCGGCCGGCTGCCGGCAGGTGGGGCGAGGCGGAAGTGTGTTCGAATCTGGGGCGTCCGGGGAGACACCGCGTGCGACACTTCCCTCGCACTCGCGCTGCCCGTCGTCCTCGGCGGAGAGATCAACTGATGTCACTGCAGCGCCTCTGACCGGGAGGTCCTAGGTTCGAGTCCTGGCGGCGGTAGGATTTTTGACACTAGCTTTTCAGCTAGGTCGAATTCAGTCGCTGTCTGGAGGAGAATTCTAGCGGCCGGCTGCTCTGATCGGTAGTTTTCCGTGGTTTCTCCGATCAACCCCAGGCGAATGCCGGAGCAGTACCCTACCAAACGGGCCACGGACCACGTCCGATCTTTCCTTCCTCTTCCTTGTCCTAACCTCTCCCCTTACACACACACACACTAACATGCACTACACTACCACATATTCCGGGAGACCGGTCGGGAGCTTAGAGCTTGTCCCGGCTGGGGCGGTGCCCCGCTGGTGGGAGAGTCCTGGTTAGGGGGATACCCCACTAGCCGACGGCAGGTAGGCGCTGGATCTCGCCATCCAACGGGGGAAGATCACCGCCATCTCCAGAGAAAAAAACATGCATTACACTTACGGGACTAATGACCAAAGCAGTTGACGCGCCCGGCGGAGAGGCGCGCGCCGCGCACAGACTCAGTAGCATCTCCAACTGACCACGTGCAGGAGCAGATCGGTTCACTTGGAGGTAGCGCTGGCCCAATGAAATACATAAGCGCCCTCTAATTATTTCTAGCTGCAGACGTCTTTCTTTCTGTTCCCCGACTTCAAATGATCTTTACCTCCGATAGAACTCTCCGGTCCTTCCCTCTGAAGCGTCCTTGCTTTTATGGACGATTCCTTTGCTTAGAAGATTTTAAATTCTTATTGCGGGTTTCTGCAGAGTATATTAATTCCTTCCTTTGTTAAATACACATTGGTTTTGGTTCTGAATCTACTATTGCACCTGATCTATGATATTTCTACGGTAGTAGCGTATCACTTTAAAAACTGACACCGTTATTGGAAAATATGATTTCAAATGATGACACATCTTGGGACTGTTGAAATGTTTGAATATTGTAATAACAAAATGTCATAATATTGTAAGATATTTGTCTAATTGAATTGGTTAGGGAATTCGAATGTTAGAAGCTGATTAACTTCAATAACGATTGAAAAGTGCATATTAATAATGATGCCCAGTTCTGTAACTAACGGTTGTCTCTGTGCCTAGAAAGTCCCACCACCAATTCAGGTTTCTTTATACTATTTCACTTACTCTTGTAAGGCGTTTACTCTCCTTGGGTTCGATATAAATCATTCAAGGTCAGGAAACAACACGGTAAGTGTCAAAAGAGTTCAGGAACATCTACGAAAAATGCTGAAGAATTTCTCTAAACAATTTTTGACTTCTGCTCCATACAATGTTGGATATTCATTGTTGTGCAGTTTTGAACGATAACAATAAAATTAATTGATTTTCGGTAGCTTTTTCTGAATTTTTAGCAAAGACGTTCACAATTCATTTTGCCGTTCTATTTATTTCTTCTGCATTTCAAACGTTTCATTCTGTATTTCACTTCATTTGAAGTAAAAAACGAACGTGATTACCATGTGATTCCCGATAATTTGCCATCGGAAGAGTATACGCGTGTCACCCCAATAATTTTTTGTGTATGGGGTATATTTGTGTATGGGGTATATTGGAGGGGGCTCTCCGGAAATCGGCACCATATCCACCGAATCGACCCCTTCCCTCAATAATTTGGTGCTGGTAACACTCATTATCTGGAAAATACAATAAGTGTGAATACAATACAATAATTGTGAAGCACAAATGTAACTAGTAAATAGTGTAATATACTACTGTAACCATATAACTAGGGTAAAATTGCATTATATTTTTTCCTGTACATTTGAATATTCAGTAATTATGTTCTGCTGCTACGTATCATTGAAGTATGGTTTCAGAAGACATCTATGAATTTTCATAACATCTCTTTATTACTATAGCAATGTCAATCTAGTGTAGAACATCGGTAAAGATCATGTTATGTAGAAATCTTAAATTTGAGAAAAAACCAAACAAGCTAGAAATTGACGCAACTTTTCCATGGACGATTGCAATAACTTTCTAAGCGATACAATTTCCTACTCTTTTCTCCGCTGATTAGAGCCCCGATTGAGACGTTCCGCGGCGATTTGCCGCCAGGAGCCCGCGTCTCGGTAGAAACCGCAGCGCGCCTCGCGGCGTTGGCCAACGACATAAGCGCCTCCGCAGCCGCGCTCATAATTCGTGAAATCGCGGGCCAGCGCTCCGCTTGCCTCCCTGCGCGGCCGCTCGCGCGCGGCCGAGAGGGGGCGGGGCCGCGCGCTGTTGCCCAACGCAGACGCGGGAGGGCTCCTCCGGCGCGCGCCCGCGCCACGCGCTGGCGGAGGAGTCCCAGCCCCGAAAAAAAATTCATTGATTGTTTGATTTTTTCGCGTTTCCAGGCGCGTCAACTGCTCTGGTCATTAGTCCCGTTAGTGTGGTGCATGCTTTTCTCGGGAGATGGCGGTGATCTTCCCCCGCTGGATGGCGAGACCCGGCGCCGACCTACCGTCGGCTAGTGGGGTTTCCCCCTAACGAGGTCTCTCCCACCAGCGGGGCACCGCCCCAGCCGGGCAAGCTCTAAGCTCCCGACCGGTCTCCCGGGATACGTGGTAGTGTAGTGCATGTTGGTGTAAGTGTGCGTGTAAGGAGAGAGGATAGGACAAGGAATGGGAAGAACAGATCGCGCGCGGTCCGTGGCCCGTTTGATAGGGTACTGCTCCGGCATTCGCCAGGTGCTGATCGGAGAAACCACGGAAAACTACCGATCAGAGCAGCCGGTCGCTAGAATTCTCCTCCAGACTGAATTCGACGTAGCTGGAAAGCTAGTGTCGAAAATCCTGCGCCCGTGGGGAGTGGGAACCTAGGACCTCCCGGTCAGTGGCGCTGCAGTGACATCAGTTGATGCACTGAGCTACCGCTCCCGGTCCGACAAAAGAGCATCTGAGATGTTAGATATCATTTTGCGACGAGGGTGAGGGATTTTTGATTTTGTGTGTACACTCGAATCCGGTTATAGTGAACTCGGATATAGTGAACCCTCGGTTGTAGTGAACGTAATTTGGGGTGGTCCCGTTTCACTTACATTACCAAGAAGTATGAGAATATTCGGTTATAGTGAATCTGAAACGGCTACAGCGAACTAGGAGATACGTCCTGGAAATTAATTGAATCTCGTATGTTATTAAGCGAGTACAAGGGCCTTCCGAGAGTGGGACGGTGTTCCAACAGTGCAAGAGGCATTGGAAGGTGTCAAGACGGCATTACGATGATTAGAGGCAGATGGCAATTCAGAATCAAGTGTGAAGAGGGCATGAACTCTGAAGTATCTAGAGAAATTACTAATGAAAAATGTACGAAACAAACAATTGAAAATAATTGACTTTTTAAGGATAAATAAAGATATTGAAATTTTCAGTTCATGTTGTTAATGAATTTTACTGTATCTCTATATTAATAAAATCAATAATTGTGGAGAAATTGTATTTAATTTTGACATCATCGGATGAAGTGAACCTCGTATAAAGTGAACCAAACATGTTAGCTCCCAGACGTTCACTGCAATCGGAGTCGACTGTATCTTCTGAGGTCATTATTACTATAAATGTCCATCCAACAGCCTCTCCTCTCTCCGCTGAAACATGAGGCACCGCCCCAAATATTGGCTTGATGGATTTCCCTCGTCCCGGTATCTATCCCGGTGGGGCTCTGCCCCCCCCCCCCCGGTGGCACCCAGCGGGATAAGCCCAAAGCTCAAAGCTTCCGACTGACATCCCACATTAAATGTCACAAATAGTGTGATCGTAAAGAGCAGGTAACTGTGTATGTCTAAGAGGAGCCGCTGCAGCTAGGGTCGAAGATGCGTCTAGACGGGAATCCAATAATCCTCACCAACACTGGACAGGCAATCATGATGCAACTGTGCTACCTCAATCGATTTGCATTAAAAAACAACACAATAAATCCGGAAATTAAAAAAATCGTTGTTCCACGAAAATAGCCCAAGATAATGCGCGACTTTCATATGTATGTTATTAACATGTTAGGATTTCTGAATAATGAATACATTATTTCTTTATTTAAAAATGTGCTTTTTAACTTCTTCAAATTGAATGTATGGATTCTGCTTGTGATTGCCTTCTGCAATGATACAAGTGATGCTAATTTAGAAGTGAACGTCAGCCTGATTTACAAATTTTCGCCAATTGAGCTAATTTGATCTAGGAGGTAAAATGGGTGGAAACGAATTGAAGATTGCTATTATACAATGAAAAAGCATTTCGAATTTTGGGTTGCTTGCATTTGTCATTTGATTCAGGGTGTTTTAATATGATTTTGTAGAACGTATATTAGTATTAAAAAATTCAATAAGTAATCGCAGCTTACAGAGGTGAACCAGCTTGGAAGGATATTCAGAAGCGACTCTTAAAATCATCATTCACTAGTCGCCAGGACCATAATTGCAAAATTATGGGGAGAAGGCAAAAAACTAATATTGGCAAATTTTCTTTCGTCAACCGGACAATAAAAAACAGGAACGAATTACCTGCAGTACTGCTAGAGACTTTACGTCAGAGTGTGGGAAACTTTATAAGTAAATTAAAAACCATAAGTTACTGATATTAATAATTGTAAATACGTTAGACTAGAGCTAATTTTGTATTCATTGTAGCTAAGACCCTAATTTTGTATTCATTTTGTATTAGTCAAAATTTGTATAAAAATGTGTTTTAAAAGTAAACTTGACTAAACATAAATGTGTTCTTAAGTGCACCTACGGAGAGCTGCCACAGCAATCTTTCCCAAATCAGTAAATATATTATTATTATTATTATTATTATTATTATTATTATTATTATTATTATTATTATTATTATTATTATTATTATACGAAATGTTCTGAAATGTACTGTTTTCGACGTGTTCAGTTCTCTGCAGCTAGGAAAAGACAGGGCAATCATCCCTTGCGAGGGTCCCTTCACTTGTATTTAATGCAATTCCTTTCCACTTCTGGATAATGTAGCCATTCCAGGAGCCATTTCAAATGGATCTCGGCAGATTTTTTAGGCAATTTCCAGCTTTACATACTATCTATTTTATTAAAGATTCACATTTTACGAAATCATTTGGGCCTGGGGAATTGTTATTAAGCTATCAATAAATATCCGTGAAGGAATCGGATCTACCATCTACCTTCATGTATGCATACCATCTACCTACCATGTACTTTCATAGCATGAGCTATGGTGCAATCGTGTTACTTCCAGAAACTAACATAAGCCCTAACTTCAGATACTTGTTCATATTGTGATTTATTGTCACTGCCCATTTTGGAACCTGTTATCTAAACGCACAGACGTAATACATACGATACAACTATTTTCCTTGGTTGCAATTCATTTTCTTGGCTGAAAATTCTGTTATCTCCCCCAATAAGTGTCCATCACGGAGCACGGGCCAGCGAAATCCGTTCATAACTCGCTCTGCCTCAACCGAATTCCGGCGCGCAGCTGTTCCCCGCTTCGGGCGTCTCCTCTCCGCCGCTTTCTATGAAAAGTGCGACGTTTCGGATTTAACAAACGAGCGGCGGCCGCGCGCCGCAACAACTGCGAGTCACGGCGCCGCGCACGGAGGCGGGGAAATCCCCAGCCCCCCACCCCCACCCCGTCACCACAGCCATCGACGGCGCTGAACGGGATGCGAAGTTAAATCACTATTCATTTAGTGAATTTGAAATGGTTATTTAAGTATAAATCTATTGAAACACGTCCTAACAGTAAAATAATAATATTCCACGTATTTCATATTATTTATTTAATTATTTACTTATATAGAGAACAATACTGGTCTTTATCTGACATTATTAAAGATGAATAAAGGCTTCATTAATTTTTCCAGGAGTAAAGTAAAGGTTATAATAAGCATTTAGTCCGTGACTCAAGGGAAAAAGGGTTAAACACTACATGGAGATAGTGTTTATAAACATTTTAACAATAGTTTTTAAAAGTAGAAAACAGTAAAAATCTTGTTTAATTAGTAAAAGGAACAAATAGTTCAAAATATTAGTAGTAAATGACACTGGAATAAACGTACTACTCTTCTGCCATATTCATTGCCATTCCTTTCTTGTTCCTGTTTTAGTATTATTTACTCGGCTGAAACGCTTGGTTTTGAGGGTGTCGTATGGCTGTAAGCACTGAAAAAATTATGACTCCTCACCGGGAGGTCCTAGGTTCGAGCCCTGACGGCGGCAGGATTTTTGACCCTAGCTTTCCAGCTAGGTCTAATTCAGTCGCTGTCTGGAGGAGAATTCGAGAGGCCAGCTGATCTGATCGGTAGTTTTCCGTGGTTTCTCCGATCAACACCATGCGAATGCCGGAGCAGTACCCTGCCAAATGGACCACGGACCGCGCGCGATCTGTCACTACTTTTATTCAGCTTATTCAGACAATAATAATTATATATTTAATATAGTCATGATAATAATAAGAAATTTTTAAATTGCTTAAGATGTGCTATATTAAATAAATTGAAGCAGGTAGAGCTGATGGGGATAATAATGAACAGGATAGTAAAAATCATTATCATGATGACAATAACAAAGAATCAAGATGTAAGAGAAGGTTATGCCTTAATATTCCTCTCTTTCCGGGTCATGTGTGAAATTTCAACACTAATTTATTAAATTTCCTTCCAACTTAATCATGGGTTCGACATACACCATATTACACCTTACCTGTTGCTTGTGGACGTGTAATTTTATCAGAATCACGATTCCTGGAAGTTCTATTGATTGAAACCAATTATTAGATTGATGACAACTAATATAAATTATCAGCCTTTTTCAACAATAAACATTTAACATATATTCTTATATGTATATTACAATTTCTTTCTGTCTCATGAGAATTACTTTTTGATATAGAATATTAAAACACCATACGGGTTTGACTATATTTCGTAACAATAATATCGTGATGAATGGTTTCTCGGCTGACTAGCAGAATGTTGTCCGTGAAATCCTTGTTACACCAATTCTTGTGTTCTTGCCTAAATTAAAAATATTCCAAATGTTCTCAAATATTTGCTATTAATATGACTTGATATTTCCCACAAAATTAATTTGTGATCGCGACTTTCCCTATCTGTGTTTCGTATGAAACACCGACTCGCGACTGACTATATTCAGCTACTTATTGGAAAATTCTTCCATCTACGGAAATACCCTAATATACATCTCCTCGAAACAAGGAGTCTATTTTTCTTAAATTCCAACTTCTACATTAATAAAAATTCCAATTACAATTTAATACTACTTAAACAATAATAAGGTCTCAAACCTCAAATTTAATCATAAATTTCCGCCTCACTATCATTTACATAATACCTAGCCTACGCTAAAAATCCGTTCGCACCTCACCAACCGCTTACGTGCGTTCGCTTCAATGTTTTTGTAGAGAATGATCCATAAGTCTTACTAAAAGATCATAGCTTCCAACGCCCTCTTCACACCTTCTGCACATAATGTGTGTGCCGTTTCCGTCTGCACAGCATTATGGCACCAAGCATGGAATATTACATATTGTTGATCAGTTGTCCTAACAATGCGTATTCTTTGACTTTAGAACTTTTGCAAACACTCCTATTATCCCTGACGCTGGATGCCGATTCTATCATTAAAACTAAGCCCAGGGTTCTTGGATTATCTCACATGTGACTCCACCAGTAAAAAAAAAATGATTACAGAAAGAAGTAGTCTGAAACACATAATATTATATGAAAGAACAAATTAAAACAATTGACGTGGGATATTAGGTATGAAAATTGATTAAATTAAACTGCAATGTCTAATAACCAAATATGAGTGTAAAAAATTGAATGTAACAAAGCTGAATCCCTTAGAGACTATTCATTTCTTTTATTTCATCTTTCTGGTCACTATCCTCTACATCAATTAAAAAATGTCCTAATTCAGTTAAATTTTTTAATGTCTTTATTCTAACAATTCAAATTTAGTTTTCGGTGTCATCTAAAAAGTTAATACTTTTTGTAACTGATAATATAAAACAGTAACAACGAAACAGAAATAGCAAACAAAAAATATTTTACTCAATATAGTGCACTTCAAATAACTTACCTACCTGCAGGTACTTCAGAGTTCGCAGTTCAAATCTTACTTAGATGCATTTCATCCTCTTCCACTTCGTTTCATAAACTAATATAAAAATAATTATTGCCTTTTGCAACGACGTTTGCAGGGTGGTAATTTTGCAAGGTTGTAAATTTGTACAGTGTGAGTTCATGAACTTGGCTCTAGATATTTATAAAATGTACACAAAATAATATTAACTATTTAATAGTACAACTATAATAAAATGATCTTCTAATTAAATACTTAAAAGCTTAATAACTTAAAAACTATAGATTTTTCAAAATCTTATTAAAATTAATTATTATAAGCTGTTGGAAATACCACTGTAAAATAACCACACCAATTACTAATTATAGAACTATTAATACAAGCAACTAATAACTATTAATTAAATGGTTACTGAACATAGCAAATACAATTTTCGAACTCTTTAAAAGCTCAATAAAGGGTAACGAAAGTGTCGCAAAATAATCCCACTAACCACTAACTATCTCCAAAAAAAACAACAACAAAGAAACAATTATTTAAATAACTCTGAAAAGAACCGATAACATAAACTATTTAAATAAATAATTAAAAGAAGATGCACAAGATATTACGGAACAAATCCAAGTGAAAATCACACGAATTAAAAATAACAATGGTAACAAAGAATGCGTTTCAGAAAATCTTATTGACGCAAGAGATGTTGGTAGCAACAAGGCCCGCTATAACCGTCTTTTTTGCTATCATATTACCTTCAAAACAATTTCAATTTCATATGTTACTTTAAAAAATATAAAATTAAAATATAGATTCCTATGAAGAATAAACGATTGTCATTACATTTGTTGACAACACAGTTAAATATTTCTGACTTCTAGCTTGTCCTTTTACTATGTGCACTTGCAAAATGTGCAAATGTGTGGGAAATTCTACAAAAGTTTTCAGCACTCAGTACCACTCTGTTGAATAAAAGTATCTAATTTTAAGCATATTATAATTACGACTATAATTTTTAGTATTTTTCCATTTCTTTTAACCCACAACTAAATGTTACATGTTTTAAATTCATTTGCTTGCTAATAAGAGTGTTATATAATAATTATTTTTGGCGGACATTTTCAAGAATTTAACCTATTAGTTATCTGTTACGGTGCATACTCCCTACAAACGGCCAGTAACAATATTTTGACTTGAAATTACTGCAAACCTACCTGCCCCATTGAAATTAATAAAAACACATTTAGTATGAAAGTTTATGGGCTTTCAACCGATGAGTTTTTTTGACCGTGCATAGCCTAGAACAAGAAGGAAGTTCGAACATTTTTGGTCTTCCCTTTTCCGTTGAACTTCCTTTTTTTACAATTACAACATAATTTACTAGTAAGTGAATAAAGTATACTACAAATAATGAAATTACTAGCATACCCGTGCGAGAACTCTCGCAAGTTCAATTCCACCCTCTTCTCTATCTTTCCTTTTCCATATTAAGAGGGGAAGTTGTAAACGAAACGTGTTTATTTGTTTAAAAAAATAAAAACGTAGCATCCAATGTACTTGCAGAATTTCAAATAAACATAAAGAACTATGCAATTGACGTTTGAAACAAATTTTGAATAAAGGTTTATTCAGTATTATAGACATGTTCTTGAAACAATTCACAATGCTTTCTTAAAAACAACATTTGAAATTGGCTTTTCACTTTCCTTTATAGCCACAAAAATATTACGAAAGGTTTTTATTCTCGAGAAATCTACTAAAAATTTTCCATGCGAAAATATAGGATTGGGCCAACATAACCCTACGCTCTGTAATATTTTTTAACTTTATTACCGAATTGAGAGGTAGACCCGTGCAATTTAATCGCCCAGAATATCAAGTAATTAGTTTCATTACACATAAAGTTGCAGATTCAGCACGTTCCTGAACAGGTGGGGTAGTATCAAGAAGCGCCGAACCAGCAAAATGTAGTAAAATGTCCAAGAAGCTCTCGTCCTGTAGATTACGTTGCGAGTAACGTTTCTTTGTGGCCTTCGGCTTCAAACTTCCTGATTTAAAGGCTCTAGAACGCTTCTTCTAGGAGTTATTCAACTAAATAGATTTTCACAATGCTGCGAGTGTTGCGGATTGCATTTGACGTGAATATTTAGATTTCTTAAACAAATCCTTCATGTTTTAAAGTCAAAGTGTAATCTCCCCTATTCACTGTACATAATCGTGCATCATTTGCCAATATTGTTTCTTATTTTCGACGCAGACCATTAAAAGATATGAGCCCCCTTTCTATCATAGTTTGATTTAGTTTCTAAGTTCTCTGGTAATACTCTTTTTTTTAAATCAAATTTTGTTGATCCTTTTGCCTTATCTTTTGATTTCACAGGCAGAACACCCTGGCAATTTCGTGGAGTTGGTTCCTTCCTTGAGTCTCTGTAGTCCCATAGTTCACTGTAGCTTCTTTAGTGACTTTTCAGTATAGCATAAGGTCTTACAGAAAATTTCCCTTTTATTAAAGTGTAGTGCGCCCAAATTCAAAGAAATGAGCTCGAATAAACAAGGTAAAACAATTATTTCTCTTAAATTTCTTATGTTAGATCTTTAAAATCAACCACACCAGAAAAAAATAAACAGTATTGTGAAAGAAATATAGGCCTATGCGTTCATCAAATTTCTTTTTAATTCATGTTTCCAAAACAAATCTTTCTTGAACTGGCCTGTCCATGAATGTATTTTGACTTAAATTAGAGGATTTAAAATTTGAGGGGTAAACGATAAAAACGGACAAAAATATTTGAATAAGAATAAAATGAGCGTTTAGTGATTAGTAAATATGATGTGGTGCATGACCATACCAAGTGCATGAGTCCTGTAGGTTACATCACAAACTGAGTACTGTAGAGACACGCCCGAGTACTGTAGGTTATATCAGAAACATAATGTCAAAACTTACATTCGATAAATACATTTGGCCTTCAACTAGAGAGTTGATATCCGTATTTATTCCGAGATCAGGGGAACATGCCTCAAAATCTGGCACTCCATTCAGAAACTAACCTTTCCAACAACTTTTGCGCCAATATCATTATAATAATAACAACAACAATAATAATAATAATAATAATAATAATAATAATAATAATAATAATAATAATAATAATAATAATAATAATAATAAAAGCGCTCTTCAACTCCGGGAATCATTAATCCTCATCTTTTCTTCAGCGAATCATTCTACGCGTTAAAAAGCGTTTCTTCATTTTTTTAAAAACAGGTAGTTACGGAAACAGATGCAACTACGATTCATTATAATTCAGACTTATTATCTTTTAAGAGAGTATCTCAAATTCTGCTATTACATCACAATTACCAGGCGTAATGGAGCAAACGTTAACATTACAACCAGTAACGTTCTTGTCGTCTTCATTAAGCCCCAAGACTCTCGAGGGATTTGAAGCGACCCTCTCCGTGATTCGCCGAGAACATTAACACCGGAGGAAAGTGCGCGCCCGCGCCGGTCTCCCGCAAAGCCCAGAACTTCCTTTCCGGCAAATCCCTCCCTCCGCTTCGTCGGGCGGCGTCTTCACGGCGGAGCGGCCTTCTGTCACTCGACGCCCTCTCGTCTTCCCCGCCCCCGCTCCTCACCCACTCCCCCCGCCTCCGCCCCCGCCCCCGCGCTCGGCACTGCTCCCGCCCCGTCCCCGGCCCAGCCCCCGCCCCGCCACGCCTCCGCGCTCGGCTCCCCCCGCGTCCGCCCGCCCCCCCCCGCCCCGCCTCCGCCCCGCCCCCGCCCTCCCATGGCAAAGAGGCGACCGCTCGGCCGGCGCCTTCCTGCCGCGAGAGGCCGCGCGTCGCCCGAGGCGCCTGAGCGAGGCGGGGCACCGCCTTCCGCCTGCACATGACCGCACACCTCCCTGCACATAGGGGAAAATTCTTCTTCACCGGCCCAGGGGAAACTTTGTGTGCTCACGTGACGAAATTCGAAAACCGTTTGACCTAGGGCGATCTATATGACTGGAGTTGTTTTGTTTTTAAGTGCTGACGGGTAGTTAGATACCTTCTGTTTAAGGGCAAGGGGATTTCCAGCGTCCAGGATTTTACGAAAAGTACACAGTCCTGTAGGCGGGACCTATTCGAAAAACATTACAGCTAAGATGTTGCATTGTAGTACAGTTGTCACTGCTGGTAGCAGACCTACAGAATTGCTTTTAGATCTAAGCATGATGTGGATTACTAATATAAAACCAAAAGCCAATATTACTGTCATCATATATTCATGTGAAATACTGTCGTACGGAGGCGTGGCATGATGGCTTACACTCAGGGAATTATTCAATTTGACACACTCTGAGACAATTTACTGATCGCATGCGTCGAAATAAGAAAAGTGACTAGGTAAAGTGTTTCTACGGTTGTTTTTGTTTTCAAGTGACAGTGACGAGTCATCAGGCTTGCTCTATTGCCTTACGTGGATTTCTTAAGTTAAGAAGCCATTAGACAAGATTTTTCCACACTTGCATTGGGATATTATTTTAAGAAACTTGTGGTAGAAAACACGTCCTCCGTATTTTTGAGAGATTCTCATTATTTTATATATATATATATATATATATATATATATATATATATATATATATATATATATATATATATATAAGGCTGAAGTGCGTTGTCTTACAGCGCGATAATCTCTGAATCTACTGAACCAATGCCGATGAAACTTTTGTGTTAGCTTCCTTTAAAGGTCTGGAATACTGTAGGTTATGATAAACAACTATAATCCGTAATACATTTACAAAATAATGACTTTTCTAGACATTTTCCCCTAGCTTTATATCACAAATTCACGAGTGCATCAATGTCAATAGATTAGCTGCGCCCGACCAAAGGATGACGTTCGAGATCTACCACTGATTTCGTCAATATCCAGAATTATTCTGAAATGCATTGGGATTAGAAAAAGGTTATGTAATGTGAACTTTGGTGATTTGTTAGTTCTGATCGTTTATGGAACATTTCAAAGAAAGCCGTAACTAAAGTGGTAAAGAATGTCAATGTATAGCATTGTCCTTAGACCGTGTTAAATACAAAGTAGCAAAAAAATATGATAAGTTTGAAAGTGTTTAGAAACTGAGGTAGGCTGAGAGAGTAAAAAGTAGAATAATTTTCAATATAGAATATACAGTTATGCACAATGTACAAATATAGATATCGTATAATTTCTAAACAACCCCTTCTTTTACAGAAATTTGTAAACACTGAATTGTTTGAAACAATGCCGACACGAGTGTCACAGTTGTCAAAACAGACTATAAGTGCGAAGGGACGGACAATCTATAAACATTTTGAATCGGCAAGAGCAACATGCTGAAGTACTCACTCGCACTATTGAATTTACCGAAACAAATAAATTTTAAACACATGATACTAACACATAGGACTTTAAACATATATATTTTTGTCATCTTCAAGACTATTACTTACACAGCTCTCATGTTTAAAATAGAAAATGTTTTTGTATGTTTTGGGTCCACCCAGTTCAACTTTTTTCTTCAATGTGAGCAGGAAATTAGTGCAGTGGTATGTAAGTAAGCAATATTTATTTACATATTAACACTAACATGTGCTGTTATTTTGATATATATTGCTCGCAACGAATTAATTCATCCATTTTTTATAAAAAATAAGCAAAAATTAATTTATAAAAAAATATTTATGTCTAAGCAAATATGAAAATCTGAGAGTCCTTGGTTTCTATGATACACATTTCAATGTCCATATGTGACGGTGCAATCAGACGCGTCCAAAATAAATTCAAAACATTGGATTAGGACTAAAAAAACATTCTATTTCGTATGTTAATAAGAACGAAAACATGTGAAGGTGCATGAGTGGAAGATGTTTTCTTTAATTGATTGATATTCTAAAGACCTGTGCCCAAAATAGACTGTGAGAATATAAATAAATAAAAACAGGACATATTTATAAATAATGACACGTCGCAACCATGTAATGTTTCATAAATAAAAAATTTCCGTGATAATAAATTAATTTCCATATTAGGAATGAGACAGTCGAATGTTCTCAAAACATGACGAACGATTACTGATAAATGTTAAAATAAGAAAACAAGTGATTGGAAAAGGGGTTACGAACATTATAAATATTTTGGAATACATTTAGAATTTATGGTAACGTTCAAAGGCTATTAAAGACAATATAATATAAAAGAAAAGATGTAAAGAAACAGTAGCATTGTTAGAGAAGAGTTGTCTTTTGTTTTAAACTACGCGGTATGGTAGAATAAAAAAATTGAGATGTGACAGAGATTCCGTGGTGAACGCATCGTGTGGTTATTGATTGTACGGACGATTACTTACGAGATGATCTCGAGTTGCCGTAGTGACGCATCGCGTGTTGGTTTTGAAGTTTCGAAATTTCATGAAGTTAATTTTGAAGATGTTATGTTTTTTATGTTGGATATGGACAGCAGTGGCAGCCAATCGTCGTGCAGCAAAAAGGGAAGTTTAAAAACATTATATTTTGTTTTTCATCAAAATTTATAGCAAGGCCAAGATTGTTAGTTTTTAAGACCTTAGAGAAAAGACATGGCCATTCATTTGTTTTTAAATTATTCAAACTGGTAAAGTGCACTCGTGTGAATGTTGGCAATAATTAATTGTGTGAATGTTGGAAGAAAATATGTATCGTAAATATTAGATTGTAGATCATTTAAAAGGGTATTTTATGTGTTTGTTCTTTTTTGTTATGTATGCACATGTTTTGATGTCACAAGCGAGGTAGAATTCGCTGAATATTTTGTCAATGAATATGGAATAAACCGGTAATTTTATACGGTTTTATGACAGAAATTTCATGGAGTTATTATTATTAGATAGCAACAACCTGAATGATAGGAAATAATTAAAATATATACATCTTCCTGAAGTAATAGTAATATTCTCGATTTCCTGTATAGGATCGATTTCGCGAACTCACGAAATATAATTCGTGGAATGGTGTATCACAACCCATATTAGGAAGACAAGGTTCAAATATTATAAAAGTAATTCTATTTGTAAGTAAGGGAGTAAAGGGGTTGTGTATATATTTAGAAACCATGTCACATAATATATAGAACTTCGAATCAAATAATGAAGCTAAGAGTTTTGTTAAAGGCTCGTTCCGTATGTTTTGTAAGAGCCGTTTACGTCGTAAAGGCTCGATTACGTTATGACATCTATGTCTATTACTCTGATCTCTCTAGTAGCCTACCCGTGCGAGATCTCTCGCTGGGCTTAAAACAGTAAGTCCCTTCAAAGTCACGAGTTGGCAGGAGATAAATTTTAAACCTTCTTTATAAATACGAGAGAAGAAAAAATATAAAAAAAGTTTTTTATAATGTGGCAATTTGTTGAAAGTATTAGTGTAATATATAAAACTCCACAAAAAAAGAGTATATGTGGGTATAAAAGTATTATAATTTATAGCATATATTTTATTATTGTTTTTAGTTATAAAGAGCGGAATGTTTGGGAGCTGGAACTCGCAATAAGAAAAATTCTATTTGTTTTAAGTGGGAAAGTGAGAAAAATTAATTTATCTAAAAATATTTGTGTAAACAAAGAAAAAGTCTGCAAGTGCTTGGTTTCTATTATTGACATTTCAAGATTCACAATATCTTGCACTTCAAATGAAATAATGAAACTAATATTGTTTTGTTAAGTGGCTCAGTACATTGTCAATTTATTATGAACACACGTAATGTTCATGGATCATTATTGTTCTTATGTTACATGTTATGTTCTTTGTTCTTATATTATATTATATTATATGTTAATGGTATGATGACTTGATTTACCCAAACAAATAAGTTTTTACTACATGTTACTAGCACACAGGACTTTGAACATTATGTTTCTATCGTTTTCAAAATAATTATAAAACCAGGCATTACCTTTCAGCATAGATATTTTCATTTACTTTTATGATTTTAATTCATCAATTACTTTAGGATTTCTATATCTATTAATCCGGATCTATCTACTATCTTCTATATCTATGACTCTGTTTAAAAGAAAGTCCTTTCAAGGTCACGAGTTGACCGAGATAAATTTTAAACATTTCTTTTATGAATTCGATACAAGAAAAAAAAAATACAAGAATTAGTTTTACAATGTGACAATTTCTTGAAAGGTTTGGTATAATACGTAAAATTCTCAAAAGAATATACATGAGTTCAATAATTTTTTATTTTGCAGTTTACATTTGTTAATTGTTTTAGTTATAAAGTGAGTAATGTTAGGGAGCTATCTTCCAGTAAGAATAATTTTAACTTTTTTCGTGGGAAAGTGAGTGAGGTAGACCGGAAATTTCCAAATAGGGGGCAAGACAAAGATACGGCTAGGTAGGCAGGTAGGGTGGAGCAGGGATACAATGGAATAAGAATGAGGAGGCCCCGTCGT
Organism: Teleogryllus occipitalis; assembly: GCA_011170035.1. Lineage (NCBI taxonomy): Eukaryota > Metazoa > Arthropoda > Insecta > Orthoptera > Gryllidae > Teleogryllus > Teleogryllus occipitalis. Next base: position 426,888 of record BLKR01000536.1, on the reverse strand, counting down.
AGGGCATGAATAAATGGAATACCTCCTTGTGACTTATAATGTACTGTAATAAATTTTTAAAAATTAAATTATTTATTAATTTTAATGAATGAATTAATTAAATTTAATTAATTAATTAGTTTTTAAATTAAAAATTTTAAGGTTTTTATGTATTAGCTGAGTTTTCTTTTGTACACGTTCTCTCAATTGATAGCTTACAATCACCTACGACTTTAAAACAATATATACAATAAACACAATAGACTTTTAAACAATATATATTAGACAATAGATGACTTTTTTAAATTGGTTATTTAAGGTCCCATCAACACCTAGGTCATTAGCGACTACTATTGATGTTAACGGTTTGGTAACTATGAAGATGAAACGATATGGTGATGATAAGGGGTGAAAGGACGAATACAAATACAACCATGCTCGAGGCAAGACTCGAACACTCGACCCTTCGGTCAGATATCTCTACGACATTACTGCCTTGGCGATCTCGGCCAACGGGACGACAATATATGACTTTGTTATCATAACTTTAACGTGTTTAAAAGTCGCAGGTGATTACACTCTATCAATTGAGAGAACGTGTACAAAAGAAAACTTCAAATAATAATGTCAAGGAGCATGATTAATTTCTTGCAGAAAAACATTACTTGATGAACAAAAAAGGTGGCAAAATAAGCGTTTCTTTGAAGTGCTCGTGTTTTCATGTAATCTTTCCCTTTACTAGTATCGAGACTTTGTCTATATATTTATTTCCTTTATTGTGTCATACGTTATTATGTGTCATATGTTATTTCGTCCAATGAAGAAACGAATCGATTGCTCATTTAAAGCTCCGTGTAATTACATTTTTATTAAGAAACCGAAATTTTCCACTTTGTAATTTCGTAGTCTGGTAATTGTTTTGAATTTTCATATTTGTTTACATTTTCGAGAAAAGTTTACTACGGATGAAGTAGGCAAGAAATGTGACGTCATTCTGTTTCCACTTCAACTATGAAGAAGCGTATGAGTAAATATAAAGATATCAGCATTTTCATTTTGATAATTTATGAGGTAACACGAAATGTACAAACAATAGCAAATTTTCCTTCTAAAGGAAGGCATCTGGGCGAATTGTAGCCGTGCGAGTGGCCATGTTACAACTCATGAGCACGTGCGACCCAGATCGGGTGGCGGAACATGAAGCGGTGAGTTGCAGCTCCAGGGAGCTCACGTCCTCAAACAGCCCAGGTAGCCTCCTCCCCCGGAGGCAGCTGCTCTGCACAGTGCGCGGAAATGCCACTCCTGGAGAACTACATCCACAAATGAAGAAAATTAGGTGTTTTTATTTATTTATTTATTTATTTATTTATTTATTTATTTATTTATTTATTTATTTATTTATTTATTTATTTATTTATTTATTTATTTATTTATTTATTTATTTATTTATTTATTTATTTATTTATTTATTTATTTATTAATTTATTTATTTATTTATTTATTTATTTATTTATTTATTTATTTATTTATTTATTTATTTATTTATTTATTTATTTATTTATTTATTTATTTATTTATTTATTTGGGTTTGTGGGACATCGACGATTAATCGAGATCGGAGAATGATCTAATGAGATGATGAAATCGATATTAATGACGTGAATGATGATAGAGTGCCGACAGTGGGAGAGGCAAGGGAAATAGGAGAAGTCGGGGAAAACCTGCCGAGACCCAGGTACGTATCTAGCCGCTCAAGGGGAGGGGCAGATTTTTGTTAATTAATAAACATATTTGTTACTTCATTGTATATTATTTTGAACTGTAAATATAATACTATACAATATTATTATTTAAATAATTACATAATTCGTACATAAATATTTAAATCAATTTGGGTAAATAAAGGAGGCATGGGCCCCATGCTCCCCCCCCGGATCCGCTAGTGCCGCGAGTCCACCCCAAGCATCGGCCGGGGATTGAACTCGGGCCCCAGTGCAGTGGCAGGAAGCGTAAGCGCCAGTCATTACGCTGCGAGTACGAGCGCCCAATCAGAGTTGTCTTATCAATTAATTAAAAATTCATTTTGGATTCCTTAAAACGCTGCCAATTTGCCTTCATTTACGAAGTGAACAGATTGCGATCAACTCTCGATGGGCGTTTTCTCACGCAACATCTATAGATGGCGACAGACCAATTTCGCACCATTGCAGTTAACACAATATGCTCATGCGACGTAATGTTGTGTGAAAGGCCTGCCGGAACTATTTTCAACTTTCGTTGGTATCATCCCATACCACTACGGATCCGATCTCAAACCATCCTTCCATTAATTATCATTCATCTATCACTTTTCACGCCTTATGTCACCCTAATCATGGATAATTTACTCTGTAAAGGGGAGGGTATAAAGTCGTATGCTGCCTCCTTCGCCTAGGCTAAGCTAGCGAGCTTGGAACTCATTATTATTATAATTATTATTATTATTATTATTATTATTATTATTATTATTATTTTGTTTTCTCTCAAAGTTTTTGGTTTAACATGTATACCACACAGATACAATATCAAAGCATGGTAGCACTGACATATTTAAATCTAAAAAAAAAAAAAACTTTCAAAACCCAACATGTCCTCCCATGAATCTCCTGACTAGTGAGCAGGTACTGATTATAACCGACTTCTGGAGGCTGATGATAATGCTCTTCTCCAAGCCGAGTTCTTCAATCGATCTGCTAAGAGTTTTTGGTATAACACCAGTTCCTGACAGTACAATTGGGATAGTTTTAACTTCGGACACTCGCCATTGTTATTTTACGGCAAATACTAGTTCTCTGTATTTGTGTAATTATAAAAGTAGTCGCTAATAACCATATGTAGTTGATGCGACTTTAAATAAATCAAATCAATCAATCAATCAATCTGTATTTGTCGATTTTAGTCTGGTATGTTGTCATCATGTTGCTGGTATTGACGACTGCAAAATCAATTATTATTATTATTATTATTATTATTATTATTATTAATACTATTATTATTATCAATGTTGAAAGGGTATTGTCTTCTTATTGATTCCTATTAATAGTTGTAATGGAAATAATACATTTTAATCATGTAACGTTTTATTCTTGTGTGCACTTCAGTTTTATTGATTACATTTTAATATCTTTAAAACAAAGTGGTATAAATCAATTTACATCCACAATATCCTTTTGAGTTTTACGTCGTTTCGTCTTGTCTGTGGCTGCGCGGCGCGGCGTTCGCACTGTGGCGTCGGCGGAGGGCTCACCGCAGTCTGGAATCCCCGAGCGGGCGGCGAGGAGCCAGCGCTGTCGGGAGGACTCGCAGAGGACGCTACATGAGGATAACGCAGGGAGAAACGCTTGAAGGAGCGCGGCGGGATGACGCATTGCCTGCAGAGGTTCTCGGAGATGCTCAAGGTGGCTATTATGTGGAGAGGCATTTTGTGTGTGGTTTGTTGAGGAAAACTTTGCAAGGTGGTACTGAATGCAGAATACGGGGAGATTGCCTAATAGGTAAAATACACTTCTGCAAGAAATAATCAACGGGGTAATTTTCAGTAAGAATATTCCTACAGAAAGGGTAAATAAGGCTGGGAAGAGCCTTTACTCTGAAAAATTAACAAACAAAATGCATTTCAGATATGTCAAGAAGGTTCATTGCACTTATTGATAAGGATGGTTTCACAAAATATTAATATTTGAAAGTAAATTGTTGTACAATGAATAGATTTTTCTTAGAAATTTGTTAAAAATTATGTAAAATATTCACACAAGAAGGAAAATGTGAAATAATTTTCAGAAATTGGTTTCATTATGTGTAGTGTAATGTAGCACAAAATTCAAAAAGATATATTTTCCTAGTGAATATAATAATTTGGCACATCACTGTAGCTTCGTGTATTTATTTCATTAGGAATTACCTGTGATATAATTTCCTAAACCAAGTAGAATACTCCTTAGACTATTCGTTTGGCTTTCGAAGGCAGTTTAGGGTGATAATACGGGTTTTCATGACACCTAATACATCGAGTGAAGACAACGACTGCTCAAGCAAGAGGGGTTACTCAAATGTAAGAATTTGGGCCAGACTGACCGGGGTGGCCTTTGCTGCAGTGGCAACTTTCCACTACTTTCACTAGACAAAACCCGATCGCGCCCGAGCACCTCCACTCCCTGGACGCAACGGGCTAGTCTGGAGGCGCGGAGATGACTCGAGGAACGCCCACTTCAAGAACTCTGAAGTAGAAGTTCCGGTGCGTCTGTGTACGTACTTGCGTATCCGAAACTAAAACGTTGTGGGCAACGCGCATTTTAGACATCAGCTAAATAGCTGGTCCGTCGACACTACTGCTTGAAATAGAATACGAATAACCTGACCATTCGTAATCCTGGATTAATCCCTACAAATCCTGGCGGATGAGTTCAGAACACGACGAGCGTGGGTCGCGTGCGATTCATCCTTTCCCAAGTTCCCACTCGGATCTGAGATGAGACCGAGGTTGATATTGATAGATTATTTCCTTTCTTTCCTCCACATCAACTGCTACGATCAATTGACCCGTAAGTGTATTACATGTTTTATCATGGGAGGTGAGGTGGCGCTGCTCTTCCAATGGATTGGATCATGATGACCGGATCCGACCTACACGTCTTGAATACTTTTCCTCTCCAGATATCTCCCCCCAGGCGCTGCATCGCCCCAGCCGGGACAAGCTATTATCTCCCGACATATGTGGTAGTGCAGTGCATGTAAGTTTGTGTGAAGTAAGGGGTGAGGATAGGAGAAGAGGAAGGAAAGATCGCACGCGGTCCCTGCCCCTTTTGTTTGGGTACTGCTTCAACATTCGCCTGGTATTGATCGTAGAAACCACGAAAAAATACCGATCAGAGAAGCCAGTTGGTAGAATTCTCCCCCAAAGGCTGAATTCGACGCAGAGAGTATTTTAAATCTACCACCGTCGGGTCTCGAACCCTAGGTCCTTTCGGTCAGAAATACTGCAGTGGCATCAGTTGATTCCCTGAGCCAATAGAGCCGATGATAAGAGCAAGCGGCTGATCATCCATCTTCATAATAGAATAGCCCAATGGTTGATGGTCTCTGGGAGTTTCATGCCTGGCAAAGTTCAAATGTGACTCTACCCCTCAGAGAGAAGAAATATTGGGTTTAGACCACTCAACGTTCTTGTTCGATGTTATCAAGAACTTTCATACATTTGCATCATTACGGCAACTTCTAATGGCCAAACAATTTGCTATATGCCTCAGTGCATCAACTGATGCCACTGCAGCGCCTCTGACCGGGAGGTCGTAGGTTCGAGTCCTGACGGCGGCAGGATTTTCGACACTAGCTTTTCAGCTAGGTCGAATTCAGTCGCTGTCTGGAGGAAAATTCTAGCGGCCGGCTGCTCTGATCAGTAGTTTTCCGTGGTTTCTCCGATCAACACCAGGCGAATGCCGGAGCAGTACCCTACCAAACGGGCCACGGACCGCGCGCGATCTGTCCTTCCTCTTCCTTGTCCTATCCTCTCCCCTTACACACTCACACTAACATGCACTACACTACCACATATTCCGGGAGACCGGTCGGGAGCTTAGAGCTTGTCCTGGATGGGGCGGTGCTCCGCTGGTGGGAGAGTCCTGGTTAGGGGGAAACCCCACTAGCCGACGGTAGGTCGGTGCCGGATCTCGCCATCCAGCGAGGGAAAATCACCGCCATCGCTCGAGAGAAAAACATGCACTACACTAACGGGACTAATGACCGAAACCGTTGACGCGCCCGGAAACACGAAAAAATCAATCAATCAATTTGGTATATGCCTACATTAAAGGTGATGTTATCTTCAAAATCAATACCTGCTCTTCTCAAGCAGACATAAAATTCCATGAACGTGAAATGAAAATATTTACTGAAGAGTCTTCCATCTCTCTCGTATTAAGGATACTTCGGGGAGTGTGTGCTGCTCTTCTCAACAGCTTGGTTGTCCTCCAAATTGAGGTCTGCGCGTCGCGTCATTCGCGGGCGGGAGAGAGCCCTGTCAACAATTATTGTCGAGCGTCGCGGTGTCGATTGTCATGCAAGGCGGTCGCACGGCTCGGAGCATCGTGTTGCTCCTCCCACGCCCTCTCACGGCTCGCTGCGCCACGCCCCTTTCTTCCCTCTTGCGCTGCGCTCCAACTCTGGGCACCCTCGAGACAACTACGTAACACCAAAAAGAGAGTAGATGCTATCTATATATTTAAAAAAATAAGGTATTCTGCCATGGCTTCGTTTAGAGCTTCTACTGAACCGATTATTGTATTTTTTCTTTTAAATGAAAGAATATGATCCCTAGATGTGTTATCAGATATTGTTTGTGTTGATTCACCAACATTTACGGTGTAAATTAATTAATTAAATCATTCTTTAATAGTACGTTTATCAATAGTCAATTGTTTTCTTTTAAAGGGTGGCAGTTTCAAATTCGATACACATGAGTCCATAGATGTGAGTCCACGCTGCTTGATGTTTTGTTTTGATTGTAGAGATTTGTTTACAACTCGTGAAGGTTTTGTTTCAGTGTCATAATTGCATTGTGGTGTTGACAGTTTGCATGTATTTGCTTCTGTGGTGTATTTTGTAGAGAACATTCGCACAGTGGGTTTTGCTCGGCTGTACTTTAGTGAAGTTGTTTTCAGGTTATGTCGAATTCCGAATCGTAGTCCACGCGCCCCAAAGGACGCAAACGTACATTAACTGGACGCAGGGAAAGAGAAAGTCAGCGTAGGTGTCGTGATAGTGAGGTCATTTCGTTTTCTATTGGGTCATAGTCTATGAAATGTCAGTTTTGTTCTGCTTTGTTCTTTCCATGTGAGAGAAATTCTGCAAACGATTTACTCTGTGTTGCTTAAATGGGAAAATAAGTATACCTTCGAGCAATATACCAGAAGAAATCAAAACAGTTGTTTATAGGAGATGATGACACATCAAAAAACTTTAGAAATAATATCCTTCAGGGTAATAGTGCTATATTTTTTGTGCCGATATTGCATTGCCACCTGGTCAAGTGCCATACATGTTCAAAATTTTGGGAACTCCTAATCACAGAATATCTTCGTTATACCCTGAAGATCCAAACAATGCAATATATTGTGAACATTTGTATGTACAGTATTTAGGTACAGTATTTTACATTTATCTCAGATCTCACCGTCAAATTTTGACGGGTTCTCACTAGTACTAATAATAATTTCTTCGTTTTTGTTCAAAATGTATTACATTGCTGTTATCAGGTTTAGTGTATTGCCAACAGTCCTCCAGTAGCATGGTAATTATCAGAGATTTTAGAAATTGCAAAAAATGCAAAATGTTACCAAACGCAGAAAAAAGAATATTTTTTTAGTAAACGGTAACAGAAATGAAGGAGCAGCGAGCGGAAGTACTCACGCTTACTACGTTAATAATGTATATAATGTAAATAGTCTAGTACAATAATTCCAACTCTATTTTATAAACTGAAGATGGCTATAAAGTGTAGCTGAAACGTCATGTAAACAAAAAATACTATATGTAATCAATATACACTAATAAATTACTCTTGAATGTCAAAAATAAAAAGTGGAACTGGATGTGCTAATAAAAAATAGCGAGATCCGCCTGCTTGAGTTTTTCTTCGTCACACACCTGCAGAAACTGGGTCAAATTTAAAGGAAAGCTACAACTATATTTTCGCCTCGACCGAGAATCGAACCCGGGAACCACAGCACGGGAAGCTAGTAAGCTACCCATGAGCCATCCCAGATGCTTGACATTACAATAATACACAAAAATGTGAGAACCTAACAGACCCATTGTACTTTACAGTTTTCCTTGTTTTCATTATTGAACGTGGCACGTTTAATACATGCATACATTTGGGTAACTCCTCTTTGAAATTTTGTTTCAGAATCCCATACATGAAAGTCATTTAACTTAGAAATTGTTGTAAATTATTTTATTATTGTTATAAGTTGTCCATATCGTATGGTCTAAAATATTGTACAGAATTCAGTCTTTGAAATACACTGAGCCAAGTTCATCTCTCTTTTGTTTTCTTTCCTACGGTAGTGAATTCAATCGTATGTTACATAGAAATTTTTGGAGAGATGTGAGAACTAGTTCGTGAGTGTTCAGCAGTTTACAGACACCAATCAAGCGAACGTTCTGTCTTCGAAATGTAAAGGAAAGGCCGTTCTTGGCGCCAAGCCTTCCAACTGTCATGTTACACGCGCAGAATCAAACATCCGTCGTTTGTATGTCTTCCGGCGTGCGTCCGCGATCGATTCCCGGCGCCATCAGAATGTATGGGAATACAAGCGGGCGCGAGTCGAGTCGAGTCGAGTCGAAGAAGAAACCCCGTAAGTGAAACAAGTGCTCCAAGGCGGTGAGTTATTCATAAGCCTCGTCCGGACGGCGCTACCGTCGTCAACGCTCTCTCGCGCGCGCGCCGCACCATCTGGCGGCGGCCGGCCGAACTCTCTGCTCGGACCTGGCGCTGGCTTTCGTCGCTGTCTCGTTCAGTCCTATCAATTCGACGGACGGCAACTAAGCTGCCTGAATTATGTACTGCGTACGTTTGGAGGAGGAACGAACTGCATAGTATAAAAAAAGGTGCTCCTCTAAAACTAGAAGAATAGTGTATGTTTTCGCATATTCCAGAAGAAGAGAATTTTCAATCTGAGTGGAGTTATCTTGTGGGGGAAAAATCATTTAAAAGGGACAGGAGAGTTGAGCAATCTGTGAAGACCCATTCGACATTCATAAACCCGACACATGAAGTCTAATTTTGGGTCGTGTCTTGTCCTCTTTGCAATATATAATCTACGGGTATAACTGTACTACGATGAAAACGCCTTTGAACGTGCAGTGAGTCTCTCGTGACCCGGGGAACCATGACACTCTCCGGTCACTCTGAATTTGGGAGAGACCGGTCGTGTTTTATTAGGTCTATGCAACGGCGTAACCTGTTGTGACTAAATGATGAAAGGTAATCTGACTCCATTTCACAAGACTTTTTTATTCATTACATGCTTACGAATAGAATATTAAATTATTTTAATAATTTAAATTAAATTTACGATATTTTATTGTGAATAATCTCTACGTACTTGAATTTGATCTTAGGGAGATATGATACCAATGCATAATTGAAGGGGTCAGGGCAACATAGTGATAATCCTCATATTTTCTGACTTTATATATAATTCTGCGCTCTGGTGCATGTCTTCTCTACCACTGATATCAATATTAGTAAAAAATTGTCTACAGATTGTACTTAAAAGTCAATTGATAGTGTTGCAACTTAACAGTTTTGCCTAATGTTTAGAGGCAAAATAATCATATCTCTCAATAGCAAGATGGTTGGGTGCAGAAATATTTCATCTAGAAGCTGTCAAAAATATTTCTCCCTGTATAGACACATCTGATGACTTCAATGGGAACAATAGTGTTGATGATCCGGATTATATTCAACAACACAGCACAGAGAATTCATCAGAAAAAGTATATGAGGGTTATTATTATGTTGCTTCAAAAATAACCTAAAATGAGCATTTGACATATTTTATTTCTATTTTTTTAAACTTTGATATCGTAATCTAAAGCAATACATTTATATCTGTTGATTGATGGGTACCTACAGATAAATTAAAAATAAAAAGTGATCATCTCTTCCCAATATTTCTAAGTTTATTCTGTTACAAGATGAGGCACTTCTGATGTCAATCACCTCTTCTATGAGTAGATCGCCTCATCCATCTCCACAGAAGATAACTGTTAGAAAAAGGAAGAGGCAAATAAGATCAAGGATAAGAAACTAGCAAAGACGAAGGGAATATAATTCAAATAAAACTAAAATGATAGTTCCAAGTCGCTCATATTGGCAAATTATGTAATACATAACCTGTCGAATGCAGTAAAAAAATGTCTCTGCTAGGGAAACAACATCTAATGTATTCTGGTATTTTGGAGATATTGATAAACAGAACTATTATTTAATGAGTTGTATTGAAGCTATCCCAATAAAAGAATGTTTACATGGGGCACATTATTTCACGGAGAGTAAGATACATACAATGTAGAAGAGTGAAAACTACAAAGCTAGTCTTTATTTGATAATTGTTCCGGCCAAAATAAACATTGGAATATGATGACCTTAGGATAACACGTTTAGCTTGTAAATTAAATTACGTTAACAAACTACAACAAATTTTAATTCAGCGGTCCAACAACATATCCTCAAAGTTTGGAGCAACATAATCATAACCCACAAATCAAAAGCACATCCGAAATAAAATATACTTGAATTTCCCTAAATTAAAAAACAAACTTTGATTCAAATGTTGTGAAAACGTGTCCATAAGACTACAATATATGATTAGAAAATAGCAGTTAGTGTATCTACACAACTGAAACGAGACTGGATTTACATAAATGTTCTTTTTGCTCTACCGTAAAATGAGGGTTATCACTATGTTGCCCCGACCCCTTCAATTGTTTCTCGGTCGGGAATTAATATCAGAATTTGTTCGCCGCGCAATCTTCTTTTGATTTTGAATGTGATAGACCATGGATGTAGGATTTTAATTTGAAATTTCTCTGCATCTTTTCATTATGATTCATTATCTCCTATTTTGTTGCATTTTTTATATCGTACGCACTATCCTATAAATATTCGTTTTTCAGAAACCAGTAAACTTTCTGGTTTAGGGAAGAACAAGTGATTGGTATACACACTTCTTTGGTGGAAGTCATTATTTGGAACGTATGTTTGAAGAGGATTTTCAGAGAAACAATGACAGCATTAAACTCGAACCCAAGTTATTGTGAACCATTCTTCTTAAAATAATCCTAGACGACTGTCATATGTGTTTCCATTTCTCTTGCTTTGAAATGAAATGTCATGTGCAGATACATCTGCCCCCTTCTCTGCGTCCACCTATTCATTACCATTTCATTATCATTCTTATTCGTATTATTTGTTATAATTATTATTAAGTTATTCATATAAAAAATGACACAACGATGGACGTGAAGGATGAAGTAGTAAAAAGGAGATAACTTTCAAATCCATGACATAAATATGGTTTGAATTGTATGATGACACGTTTTGAAGATTTTCTTCCGAATACTTCAAAGCAACTGCTTAGTTTCTCTTCTTTTGGATTCAAATTTACTCCATTTTGTTTTTCTTAATTTTGTTCCTTCTTTCAATAACATATGCCATCACAAAAACCATAAGACAGATATACGTAATGTAAATAATCTTTAGTTGACCACAGGTATAACGCGGAAAAAACGTCAAGGTTCACAGTACGCCAAAATAATTATTAGAACTAGAAAAGGGAAATTATGCTCTTTTTAATACTAATTCTTTGTTAATTTTCTTTTTTTGAAAGATCATGGACCATATTGCAATGCAAGAGTTCGACATTCGAACGGAGACTAGGTTATGCGCTGTGCGATGTTCATTTCTCTGTCACCCCAGTGACGAAATGCAGGGTAGTGAATTTAAACATTAAAGTGCATTGTTATAAAAGTCAATTGGTAATTATGTGGTGGATAGACTCGTTGTTTATAGTGAACGCGAGGGCCGAAGGCCCGAGCCTCGCCTTGACATAGATCCGGGCAAGTGAAGCGAGAAAACTTGCCTTGAAAGTAATTTGGCATTACAATTTGGCGGGAACAAATTGTATGCGAATAAGGGGTATGAGTGAGTAAGGGCCGTATCCATTCCTGTTTCATATTTCCTCCGCTTAGGTTGACAGTATGACTGCAACCAGTGGTGGGGATGTTCTGCCGTAACATTCAAACAACCATTTTCGCGTTGATGTACCTCGTCCCACTTAATGCCGTTCTTCGTTTTTCACCCCCACCCCACCAAAAACCAAAAAAACAATTAACAGCCCTGCCGCGGAAGCCCTTCTGCATTTTACGACTGTTCTGATGATTTGAACATTTTTCATGTCGCATTTCCACTCATTACACTCTATTTGTGACAATTATTAATAGCTCCAGAGTATATAAATTTTTATACTATTATATTTTAGTGATTGAAATGTGTGTTACCTGTACAAACGTATGATTAAAACGTGATCACCGCGTGCGTTGGCGAAGTGGGGCCTCGTCGCGAGTGGCATTCGGCGGCCGTCAGCGCCTCCGCGGCCCCGAGGGCGGCGCCTCCTCGCCTCCTCGCCTCCGCCCGCCGCGCGCGCCCCTGCGCCGCCGGGGATCGATGGCGCGCGGCGCGAGCGGCGAATGTTAATGCGCGGCCAGGGGGCGCGCGCGCCGCAATTTCGGGGCCGCGCGCCGACGGGCGAGATTAGCCCTCCGCCGCCAAGACGCTGCGCTGCCCCACTCGCCCGGCCAGCCACCCTCCTCGGCCGTCCTCCGCTCTGCTCCTGCTCGCCCACCGAACCCTTTCCCCCTCTTGCCGCTCGTTCGCCACCGTGTCCTCCCTCCGAACTCCCTCACGGCTGTCCCTGCTCGCCCCTCCTCCATACCCGTCCTCCTGCCGTCCCCTAGTGTCCAACCTCCGTTCCCCATTCCGGCTGTCCCTGCTCGCCTGTCTTCCATACCCGTCCTCCTGCCGTCGCTTGTGTCCAACCTCCGTTCCCCATTCCTGTTGTCCCTGCTCGCCCGTCCTCCATACCCGTCCTCCTGCCGTCCCCTAGTGTCCAACCTCCGTTCCCCATTCCGCTGTCCCTTCCAGCCCGTCCTCCACACGCGTCCTCCTGCTTCTCCTCGTGTCCCCTGCGCCCACCCTACGCCGCCTTCCAAACTGCTGCCTCTCCCATCGCGAGCACTGCCTCGGGTTCTGCTTTACCCGTTCGATCTCTCTCGACCCTCTATCATATTCATCCAGTGGCGGCTGGTGCTTAGGTTGTACGGGTGCACAATCCCAGAAAATGAAAAAGATCTCATAACATATTAGAATTATACATTTTCCTTTTAATGACCTTCAACATTCAAGCTATTGTAGCAATATCGATGTATATGAAATCATTTTGAAACCAAAGAGCGTCCAATTGGCGTTCTCTCCGGTGTCTGGTCCCTTGTTAGGAATTGCACCAAGCTCTTGGCTGTATTACGAGGTTTACTGCTTTACTCGTTGGTCCTTAGATTTAACACGGGGAACATATGACCTTTTGTTGGCGCAACTAGAGTAGTGGCGCTCTCTAGCGCTGCGCGGCGACGGAGGGAATCTCAAGGGAATACCCATATTCTGTCTTCGTCTGAATCACTGAAACGTAGTTTTATGAATTTCGCTAGTTATTGAACGTATACATACGTTCAGTCAATTATTGACAACATTCAGCGCATTGTTTATAACATTTGGAGGATTTATTTTCATTTGATATTAGGTTTTTTGCTTCAAAACATAATTTGATGAGTTATTTGTGTAAATGTGACCGTTCTGGATGGAGGTTCCTTAGTGTCTCGCGGAAGACAGTGTGGCTACAGATGGCCAGCGGTTTAAGAACGTTCTTGTGAATACGAATATGTGTCGAAGATCTTTCATTATTGTCAAATATACCTGGGTAATGAGGTTTTCGAAATTAAATAATGTCATGTGTGTGAAACGTATCGCAGCAATAGTGCTCGTTGCAATGTGCTGGAGTCGAATTTAAGTGCCCAGCGAGAATCAAAGCAGAACCACTTGCGCGTGAGGTGTATATGCCTTATACGGACACAACGCAAAAAATATGTAACTGATGTTTCAATGTAGACTTTTATTTGACTTAAATTTTAATTGATTTGAATTGGTTTCATTTTTATTATATATTTTGAATTTTGGAAATTACATTTCCGTCATTCGATGGAGATGGATCTTCCAGTCTTATGGGGCACCAGCCACCACTGATTCATCATCCATTCTTCTGGAAATCCGTACTACTTTAATATTTCCAAATGACCCATAAGCATGGTGGATTGCAAGTTTGAACCCACTTCCTGTGAAAGAGAACAATGGCATTTACATGTTCAAACATGTGAAACAAAACGAATTATTTCGTACAAAATAGTCGTTTTCTGAACGAAATCCCGGAATTTCTCCATCATTTAAGCAGGGTTCAAAAACTACTACCAACAAAATAGTATTAATAGTTTACAAAATAGTTTTCCCTACGATTGTCAAGAGGAAGAAGTAAGACTTAAGACTTCTTTACATTCAAGTAAATCATCGCACAGATATCGCAATAATTTTGGACATAAGAACATGCCTGAAACAGGTTTTTACACAGTAACGAATTGTCTAAAAGCAACAAATCCAATAAATTAAAATATCTTATGCTGAATCTCACGAAGCTTACTGCACTGAAAATTAATGAGGAAGAAAGAATTGATAAACGTCCTGGGGAAGAGTGGAATGATTCCCAGTTGAAATTAATACCAACCGTCAGTATTATAATCGTTTTCCATATCTCCAAACTTTCACTTTGGCCCATCAGTTCTCCTTCAACCTCCCATCTCGAAGCACCCTCTCTCCCCAACACTCGTCCCGATACCGTTGACCTTCATTCTGTAGTATTCGTGCGCGGTACAGAAACTTTAAAACATTTTCCGTACATAAAAGTTACAAGATTATCTTCCATTGTTATTAGTTTGTCATTAAATTATATTGATCATTACTGAACATTTTAGATGAAGTTTTCTTGAATATCATTGTTCATCTCCCTAATCTGGTTTACCCATATTTTACATTTTGCTACGTGCCAAATCTCTGATACTAGTAGTGGTATAAATCGCATAGATCGCATGCAATATTTAGCGATTCCCCTAAAAGGATATTCAAGCAGTTGGATGCCAGCCTCTTTTTCGAACCAGGCATAAGCCTACCTCCGACGCGGGTCTAGGAACCCTTCGAGCAAGTGATCCTTGCGAGAGATTCCCTGATGCGCCTGGGGTGTGACTAATTTTCTCCACCAGATTTCAGTCTGAGTCTATATCCGAGCTATCTCTCTGGGAGAAAGTGAGATCTCGTTAGGGTGGGATATTGTCGGGGGGATTTAATTTTGCCGGGCATTCGCCAGGTTTCTTTTACATGCCACATGAGTGACATAGCTACTGTTGATTTTCCGCCATCGAAAATCCGCGCACCTCGGCCGGGATGGAATCCGCGCACTGGGGATTCGGAGGCCAGTAAGCTAAATCCCCGCCCACCGAGGGCCGCTCTCAGACACTACTGAGGTATCAAATCCGGCGCGACCGCTGCAGGGCAACTTGTGCGTTCCTCCGGAGGCCGCGGCCGCTCTTCCGAGAAGCGACGGGCCGCCGCGCCTTTCCGCCGTTCTGCCGCCGAGAGGCCGAGCGGCGCTGGCAGCAGCTGAAAGGGGCAGCGGAGCGGAGAGGGCGATGCGATGGGCCAAGTCGAAGGCGATTTGGCAAGTGGAAGGCGCATTGGGCGGGGGGACAGGATGGGCAAGCTGGTTTGGTAAAAGCTAGGTGGGAGGGAGCAGCAAAGAAACCAGTAAATTTGACCAGAAGACATTACAGATTTGACATTACAGCAAACAAGTAATTAATGATGATAGCATGAGTAACTTAATGATTGCGTTCTGGAAATATTTTTTATGTAATGTGATATATAATAGGTTTTAAATATTTTTTATCTGTAGTAAAATTGTGTCTAAGTGTCTCAAGGAAGAACAGAATGATTCAATAAAATTTAAAAAAATTATTTGGACACAAACATAACTGAGATACCTTCAACACTTTTAGAAATAATTAGTTTTTTATTGATTGAACAGATATATTTTATGATTCGTATGTGAGATATACTGTTAGTAAGGAGATATATTCAAGTAAGTGTATTTGTATGAGGGGAAAGCAAATTAGCATTATTAGAAAGGCTTTTTTCAAGAACATTGCATGTTTGAGAGTGATTAAATTGTAAGAAGAATATATTATAAACCATTATTCTTAATCAATCTATACTATGTTTTGTCTCTCAATACTTTAGCAATAAAAAAACAAGTGGGAAAGATATCACAGGATAATTAACACGACTAGGAAGTACAGACTTTAAGGTCGCACCATACTCTCTTGCGATAAATTGAATTTCAATGACTAGCAAAACATGTTTTTGAAACTATTAAATACGCGATCAGCTATGTGACGAGTATTTTCATTCATTGACTATCTTAGTGAGAAACCTTCCCTTGCGAGCAAACTGCCAATTAATTCTCAATTGAAAAACGATAAGCAAACGATAATAAAAAACGATAAACGATACACTTCCAATTGAATCAACATACTTGATGGAGAATTTATTAATGTATTGATTCGAAAATAATACGAATTATTCTTCCAAAAAGCCTTGATATTTATTCTGCAGATTCATACTCTCCATCGGTTTAGTGAATGCTGTGCTGTGGATAAGCTAAAATGCATGTACAGTAAGTCATTTATATATCGAACCTCTATATATACAAATTCTTAAAAAATCGAATTATTTTTCTGTTCCTTGAAAAGTACGTAAAAACCTTTCCATTCATCAAAAATTATTTCTATACATCGAACTCGAATCGAATATCGAACATCGAATTGATTATTTCTTCTATGAAATAAAAATGTACAGTAGTTACTAAAAATTATGTTCAACAATTCGTCAGGGTTTTATATTGGTACATTATGTTCCAGATGAATTGTTTCAGTGGATTTAACACGTGTGAACAGTATTTTAAAAGGAGTACTTCATACATGCAACAAGACATTAGAATATTGAAAAATATTTCAAATCAGTTTTCAGTCATCATCATCAGTCATCATATTTGGTCAGGTACGTGCGCCATATTAATTTCATATTAGTATTCATAAATACTGCTCGCGCACGTTTTCTTGACACACGAGCTCCCTAGCCCTTATCCAGCGCCGAATAGCTCGGCCCATTGAGATACTTAGGTTCGACTCGGAACGGCACGTACTAATTTACAATGCTGGCATCAGCGACCTCGTACCTTCAAAATAGCATTTCTCGTGGCTCGCTTTGGCGCGTTAAGTTAATGCCTTCAGTTGGTACGCCCTTTTAAGCTGTGACGTTTTCAGAGCCCTTCTGCCCCCGCACCCCCTGCTGTGGAATATCAGGAAAACGTGCCCGTGTAATACGTGGTTTATTTGTCTGTAAATTATTTGTGAATTATTTATTATTGAATTTTCCATTTTGTCCAATTTTGTCAAAATTGCTTAAACGCGTTTGCAAAAATGTCAGAATTATTTCTAATCATCGAAGTCTCTGTATATCGAATATTATGTAAGGAACTGTCAAATTCGATATATAGAGGTCCGATTCATTGATTTATTAATTTTTTCGTTTCCGGGCGCGTCAACTGCTTTGGTCATTAGTCCCGTTAGTGTAGTGCGTTTTTTTTCGGGGGATGGCGGTGATCCTCCCCCGCTGGATGGCGAGATCCGGTGCCGACCTACCGTCGGCTAGCGGGGGTTCCCCCTAACCAGGACTCTCCCACCAGCGGGGCACCGCCCCAGCCGGGGCAAGCTCTAAGCTCCGGACCGGTCTCCCGGAATGTGTGGTAGTGTAGTGCATGTCAGTGTAAGTGTGTAAGGAGATAGGATAGGACAAGGAAGAGGAAGGAAAGATCGCGCGCGGTCCGCGGCCCGTTTGTTAGGGTACTGCTCCGACATTCGCCTGGTGTTGATCGGAGAAACCACGGAAAACTACCGATCAGAGCAGCCGGTCGCTAGCATTTTCCTCCAGACAGCGACTGAATTCGACCTAGCTGCAAAGCTAGTGTCGAAAATCCTGCCGCCGTCAGGACTCGAACCTAGAACCTCCGGGTCAGAGGCGCTGCAGTGACATCAGTTGATCCACTGCATACCACTCCCGTTCCGAAGTCTCTGTATGTAGAATATCATGGAAGGAACTGTCAGATTCGATACATGGAGGTCCGACTGTCACTTTCTTTTTAAGTTACTTCCGCTCACCCCATGCTGCAGCGGCGAGTGCAGGGAGGCAGTGACCCGCGCGGGCGGCGCCTCAGGATCTGCGCCTGACCGAGCGGTGCCTCGTCGGGCGGGCGGCCGGCGCCTGGCCAGAGCGCGCTATCGGCCCAGCGCGCCGGGGGGCGGGGCGGATGCTCCGGGCGCCGATGGCAATGAACGCGGAGGACGCGGTTCAAGGCCGAGTGCGCATCCGAACGGAGCGCAGGTCGGAAGCGGTGGCGAGATACGTCGAGTGGGTTCATAAAAGATGGACGGAAAATATGAGTTCACTTTTATATATTTGATGCCGATGTGCGAACAAAGGACGTGATAGGAGCACATAGAAAATGAATGTTTGGGAGACGTTGCCACAGCAGGTAGTGGGTCACATGAGATCAAAATGAAGCAAAGTTACAAATCCTCATTTTCAATTGTAGTTTTTGACTCTGTTATTGCTGTTTTGTGAACATATCATTGGATCTAAGTAATTTTACCTATTGGTATACATACGTATTAATAATGAAAATGTAATGTATGCATTGGGTGTTTTTGATCAGTAGTCCGACTTCGTCGGCCAGCTACCGGTGTATCCCTTGCCTAGGCCTACTTAAATTTTCATGCTTGGAGGTAAGAACGACATGAGGCGGACTTGACTTACTCTCTTCACCATCTTTCTAGTTATCTAGCAAGATCCGCCTGCTTGAGCTTTCCTTCGTCACACAGCTACAGAAACTGAGACAACTGGAAAAGACAACTACAAATATATTTTTGCCTCGACCGGTAAGACAACCCGAGGATCACAGCACGGAAGGCTAGTTCGCTGCCCATGAGCCATCCCAGAAGACATGAAAATGAAATATTTATACAATAATAAAATTGTTATTACTTTAGTTACGTTAATTCCCTGGCCAAATATTTTTCTTATAATTAAGATACTTTATTTTTTCTCCAAAGATACTCCATTGTTTTCACTTTATTTTACTTTCTCGTATACGTACGTATATACACAGTAATATACGTAGTATTGAGAAAGTTATGTAATACTGCGCGAAAAAAAAAAACAGAGAATTTTCGGCACAAAAAATATCATTGCCGGACCCTAATAACGAAAATGTGGATAAATCCAGTTGCTAAATTAAGAAAGAAAAATCCTCTAACATGTGCTGTAGCGATAATCTGTGTTTTGTGGGCCCTTGATGCTGTAAAACCAATTGAAAGCAAAACGTCCGTCTGTCTGTCTGTCCGTCCGTCCACCTGTCCGCCTGTCCGTCCATCTATGAACACTACTAGCGCCTAAACCTTTCCTACGATCGTTTCCAAATTCAAGAATCCCCTGTCTATCTGACTCTAGTTGAAGCTTTGAGATTTTGAAAAACATTCTTTAAAATTTGGGAGTACTTTACATGAAACCCCCCGGACATTTTCAAAATTTTCTCAAGAACGACTCCAATTTTTTTCTTTAAATTTCTTGTACGAACAGAGTAAAATATACTTATACAAGTGGCATAGGTCCAATTTCAACGGTTAGCTCTGAATTTTCAAACATTTTAAAGGTTTGAATTATTTCCGGCGTCTTCTGCAACTACAAAATTAAAGATAGATATTTTTTGCTCGTAATCAGTTCTTCCATTAAGGTTGTGTAGATTGTTTTGAAAATTTTAGTAGTTTTCGTGCAATATTGCGTGCAATATTTGTACTTTAAAAAAAATACAAAAGAAAAGATTTTCTCAAAAACGGCTCCAAATTTTTTCGTTAAATTTTTGGTATAGATAGTGATAAATGTACTGTATAAGGTGACATAAAAGCCATAGTGCTCTTTCTTTTGTTTTTTTCCTTCAAAAATTACAAAACTGTAATTTTTTTGACTCGACTCTCACGTCGTTAATATTTACATTTGTTCACATTATGGTATTTATGAGTACATGAGCATTAAATAATGACATTTATAATTTTTGGTAAACTCTAAAGTTTTTTGTGAAAATGAACTCAAATTTCTGCATTTTGAGAAAAGCTCAAATGGCATTTTCTTAAAAATGGCTCCAAATTTGTTCTTCAAATTTTTTAAACAAATAGTGCTAATTGCACTGTTGTTTAATATGTCCACTTTGGTGTATTCTTTTATTTTTTCAAAAATTATACAAATGTATTTTTTTAAAATATCTCTCACCACGTTAATATGCACATTTCCATATTTTTGAATACATTTTTGCATTTGTAAGTAAAAGTGATTGAAATGACTTCAAATGAAGCTTTTCGAAAACTCAATAGATTCCTGTGAAAGAGACCTTAAAATTCCGTATTTACATTAACGCTTAAATGCCATTTTCTTTAAAACGACTTCAAGTTTTGCAATGAAAATTTCCATTTAGGATGAGGTTTCACTCTTCTTTAATATTCTTAGAGCAATATTTTAGTTCTACTATTAGGAAACCGAAAAGATAAAAAAAAAATTAAATGCACTTTGCGGTGATAGGTGGCTGCTGGCAAGAGAATGGGGTAAGTCCGTAAAGCCAGTCCACACCAAGGAAATTAGAAAAATCTGCTACGAGAAAGTCTTTACCACTCTGTAGCATCACTAGTTTTCTAGTGATATTCACTGAATGGTCGTGAAAAAATGTGCCAGTAATAACCTACACACTGGATGGTTTATGTTGCAATTTACTGCGAAACCATGAATAAAGGCGGTAAAGGGATTGGAATGGTAAAATGGATGGGCGAGACCAAAGCTGCTGACTACTCTCACACCGAAAATAATATAGCGATAATGCCAAATCTAAATATCTTGTTCCATGACTGTTTTGAAAACGTTATTTTTGCCTTCGGTCACACTAGTTTGTATTTTACTTCACGTAACTTGGACAAATACAATTAAGAGGAAGTTTCTTAACCAGTAATGATAAAGTTGGTTATTTAGTATCATGATTTTGCTAAAACTACTTCCATTTGTCATGTACATAATTGTTCTTTCTCTTTCATCCTTAACAGGAAGTCCCAGGGCTACACACGCAGTTACTTGTTACAGGAATCCAGAAATTATAGTATTCAATTTAAATACCCAACTTATCGGTAGAATCTAGAACTGTGAAAATATATACTATTTCCTACCGTTTGCAAGGCTTCCTAATCGAAAGTTTTTTCTCCTTGGTCAATCATTTTTTTCAATGTCGAAACACTGTTTTGTAAATCGAGATACTGTTCAGTAGGGCAGACACTTTTCATTTCTCAGTGAGTTGTCCGAGATAGCTAGTGAATAATACTGAAATCATCAGTAAATCTCAGTAAATCTTTCGAATCAAAAAGACATTTCTTTAAACACTTCTTAATTACGCTGATGTTTTTACACTGCGATTGCAACGGTAAGTGCAAAGTGAACTTCACTAGTATGACTTTCTCTTCTCCTCTCTCTGCACTGAATAACTAAAGAAACTTGTAAACCAATCAACTTGTGCTTAAACCAACGAACAGAAACAAATATGAAATTGAGAACAAACGTATCTGTAGATCATCGTAATTCTCTCTTGTTTTGTGCTTTCAAAAAACCAATCTCTCGTTTGGATTTCAAAGTTTGGAATGAAGAGAAGAAGCTGATGTATTATTTCAATGATATTAAATTCAATAACTAGCGATTTTTATATTTTCAGAAAGAAATACAACTGTTATGAATTATAGCTTAATATCATCAATTACGGATGGTGGTTTTGCATAAAATTGCTGGAATTACTTTGTACATTACTTGGTCATGCCGCCTCGTAAACGTAATTTATGAAAATTTGTGCTGTGGATTTTGATTTTAGGAGGTTTGTAGGCTACTATGAGAGTTGTTATTCTACTGCCTATTGGGAATTTAATGGCTATTGTTTCGATTCCAGGGGTATGGGGCAGGTTAGTTTGAATATATGGTACTGATTTTTCTATTAGAATTATATCACCGCCTCCATTTGAGTTTATTCTGTCTGATCTATGATTATTATATCCAGGTAATTTGGATGTTTTGTTTGGTTTTAAATGTGTTTCGGTAATGCATGCTAATTTGATGTCTTTGGGTATTAGGAAGTATGATAATGCTGTTTTCTTGTTTTTGATGCCGTTGGCATTCCAATTTAGTAGATTTAGTTTGTTAGTGTGTTGTAGAACCATGATTGATATTAAAGTATGATGACAATGAGGTGTGTATGTTACTGATAATTGCTGGGATGATTGAGTTGATTACGTTTACGATATGAGTTGTAAGGGAATTTATTAGAGTGTATGAATTATTATTATTATTATTATTATTATTATTATTATTATTATTATTATTATTATTATTATTATTATTATTATTACTGGGGTTTATATTGTTTGGTACTGGAGGGTTTTGGTTGAGTTGATAAGATGGATTAGAGTTGGAGGTTGCTGTTGGGTTGAAAGTGAAATTGGGGATGCCGTCTGTGAGTGGGAGGTTGTGGGAGTGGGAAATTGTCGGAATGTAAGCGAGGTGGGGTGTTAATGGTTGGATCTGGTTCTGGGTTTGATTGGTTGTGAATTTTTGAATGGGGATTCTACATTTTTTCTATGAGAAGCGTTTTTTACTGAGCGTAGGTCTCCACTATGAACTCCGTTAGGGGGCTGGGGTTCAGTTAATTTTTTATAGTACGATGTCGATTTTTATACGTGTTTTTATACGACGATACGATTTATATTCGTCAGTACGAACGTCTGCACGATGTGACCCGCTGCAGCTCTTACAAAAAGAGGTGAGCTTTTTATTGGCACAATTTACTGAATAATGATCTTTCGAGCAGTAGATACAGGCTAGGTTGTGATTACAATTATTCCGGGTATGACCAAAGTCAAAACACTATAGGCATTGTATTGGATATTTGATTCTTCGTCTTTTTTCAGCTTTCACGTTTAGATTATAAATTTCCGTTATTTCCAATACTATGTCAATGCTCTGCTGTCCGTTAAACTCGGCAGCTACTACTGGGATTGGAATGTTTTCTTTTTGCAGTCTAGTAACAGTTATTAGCGAAGGGCACTTCTCTTTGACGTCCTCGAAGATTTTCCGTAGTGATAATGATTGATGAACATTTTTAAATACTATGGAGATTTTTTTATTAGCGGTATTTTGGTATTTAACAAATGTTTAATTGTTTTTCTAAAGTCAGTTATTACTTTGAATATTAGTTTTATTTGATTATTTATTATATTCGAGGGGAATTGATAAGAAATATTGTTTTTTATTTCTCTATTAAACTCGGATAAGTTCGTTTTTTTGTTTTTTCTATGGGAGCATATCTATTACTAACTGGCATTGAATATACACTATTAGCACTGTTGACTGATTTTCTAGGAGGATGTTCATTTTCATCAGAGTCATTGAATGTTCTCTTACCGCTATTTGCTGAACTGTCCACAGTTCCTTTGTTTTCGCTCACTGCTTTTGTTACGCCTTGGGCTGCATCGCTGGCAGTTTGCTGAATACTGACCTTAGTAGCGCCGCTTGACACGACTTCCTGAATTTCAGGGATTGAAGTTTCCTGGGCTCCCGTGTGCGGCGGATGTTGATTGAGAATAGCGTATTGGAGACCAATGTTGCCTTGCTGAGCAGCACCGCTTTGATGTTCACCATGAGGTGGCGGTGTTGTGATGATTGTGGTGTCCATGGCGCAGTCTGTATTATACAGAGCGGCCATGGCCGCGGCTATGCTTTACCCTAGGCCAGGGATGCTGAGCACTGGTTCACTTTCAATGGTTATTGAATTTAGTGCTGCATTTGGTAGCACTAATAATTGTCACTCCAGATGATAAATGCACGTTATTCACTTTGACTAAACGAGCCTTAACGCCAGACACTTCACTGTTTGGAACAGATGTGAGCGCGATGTGGACTCCGCGACGGCTCGAAGCAAACTGGCGACGCACAGTGGGCCACGACAATACCGAAGCGCACATCTGTCACTTTATATGATTTCCAAGCATTGTATCTTATTTTCGTTCCAACAAGTGCTGCTGCTGCTACTACTACTGCTAATACTGCTGCTAATACTACTGCTACTGCTACTGACGTTACTACTATTACTACTAATGATAATAAGTGTAATAATAACAATTATTATAATTCACTTTTGTTCACAGTAGCAATATTTTTTTACTTGTGTTCATACGAAATATCAGCGTCGAAATCTCACGTAAGGGATTATTTATGCTCGTGAATATAGAATCGTGTAAATTATTCTGCTTCTGCTAAAATAAATACTCATTCTTTCTGTAAATGTTAATCATTTGCACTCTGCTGGCTGTCAATAGAAAAAAATCAGAAACACGAAATACAATGCCTCAAGACAATACATAAAGAAAAGAAAAAAACACTTCCTAATTTAATGAACTCCTTAGCATTCCCTATGACTCATGGGCATGATTTTCCTATTTTATGATTAGTTTTTATTATTTTTGCTATTACAATTCTTGGCCTTCTTACAGATCAAAATCTATTTAGTTCGGATGTTCCACTTTCCTTTTCATGTTGCTCAGCCACCTTGATCGACGGATCACCACACCCCAAGTCCTTTGCACGGCAACGTTCACGTCACAATACAAAATAATACTAACTTGCACAAAAACTCTCTGTTACACATTCAATGACTCCCTTCTTTTACATGTCAACAGGTTTGCCACGGGAGCTTTCCCATGATACCTCCGGCTTCTACCCAAATTTTCGAGCATCTCTCTCAGCAGTTCATATCTCGCAATTCTCAATTGTCTTCCTTTTTTTGGCCAATCGCCTGTCGATATCCGATCTGTTAACTCTTTGATTATATTACACTACCTTCATAATAATACTTTATTGAAGCCATCAATTGGCCCGTTACAATATTCAATTATAATTTTTACATAAGGTTTATTATAATGTGACATTGGGCTATATACATACACTAGGCACCAACTGGGGAGTCGCAGAAGGATGCTCAATGTGAGCTTTGTATTGCCTCAGAGCAGTGAGATCTTTTTGGTGAAAAAGGGTATGCGAATACACACACAGAAATCAAGAAAACGTTGCTCATGTATGCAAAACTCAATTGCCAATACACATTTACAATAAAAGAATAGCAAAGAAATATTCACACTCTCTTGTTCGATTTACGAATAACACTCCAGAGCTCTTTTAAAATTTACTTTGAAATAAGCTATTCTTTAAAACGATACTCTCTTTAGATTGGATCCATGCACGGTCATTACCTCATGACTTCTTGACACATGTTAATTTAAATAACTCAAACTCAAGACAAAGGAACAGAACAATTTTTGTGAGCCCTCAAACTTAAATAACAGAATTCAAATAACCAAATTTACCATAGTAGCGTGAACACTACTGTATCTCTCAATAAGCTATGAACCACACGTAAAACTGTTAATTAATTATTTACACAATGGTACAAGAATGTACTCAGTTCTTAAGGTACTCAATCATTACTTTAAGAATCTAGTTCAGTTTTCAACTTCATGTAATTTTCTCCCTAAAAACATAAATATTCCTTTTTACACAATTTACATCGCCCTTACTGAGTTCGGTTTCACGCTACGGCATTTTGAATGGTCGATGACCTTACGCCAGCAGTCGAATTTCGGGAATGATCGTTGACCTTACGCCAGCAATGCCTTTGCAGCGGCCCTCTGCTAAATTTCACCCGTTACCTTATTCAGTGACGCAGCTCACAGCCCGAGCTGCGGCTATACGGCCTTCCACAGCGCTCGTGGCACCGTCTGAAGGGCTCTGCAGCTCGCTCGTCGCCTCGGCAGGTTGTGGACCTCCACCTCACCTGCTTCCACCGTCCACCGAAGTTTCGGCGTCTTCCGCCCCCCGTCCCGTTCCTCACCGTCCGTCTTCATTCTGCTTCTTTCCCGTCCCGCTCGCGTCTGCTCCTCTTTTCTTTCCCGTTCACGTCGTACACGCCCTAGTGCGAAAAGTCTCGTGTGCTCCGCAATTGATTTATTGCGTTTTGAAATAGTTCTATAGTAACAATATTACAGTTCGTACTGACGGCTTCAACTGCACAAATACTGCTCGAATTTGCCGTCTACAGAATTCACTTTGAATGACTATTGAAATTGTAACAGCTTAACTTATTCTCAAGACACTTTCTATCAAATTAATAGTCTTCACAAAATGACTGCCTGCTCGCAATTTCAGATTTCTTTAAAAATATGCCAATTACGACAACGACGACGACTCCAACGTAGAAACAACTACTATGCCAGCGATTCGGACAAGAAAGAGTTGCGGTCGTCACATAACAACAATTGCGTGAGCGATTCAGTGGGAGCTAGCGAACGTCACAATATATATATATATATATATATATATATATATATATATATATATATATATATATAGCGAGATGAGCGAGGAGAGCGGAGAGAGAGGGGGGAGAGACTGAAATTAGAAAGTGATAGTACTGGAAAAAAACAAAGGCAAAATAACAAATATGGAAAATATACAAATATACAAGTAAAGAAAAAGAAGAAAAAATAAAGTAAAACAAGGAGAAGAATGAAAGTTGAAACTGAACGTAAAGAAGGAAAGAAATAATGAAGAATTCATCCATAAAAGAAAGAATGAACGGGGAAGCAACGAACGCTTGTTGAAAATAAACCGTGCTATCCAAGGGACGTTCGCAGGGATGGTGGCTGAACGCACAGCACCCGCCACCGGGTGGTGCGTGCGCGGGGGGGGGGAGGCGGCAGGCGGCCTTCGCCACAATGGCTGCAGTGAAAGCGCGGCCCAGGTGAGCATAATTAATAGTGATAGACAAAAACAATTAGGTCGCGAAGGGAATGGAGATTGACGGGCGGGGCTGTGGAAACGAAGTTTGTGCCCCGTAGCTCCCCCCGCTGGGGATGGGAATCTCTCACTGCGTCGCTGCCGCCGCCACCGACCGGCGCAGTGAGGCACCCGCAGGTGATGGCATCCAACCGGTGATTTTTCCATTGCCGCAGCAATCGAGCGTGCGCAAATAAAATATAATAGAAATATAACCCTTTTGAAATTTACAGTAAAATGCTGGTGACTTTCAATAAAATTTCTCTAAACGAATTTAGGGAGAACTATCAACAGCTTCTAGTTAAGAACAATATCAGAAGGTAGGTAATGGTATTGTTGACCGGGAGGTCCTAAGATTTGATCCCCGACGATGGGGGAGTTTGGAAACAAATTACATTAATTTCGAGCAGTTAGTACCGCGAACGAGTGTCCCAGTAGGAAAACTGCCTTTTAAAGCTGTGTTCTGCTAGCGGTGGGGGCGTACGCGTTTCAGCGCTGCTAGTTCGCAACCAAACGCCACAGCAGCGCCAACCCGCCACACGTGGGAAGACCTCCTTCTGTGCTATCAGCTGCGCCATGCCGCTTCGTCGGCGCTGCTGCGACTACGGAAGGGGCCCTTCGACCCTATTCTCCCTCACTTCCTCCCCCCCCCCCCAATACACTTATGCTCGGACTACACTGCAACACAATTTGGGAGACCAGTCAGAGCCTACCGATTGCCCAGCCATGGCAGTACTCTAAACGGAAAAAACATAGACGAAGTGTGTGGCTTGGCGCCAGATTCCTCGCTCCATCGGAGGACACCAGTCAGAACTTAGAGCTTGTCCCAGCCATAGCGGTGCTTCACACGGAAGAAACATGGAGGAGGCGTGTGGGTCGGTGCCTAATTTGGCGCTCATTTGGGGGAAGAATGTCTCCAACTTCCGGTACCTTTATGCACTCACAGGACCAACGTCCTAATATTTGGCACGCGCCCCATCCATAAATTCTCACTCATAACTAAAATGTGTATTTTGTAGCCGAAATAATTGTGCTCAGGCAGAAAGCGAAAAAAGGAAATGGAGGACTAAAATGTTTGTATTCATCTGTATTTTGAATTATTGAGAAAAATAAATGGAGTTCTTTAAAGGGGAAAAAGATGTCGTGTAGTATGTTCTTGTATATATGTGATCTAACTATTTAATCAATGAATAAAAACCCATTATTTCTTACGATGAAAAATGAAAAGTCTCGATATAAAATTAATGCTCAATTTCACAAAATGTTTCGGAACTGATGGTAGGGCAGAACGACACGCGTTACATTCACAGGCGAAACAGTGTTATGATGTGAAAATAAAGATTTCTTAAATTTATAGCTGCTTGTTATTGACGTAAATCGAAATTTGAAAAAAATCTCTTGTCTCATTAAGGTATTATAATGATCTGAGACTTGATATTTGTGGTTCCAAAATTGTAATGAAATGTATCCAGGAGTATAGTGGAAAGAAACCCCGGGCATCGGAGCTTTTACAGACCGATCTAACGTCGGGAAGTCGAACCGCTTTATCAGAAAGTTTAGGCTTCATCACGCGGCGCTGTCTTTGCGCCGCGAAGCCTGCCTCCTTCCAGCCCCGCCCTTCCCTCCCCCGCCGCCCCATGGCCGTGCGCCGGGGTGCGAGGGGAGGGGCGGCCGCGGAACGCGACCAGCGGTTTCTTCCGGAAACTTTTATCGGCGCCCGTAATGAGCGAGCGGGGCGGTGCCTTGTTCCAAGTTATTCCACCCCGGGGCGCCCGCGCCGGAGTGGCAGTGCGATTGTGTGGGGGCGGGGCGGGGAGAGAAGGGGCGGGAAGGGGTTGGGGCGGGGCGGGCGGGGGAGGGGAGGAGCGGAGTGGGGAGGAGCGGAGCGGGGAGGAGCGGAGCGTGGAGGAGCGGAGCGGGGAGGAGCGGAGCGGGGAGGAGCGGAGCGGGGAGGAGCGGAGCGGGGAGGAGCGGAGCGGGGAGGAGCGGAGCGGGGAGGAGCGGGAGTGGAGGAGCGGAGCGGGGAGGAGCGGGGCGGGGCGGGGGTGGGCGGGCGGGGTGGGGCGGGGTGGGGCGGGATGGGGCGGGGCGGGGAGGGGTGGGGCGGGGCGGGGAGGGGTGGGGCGGGGCGGGCGGGGTGGGGCGGGCGGGGCGGGGCGGGGTGGGGCGGGGCGTGGCGGGGCGGGGCGGAGCGGGGCAGAATGCGCCCGCGATTGCGACGCCGGTGAGTCGCTCGACCGAGCGCACTGTGGGTTTCCGATTGCGGGGCGAGCGGGATCGTAAGCAGCATCATCCTGTAAAGATTCAAAGTAGGCACAAGCAAGGTAGTTGCCTATGCGGTACTTGTTCCGAAGAAGTGTTTTGCTATTTCCTCAACATATTTATAAGGAAATTACATTGGATTAATAGATATTTGGGATGCAATGTTATACGAAAATAATTATGTAAAATTGTGTTTCATAGGTTTTCTTCTTATTGTTTTGGCCCGTCTCATTTCGTACGCAGATAGAAATGGTCGAATTTCTATGTGTGTTTTTTCCTTTCATACATGAATCTTTTAATTTTAGCTCCTTACTCATCTTTTCTGCCACTTGTCGGTGCATTTATTAATTTATATATACTTCGCAAGCTTAAAAATAAATAAATAGATCGTATAGAACCTGAAATGCACCATTTTGGTCCATGTTAAATCCATGTGCTACAGATTTTCATCGATTGTAGTACAAAAGTTCTGCAGCACCGGTCATTTGGATTAATAGAAAAATTCAAACCTCCACTCTAGTGCTTTAAAGGAATTAATAATAGAAATGATATAAAATATCTATTGCTCGTGGCATTTGTTCGAGCATGACACTAGTCTCAATTTACGTTTCAGCTTGAATGCCTTGAAACGTTTAATAATTGTATACATTTGTTTGCAAACCCACATGCATTTAACATGAAGATCGTTTGTAGAGAGTTAACAATTAGAAAAACATTTTTAAAAGCCAAACAATATTTCCATCGAAACCAATATCATTGTATCATTCAAACACATAGAATTGTTGACATTTGAGGATAAAAATTGAGTGAATGAATTTACGAAAGGAGCAAATGATTGACATATCAACACAGAGCAAAACTATTCTAGTTTGAATTACATGAATTTTGGTATGTACATTTCTATTGCCATGTTTGTAACACTTAAGAAAGTAGTTATGTTTAATTTATTCATTTAAGTGTGTGACAAAGGGGTTTCTTACTGGGAGTTTACCGATTTCGTAGATATTTGTGCCTAGCAACGATGGTGGCTACAGTTAATGATCGTAGCAAGGCAAGACAAAGATAGATCAGAGCATGCTCGAACCGGGTGAGGCGTGCTCGAGGCGGGCCGGCGCATGGCAGGCCTGTATTGGAGCTTGGTCGAGTGGAGGATCGCAGCAGAGGCAAGGCGAGGCACGGGGAAGGCTTGGTGAGGATACATTAAAGGCACAATTTATTCCCTTGCTTGTCTAATAGAGGATGGCGATCAAGAACTACCCACGCGAAGCCAGGTCATTTGATAGTTAATTAATAAAAATTAAATATTGCAACTCTTTCTTTTTATTCAAAATGGTACTTGATAAAATAGGAGACAATTTCTTGTTTTCAGAGCTGATGATAAAAATTATTAATTAGAAGCAACAAAATACATCGAGATTCTTGAGTTTTCAGAAATCACCACAACCACATTTTTCATTCAGCAGGATGGAGGCTTACGCATTACATTAATACAACCTTGCGTAATACATTGTATTACATCAAGAACTTCTTTTTGAGCAACGAATAACAGACCATGTGACAGTGTTGAAACTCTCATGATGGAGAAGAGCTCCTATTAGTATGACATGAAAAACAACACCATTAAAACCGAACGATGAGTAACCATCAAGAAAAGTTTATGTGCACGTAATACATACATTCATTTTAAAGGAATTAATTAATTTCAATTTACCATTTTCTTTCAGTGTCTTTTTCCTTGGTCGTACAAAATCAATTTTGCTTTAATGAAATATTTTATACACACTTAATTCACCGCTTTTGCGAGGATAGTCGAACTAAATGGGGGTTTTTCCTCTGCCGACCTGCTAGATTGTCTGAGAGCGCTTCGCAGGTCGGCTAAACGGATCATCCTCCCAGCGCTGATGAAGCAATTATAACGTGGGGCGTTCAATCCAGGGAGTTGAAGGGATCGCATTCCGCCTCATTGTTCCCTCATATTCATAGCACACGTGCAACACTACTAGCGCCTGCTTCCACTCCACCATTATCACTTCAGCATTCGCGTCTCTTCTATTCACATTTGCTTCACAACATCTTAAACATACGTCACGTTCGTTTTCATTTCATGTTGTTATTGCTGTAAAGTGACCAGCTTAAGTGGCGTTCGGCAGCAATTTATTTCTCTGCAGTATCTCTGACCGGCAGGGCACATAGTTCAAGTTCCGATTGTGTCAGGATTTTTGATACTATGTAGATAGCTATGACGAATTCAGTCTCTGCCAGGAGAAGAATTATAGCCACCATCTACTCTGATCGGGAGGTTTTTGTATTTTCTCCAATTGACACCAGGCAAACGCCAGAGCAGTACCGTAAAAAACGGGCCACGGACCACGCACTATCTTTTTTCCTCTTCCTTGTTATATCCTCACTCCTACCGTACACACACTTAAACTTACACACGCTACACTTCCACACAGGTCGGGAAGTTAAAGCTGGCGTGGTGCCCCGCTCTTGGGAGATACCTGGTTGAGGAAAACCCGCAAACCAAGAGGTAGGTCGGCGCCGGATGTCACTATCCAGCGGGGTGAGATCACCTTCACCTCCCGCAATATAATCTTGCACTACACGTAAGGGTCTACTGACTTTAGCAGTTGACGCCCCAGAACCACTAATCATTGATGCCCCAGAACCCCAGAACCATCAATCAATCAATCAATCAATCATTGATGCCAAAGGAGCATTAGTACCGCCTCCACGATGACTAACTCACACCTTTCCTTTCTCTTCTTTCTCTTCTCTTTCATATATCTCCTATTTCTCTTGTTTCCCAATATTCCCTTCTCTCACATTTCTCACGCTAATCCCTATTTATATAGTCGAATTAATAATGTAACAATGCTAATAATTCATTCGTTATGTTTACCGGCACGATGCAGTAAAACTCTAGCGGAGCCGCGACATAGTATGGTGGGAGAGTATTTTTCTGCCGCTTTAGTCAGCGAGCCAAAAAGAAGCCATTTTTCCGCGCTCTCTGACAGAATTGTCAAAAAATAAAAGTTAATACATGCATTTATAGAAAATTTTATTACATAATCTACTTTAATTATGTATAAGTAAGTCGTTTTGGATAAAGTGCATTGTTGTCGAGATATTAGCGAAATATTGAAAGAGTGTGTTTTGCTATTTTCTTTGCTTTGCTAAGTTGACATTTTTGGGGCTGGCGAACCTCAAATACGAATTAAAAAACATGTAGAACCGTTGAAAAAAATCTTCCCGAATATTTTCCTGGATCAAGCCTTTTGAGCACCAGGTGTCTGGACTAAAGTGAAATGTATGGTGACTCAGAAAGTGGTTTGTTGGAATACGATTGCGCATTGCGCTCATGTTACACTTAATTTCTAAAAAGGGATTTTTGAAATCTCTATTATTAAAACAAAATACTTTTTGGTGAGTTACGCATGAGCACGATACCAACTAAATTTATTGTCTGTTCACTTGAGTAACATCGCTAACAATGAAGGTACTCGACTTGAGCTCCATTAGCAGCACTACTAACTCCCGTTGTAAATTGAGGAGCTGAAGACCTCGAAGAGAAATTGTGATGGATGTGGTTATAAACACTGGTGCGTGAGCGCTCCCGGCTTCTAAGGAAGCATCCATTTCATTAATAAGATACACGCAAGCAGAGTGCATCGGAAACTTTTTTCTTTAAGAACATTATACTACAAATAATAATTTTATAAATCAATTGATTTGTTAATTGCATATTATCATAAATGCGCTTACCTGAACTGTCGACAGTATCCTTTTGAAAAGCATTTTTGCCCAATGAAGATCAATTGTAAGTTTAAAAAAATATTGGAACACGGATATTTCATATGGAATTTAAGCCATTCATCACAGTGGCTTTAAAAAAAAATTAAATTAAAAATATCCGGGATGTAAGATGTATCAACCACAATAGTAGACTCTATAAATTTAGAGTTTATTATTTAGAGTTAAAATAAAAGAGTTTCGGATATTTTTGCCCATCATCAGTGGCTCCAAGTAACTTGGCGCCACTTGGCGCCACTTCCTTGTATGATGTAGCTATATGTTCATTTGTGAATTTAAGTTTTATATTGTAGAGCCACTGATGATGGGAAAAAATTCCCCAAACACGCGTATGGCTGAATTTTCCGCAAAGTAAATTTATATACCCTATTATTCTGGTTGATACCTCTTATATCCCGGATATTTTGTCATGGAGTACCTCAAGATCTCCGCTGTCACTACAGAATAATAAAAACTTTCATAAACAAATAAAAATAGAATTTATTTAAGAATTTTTGTCGAGTACAAGCCTTTCGATTCAGTAGCATTATAAACAGAATATTCCGAAGAATAGTTACTATGAATTGTTTGTAGATTTGTAAAACTTTGTAAAATTGGGATATAAAGAAAAAATGCAAAAATTATGTATTTTCCTTCAAAGAGCAATTCATATATAAATCGAGTCATTCGATGACAAAATAATCATCTGTATTGAGTTATTTTAAAACAAAAATCTGAACAATTTAATTTAGCATCTGTAATGCGGAACAATGAAGTTTCCACTGTCTTCAATAGTCACTCCACGTGCCACCTAGCTCGCTCAGAAGGTCAGACGAGCAGGAAAATCAAACACCTTCACGATGGTGAAGACAGGAGAGGTAATAGCTCAATTTCTTAAGTATCTTCTCCTGAGCCTCCTACTCCAGCACGCGGCCTTGTGCGTGAAACAAAGTACTGATATCCGGTGCCCAGAGGAGCCGTGACGCCCTCTGCCCTTCATTTCTTTGGTGTAAAATTACTCGTCCGCATCAGAAATCCATCTGCTTCGTCCCCGCCCCTTACTGCCGCGGGTCCTTTTCGTGTGCGGTGGAAGATTCCTACAGCTACCCGAGAACCTGCTGGCCAGGTTATCTTCTTGCCCAGTAACCTGCTCGCGCACTCACTAGAAGTGCCGCCATTCCATCTCTTGTTTCCCGTTCCGGCAGACTATTAATATGCTCCCGTTCCCATTCGCCAACGTTTAACCTTTCCGTTTTGGTTTCTTAGGTACTCTAATGCGTCGGAACTTTAGATAATAGGTTCTCTTTTCTGTTCTACATTTTGTTTCTTCCTCCTACTTGTAGCACCTCAAGCCGCTTGTCTTTAATTTTGGTCTTTCTTCTCATTCGCTGCCTCTGCCTCTCGTTCCTTTCCTTCCTTCCTCACTTTTTGGCTCATCGAACATCTCGTCGCGTCTACGTTCTCTGCCCTGTACTATGTCCTTGCCCTGCGTCTCTCTCTCTCTCTCTCTCTCTCTCTCTCTCTCTCTCTCTCTCTCGTGTCCTCTTACTCACGTATTATCTTTCCGTCCTATCGTCTTCATGATACCACATCTGTCTATCCGCCTTTCGTCCCCTGACCTCGCACTCTTAATATCTCACTTCACGACCTATTTTATCACATCATGTTACCCCTCTTCCTCCAGATCTCTCTTACAGAATCCTTCTCAGCTTTCCATCGTATTTTAGTTTGGCAAAATACATCTTTTCTCTCACACATTTACTGTACGTCGTGACTTCGCCGCTTTTCCGTTTCCGTAAATGCTTCTCTCGTTCCCTGTTCCTCTTCGTGGCTGCGGCCGCTGGACATCTGCCTTCACAAAGTGAGGCGGGGAGGGGGCGATAAGAAGCGGGTAGGGAGCCGGGAGGGGGCGGGGAGGGGCGGAGGCGGCCGAAAAAGCCGCGCGTGTTTGGTTGTCCGTTCCTTAACGAGGCGTCGTGCGTCTGCGTTCCCGCGGGCACCCCAGACGCACGTTTTCCTGTCCGCACGCGACGCCGCGCCGCGCCGCGCCGCTGTGTGTTTTGGCCACGTGGCGACGAGGGGGGGGGGAGGTCCACGTGGCGGCCCAGCCACACGCGCCTCCCTGCTGCGGGGAGGGGCTCCGAAGGTTGCAGAGGGCGCTCAGGTCAGATGACCAGTCGATGCGCTTGGCGAAGAAACCTCATGGAGTCGCTGAATAAAATGAAATAACTGATTCAGGCCCGGGTGACAAATGGAAGTGTCTTTTGTCACCGATCTATGAGAGGTAGGTTCGACTCCTCCCAAGGTTTGATTGATGGATTTTTTCGTGTTTCCGGGTGCGTCAACTGCTTTGGTCATTACTGCCGTTACTGTAATGATGTTTCTTTCTTGGGAGATGGCAGTGATCTTCCCCCGCCGGATGGCGAGATCTGGCGCCGACCTACCGTCGGTTAGTGGGATTTTCCCGTAACCAGGACTCTCCCACCAACGGGGCACCGCCCCAGCCGGGACAAGCCCTAAGCTCCCGACCGGTCTCCCGGAATATGTGGTAGCGTAGTGCATGTTAGTGTAAGTGTGTGTGTGTAAGGGGAGAGGATAGGACAAGGAAGAGAAAGGGAAGATCGCGCGCGGTCCGTGGCCCGTTTGGTAGGGTACTGCTCCGACATTCGCCTGGTGTTGATCGGAGAAACTACGGAAATCTACCGATCAGAGCAGCCGGCCGCTAGAATTCTCCTCTAGACAGCGACTGAATTCGATCTAGCTGAAAAGCTAGTGTCGAAAAGTCTTCCGCCGTCAGGACTCGAACCTAGGACCTCCCAGTCAGAGGCGCTGCACTGACATCAGTTGATGATCTGAGCTACCGCTCCCGGTTCCTCCCAAGGCATGATCTATAAAATCGGGGGATGCAATATATTTGACCTTGTAAAGACTCTCACAGACCGACGCGGAACATCCGTTGCCTATGCGGAATGTCCGCGACGGAAATTTTGCGATTCCTGTTGGGTAATGAGCAGGTTCAGATCTGTGCGACTGGGGAGGGGCACGGCAGCGGATTCGCAACGTTTTATTGGCTGCGGATTTCCATTCGCGGTCGGACGCATTTTTTTCGTTGCCGCTCCAGTTTCGCCGTGGAAACCAAGGCAAAGATTAGTCAGATCTCGAATATTTTCAACTCGCCAATGAATCTGACACGGCAGAACGGTCAGAAAAATACTTTTGATCCAGTAATTTAATTAATTTTAAATAACATTAAACTTCAATTTTAAAAATTTTTTGTTCTTAAAATTTTGTACGTTTTACAAATAAAAAGTTTCAATTTATTTATAATTCTATTGAATACCTTGGTGGTAATATGTATACTGGCCCTGGTCATTCTAGTAAATTAAAAGAGTTTCTCATCCTTTGTGGCATTCTTCCTTTCCTTTCTAGGTCAAAATTATGGACCCCTTTCGTACATTTTTTGAAGAGATATTAACAATCGTAAATAATGAATCAAAAACACTACATACTACATGTGCTCAGAAAATTTACTATGAATAACTTGGCCTTTCTATCTCTGCATGAATAGAAGCGAGCCCCTCTTCTTTATTGAATGAAAACTGTCACCAAACGCTGCGTCGTAATTGACGCTCCGGTTTGAAAGGACCCGCGAATTCGGCAACCGCGTCTAGGGCGGAACTTTCCGCGCCGCACCCGCTGCGGATCTTTCGCGCCGGTCTGTGGGAGCCTTAACTCTACTTCAGTCTGAAATGACTATTAATTGAATGATACTTGATGAACTATGAAATGACTTCTTAATTTCATCTCTGCGATTGTCTGGACATTAAAACGTGTCAAGCAGCTCTTTCTTCAATCAGTGTGCATAAGAGCTGTGCGTCGGCGAAATTTGTAAGCTTGTGTCGGTTGGAGTTATCTAATAAATATTTTTTGAAGTTCTCCAATCTGAAGAAAAGAATTCAAATGAAGGAGCTTCGCATTTGGACGCAGAAGAACCCAAGGTACTGCCCTTCTTTCATTTCCATGTGCAAGCGCATGGGCTTAAGCAGTTTAGCATTACCCAATAGTTCGTTGAACTTTGTGAGGAAAGGGTTTCTATGACTGAGTTTAAATGATTTCTGTTCGTGGAGAGAAGTATGTGTTGGGTAAATGCCCATGTTTACCACCTCTAATATTATTAATACGTTGTTGAAGGATTTGAACATATGTTCAATAAAATATCCCTTAATGTTCTTATTAATTTCAGTTTTTTTCCATGTACTGGTTCTGATAGATTTTTTTCTCTGAATATATCTGAAGAATATTCATATGTATATTTCGTTTTGAAATATAACATAATATATATTTTACGAAGAAAATTACTTGATACTCTACGCGATTGAATTGCACGGGTGTACCTCTCTGCTCTGTAATAACGTTAAATAAGAGTATTGACAAGGGGGTATTGCATTGTTATCAATTACAAATATATATATATATATATATATATATATATATATATATATATATATATATATATGTATTATATATATATATATATATATATATATATATATATATATATATATATATATATATATATATTGCGACCCACCCCTCCGCCGGCTAGCTCAGAATGGGTTTTCAAGGTGGGCGCAAAATAAAAAAATACAATTAGAATAGCGGGAATCAGGGTCATGTGGGCCGTTGTGGATTGAATGCACTTACACAGAAACTCAAGTCGAATCACTTTCCACTTACTTAAGTATATTCTAATTAAATTGCTGTTACAGTAAATGAACATAAAACACTTTACATATACAAGAATTTTGTCTTGCTGAAAAAAAGAAAACAACTTACACTCTTAATAATTAACTACACTGTTTCCTTTCTCTCATTTAAATCAATTTCCAAGAATACTTAAAACTTTGCCTAATCATTCCAGTCGTAAATTTCCTAGTTGCAACTTTACAATTAGCTAAGTTTTTCTTGAAAGAAAAGATTGATTCTATTTTTCACAGAATATCGGTATAAAGAACCTGTACTAATACTTTCTTTCCGAAACAAATTATTCCTTCTAATATCTACAAATTGTTCAAGTTGGCACGGCCTTACTGTGTCTTCTCACGGCGTAGAGAAATCTGCGGCGTCGACTCTTCCAATCGCTCGATGTCCTTGTCCTTGCAGCTCGGTCGGGAGCAAAGCCGCCCCTCTGCAGAACCGCACGGTCGCCCCTTTCCAGTACCGTTGTTCAACTCACGATGTGGCCTCCATCTCGTTTTCCGTTGATACTCTTTTCGTATTCTTTTATAGAATGTAACTAGCTTTTAATTCCATATTTAAAAGAATCTACAATACGACAACTGAGTCTATTGTATAAGAAGAATAAATATAAAAATAAAAAAACTGCAAAGAAAAGAAATGAATGGCCTCGTTAGTTTCATGCTATTCACACTCCTCTCTCTTACAAAGATTTTAAATGCGTCACTTATACTTTCATCCTTTTCCTGATGAATTGTTTTAATGCATTGTAATATGATAATTACCTCCTCGAATGTCTTGAAGAGTTTTTATCGTAGATGCAGTCCTGAAGTCCGTAGCAGTACGAGGTGCCGCCTTCTCGTGATCGGTAGGTCCTCACTCTCCAGCTGTTACTTCAGAAAAGAAAGCTTTCTTTCTCCCGACTACCGGTGTCGCATACTCTACCGAGACGCTCTCTTACGGATATAGTTCGTAGTTTCCATTTTCGGATTGTATTCATGCGCGTTGGCGCGCGTTCAAACAGCTTATCTTATTCTTGAATATTGATGTGCTCCGTTTTCCGAGACCTCGGCAAAACGGATGGTCACAATATATATATATATATATATATATATATATATATATATATATATATAGAGAGAGAGAGAGAGAGAGAGAGAGAGAGAGAGAGAAATGAAAAAATAGAGAAGAGGGTGTGGTTTAACATGTAAGACAATGTAACAATATAAACATTGAATGTATTCGTTCCATGTAGAAATTTCCTAGCAGGAGCTGCAGTAATACGAGTACGCAAGAAAACGTGTATAATTAATCATATTATCTATGCGTATTAAAAAAGAAACTGAAGCAGGCGCCGCCGGAGGGGAGCAGGGGCGGGCGAGCGCGGGGGCGGCAGCCGCGGTGGGAGTGCGTCGGCGCGCGGCGTCTGACATGAGAACGACCCTGAGCGAGGCCCCGCTGCAGCCACTGCACTTTCACTGTCCACGTCCACCATCACCTCCTCCGTTTTCTTTCCCTCCACCACCTCCGTCAGACAGCACTGGTTCCACAGTAACCACCATCACCATTTCGACACCACTTCAACTCATACTACTACACATTTTCATCTATTGCCGCTAACACAACCACTGCGGCCGCCGCCACCGCTACTTTCATCACCATCACGACCATCACCAATACCATCATCGCTACCACCGATACCACTACCGTTACCACCGCTCCAACCATCCCCGCTATCACCCCCACCATCACCGCTACCCCCACTACCACTACCACCACCACCACTACTTCCAACAACAACAACAACACTATACACACAACTACTATAATGACTATGAAATTGACTATGAAAATAGAAGTTGCTTCTATTTTCATAGTCAATTTTATCGCCAGTGCTCCCTACCCTATCGCCAGATGACGGCAGTACGCCACTAGTACCATACCTGCCGCTTCTTCCTAAACCACCACCATTATCGCAACACCATTACCACATCATGATCATCGTTATTCTCAGTATTATTTCCATTAGCCCAATCATTCTCCTCTTCTCTTCATACCCATTTCATTTCCCCACATACCACTACCATTGCTATCATCATTCTACCACACTACCACGTATTCACTCAAGACTTGATCAATTCCACCTCAACATTGCACGGTCTTCTCTCCCTTCTCTCTTCTCCCAACACGTAATAGTTACCCTTCTCCTGATTGACCTATTCCTGTTCATACTCAGTCCCCCTACTCCTCTCTCTCTCATTCTCACTCTCTCTCTCATTCGCTCTCTTTCTCTCTCTCTTTCTCTCTCTCTCTTTCTCTCTCTCTTTCTCTCTCTCTCTCTTTCTCTCTCTCTTTCTCTCTCTCTCTTTCTCTCTCTCTTTCTCTCTCTACGTTGATCACCCTTCTTCCCCTTCGCCTCCAGGGCGAGCGTCGTCTAACGCTGCCTCTCGCCACCAGCGCCGCCCACCGTGGCCTTCGTGTGGGTCATTGTTGCACGCACGAGCCGACTGTGTGACGCTCGACGGACCCCCCAATTAAGCAGGCGTTGTGCGTACTTACTCAGGTATTTGAAAGGTAGAAATTTAACACCCGTCGGGAATTGCTGACAAGGTCGAAGAGTTAACCGTTCCATTCTTAAAACGTATGACAGTGTATAAGAGTAATAAAAATAGAAAGTGAGAAAAAAGAATTATTCATGGATGCAATATTGCTGTTCGTAGAATGTCTCTACAATATGAGAGAAAATGAGTTTCTGTTGTTAAAGGGAATCACATTTAGTTCGCTAGTCTGTATTTCAGCGCTAACAGAGTAAACATTGTTTTCCTTTTCCTGGAATTTTCTCTGTGTACTGGAAGTCGACTCGCTATGTGTTAAACTGATATTTGTTCAGGGCAATTGAAATGACTGTCTACAAGATTCAAGTGAATGTTCAAATATACTGCTGACGATTGGTAGAGTAACACACTCCAAAAGAGTGCAGATTAGCTACAAAAACGATAAACCATTATCAAAATATGAACACCCTGTTAATGGCTTGGACATTGTTGTGCTGAATTTTTGTAAATGGCAACTTTAGCTCCTCTTGTCATGTAAAAGTTCACATGAATTGAGAGATGATATTACTTTCTTGTTTTTGTCAGACACCGGTCTGCATTAATTAAGAAAACCAATTAACAAGTGATTGTTACATTAGTTTGAACGTTTTCTTATCATTTAGTTGTTTTGAGAAAATACGTTATCAAAACATTCACAAGTCAAAATCATACAATAAAAAACGACAGGTAATCTTATTGTTTTACTCACAGTTGAATCTTGGACCGACTTTTAAATAATGAACTCAACTGCATGTCTTTCATAATTTTCTCTGCCATCCAGACATTTGGGATGAGAGAAAGCCTTTAAAATACTAAGTGGCCACATAAATGAAAACAAAGAAATATGTGCCCGTCTTGTCTTTCGACCAGGCAGCAATGTAACAGAGGTAAAAGTTACTCTTAGAATCATCTTGCAAGACATTATCGCGTCCTTTCGTTTGTTTCACCATAATGAACTAGAATTTACGACGGCATACATTTTCATGGCATAGCGTGCAGTAATACAAGTAACAAATACTCCGAAATCAGTCTGTCCCGAACCACAGCGCGGCGCGGATCGCTCGTCGCAGTGCTAGTAGTGCGAGTGTTAAAGAAACGTTACTAACTGAATCTACCTTACCAACAGTCATCCTTGTGTAACGGCCTCGAGTAAATTGGCCCTACGGGGCTACTTTTTCTAGTCTTCTTGTTAGGATTTTTTCTGACATCTTGTGCCAATTGAGAAGTGAAGGTTAATCGTCCGGAAAAGTCCCCATTGGAAATGGTTTCTGATCAAGAAGCCATCCCATCACTGACCGTTACAACTAATCAAGAAAATCACGACAAGATCACCGAACAGAATGGAAGTTCTGCCAGTAACTACAGTATTTCAGCTCAGAAAGGTATGTTTCCATCCAAAGAACAAGCAATAGCAATGGATTCAATTGACGGCGTCTCCATTAGAGACCATACCCAAGAAATTGCTAAAATAACTGATCCTAGAAACATTCGATTTGCCTCAAGAATATCCAAAAACCGTATTTGTTTTTTCTTGGCAACAAAAGAAATTGTTAAACAACTTACAGACAATAAATGTTCTATAAACATTAACAATACGTTACTAACGATCCGTCCATTAATATCTCAATTCAAGAGATAAGTAATTTCGATCGAATGCCCGAATGCCCCCCACACTGGCATTGAGAACGAGCTGAAGAAAATAGATGTTCGAATAGGATCTACAATGACTTTCCTAAGAGTTTCCTAAGAGACAATACAAACAGAGTTTCCATTAATTAAACAAAACATAACTCTTAAAAGACCTCCTTGGATAACACCAAAAATAAAAGTTTATAAAGATTTATGCATATACTCCAAGTAAGATACAAATCCACAAATATATCAATCCCTCTACAATGAAATTGAAAAAAAGCACGAGAACAATGTAAGTGTCTTCACATATGGTTCAAGATCAAAACATGGATCAGGTTGTGCTTTAATAGTTAATAATATTATTGAATATATCAACTCAATGATATCTGCTCTATATTTACTGTGAAGCATTTGCTATACTGAAAACTTTAAAGAATATATCATTATTACCCAACAATAAGTTTATAATATATACAGACTCTCAAAGAATACATATTCTTTTTTTTCCCTAGGGCTTTTATCCAGCCGACAGCCTATTGCCCTTTACGTCCCGAAGGGACGCATATTCGACCATACACTAGACAAACACTCTTGCAGGCTCCTGTGATCTGGGGTCAGCAGAACGCGAGGCCCTCCCCGACAACACACACAAAG
This sequence comes from Teleogryllus occipitalis, assembly GCA_011170035.1. Taxonomy (NCBI): domain Eukaryota; kingdom Metazoa; phylum Arthropoda; class Insecta; order Orthoptera; family Gryllidae; genus Teleogryllus; species Teleogryllus occipitalis. The sequence continues at coordinate 384,465 of BLKR01000536.1, read as the reverse complement.
TCAAGGGACAAACAGCCATGCCCAAGGCGGGACTCGAACCCGCGACCCTTCGGACCGAAGCGCTGAGTCGGTACTCGCTCTTAGCCACCTCGGCCATCCAGGTCGGCATACATATTCTTATACAGTGAATAAAAATACTGAAATTATAAAAGTAATGTGTTTAAAAAAATAAACATGTATGACCTTATGTAAACTTGTGCTTGTTTTACCCTATTTCAAATGTAAATTTATTCATTGTGTTATGTAAACTTCATTTCTTCTTCAAGTTAAAAATTAAATAATAGTATCCTAACATTTGACAACACAGATAGTTGGCAGTGCAACATTTTTTCTCCTTCGAGTTGGTGTAAATAAACTTTTTTTATAATATTGGAAGTAGAACATTGGAAGACATGATTTTCAATATTTTTTGTCATTGTAAACCAAATTAACTTACATGCTGCTTCAAGACAACCATACGTGTACTGAATGTATGTAACATCATGTGAAATAATACTTATCTTTGTAATATGTAGTATACCATTTATTTTACCTACTCTTTTTACTGAATAGAACAATACTAATGTTTGAAGTTATATATTTTTAAAATACATCATGGTAGTTTACCAAAAGCTGTGTATTCCAAATTACAATTAATAATGAATAAGTTACTTAGGCTCAGATACTATATTTCAGGTATTCCTAATAAGAATAAATATGAAATTTCTCATAAAATATACATTTGTACATAGACTACAGAAATAGGAAAAAATTGTTGAGAATTATACAATGTAAATAAGCTGTATATTAATTAGAATCTTCATCAAATATTCCAGGAATATGATGTCTATCGCAAGTGTTTCTTTTGTTTCTTCCTTTCTTATCAAGCTGAATATTAAGAACCAATTTATTGTACCATTATATTGTGATCATATATTGATGTAATAAGAATTGTCCAAAAGATTTGTATCATTTTGTAATATTTGTAATTATTTCGTGTTTTTTCAAATATTGTTATTCTTATGTACAAACCATGTGGTCGCTCATGATCTAGAAGTTTATGTGACCTTAATAAAGAAAGAAAGAAAAAGAATACTCCAAAATAATCTGGATATTTCCGCCTCTTCCCCTTCTTCTTCTTCTCCTCTTTCTTTTGACTCTAATACTTTTGGTTCTTTTTGACTTTCTAAGCAAGGCTGACTTTCAAGCCTGCTGACCAGTCGAGTAGTAGCCTAACATTTGAGTGCTCACGGTGATCCGGGTGTCTTTCTGCATCACTGGGGATAAACCAAAAGGGCAGTCTGTCCATCTTCCAGATCTATGGATAAGGGGGGGGTAAGGATTGCTTGTGGTTGAAGGTACTGCTCCCCCACTCGACTCAAATCATCGCGAGAGAATCATTGGGATCGCCCGAGCCAACTGCTTCAGTTGATGTAGAACATCCATTGAGACCCGACGTCAATGATTGATTGATTGATTTTTCGTGTTTCCGGGCGCGTCAGCTGCTATGATATTAGTCCCGTTAGTGTAGTGCATGTTTTTCTCGGAGATGGCGGTGATCTTCCCCCCGCTGGATGGCGAGATCCGGCGCCGACCTACCGTCGGCTAGTGGGGTTTCCCCCTAACCAGGACTCTCCCAACAGCGGGGCACCGCCCCAGCGGGACAAGCTCTAAGCTCTCGACCGATCTCCCGTAATATGTGGTAGTGTAGTGCATGTTAGTGTAAGTGTGTGTGAAAGGGAGAAGAGGATAGGACAAGGAAGAGGGACAGATGGTAGGGTAGTGTTTCGGCATTCGCCTGATGTTGATCGGAGAAACCACGGAAAACTACCGATCAGAGCAGCCGGCCGCTAGAATTCTCCTCCAGATAGCGCTGAATTCGACCTAGCTGAAAAGCTAGTGTCGAAAATCCTGCCGCCGCACGGTGGTGCATTTTCCCGAAATCCTGGCCAAAACCTCAAAAATGAAATCGCGTTTACTGAACTTTTGCAAATACTACGACACACTGTATACTTGGGGGCATCTGTTTCTGCCCACTTCGTGTCTCTGGGTCAATTCCCCTGGCACCAGTAGTCACCCGAACTTACCCTTCGCGGCGTTCGGTAGACCTGCAGTGCGAGAGTAACACAGAGAGACCGTCTTTATTTGTAAGTGGTGGCCATACAAAGTTGTGCAGAGAAAACTGGCAGTATGGATTCTCTTCCTGAAGGTTTGTAGAGTATTTTCATGTTAGTTTTATAATGCATTAATGCATAATACCGACGTGGGATGAAATATTAAAATGCATGAAATTAATACAATAATTTTAATTACTCATAAGTTCACGTAGGCTGAAAGTTACCAATTTCGCGGAATTCCGCGATGTTTCTAATTTCATTTACTAGCTGAATCTATCCTCTTTTGAATCCAGTTATAAAATCATGCCCCAACTTGCCCCATTAGTAAATACAAAGAATTAACTTTTCGTCAAGCACGCGTGATCGCCGAATATGACTCGTCGAGATCCGTCCTGAGAACGGGAACTGCTTTTACAATGCTGCTTCTAGCGGAAAATTTTGATCCCTTTTACTGAAATAACAAATTTACTCAATATTATAAACAAAAAAATTAATATTTTTAATTTTTGTAACAGATTATGACAATTCACTAATATTACATGAACATAATATTTATATACATTACATCTTCTGGACTGGATTACGCACATTTTATTTCATTAAAATTGTACATAAAGTAATATTTACATAATATGTGTCATCAAAACTCGTCTTAAGGAAGGGTGTGCGGTCGATGAAAGGTCAAATACGTACGTGATATCAAAGAAACTCATCATACCACTTTTAAAAAATAAATCAAAAATACAATTAATCGTAAAGTAATATTTGTTTACTTAACTCCTAAGTTACATACCAACAATTATTCATATTAGATTGTTATTGTTATAAAATTAGTATTATATTATTTTTTATGAAATAATACTGCAACTACAATTTGAATATGGTCAAGAAACTTATTCAAATGCAATTCAAAGAAATGGTCTGAATGTAGAGCTTTCCAAACAACTTTTTTTAGTACGCACTGGATACTGCCAAGAAATATGTTTCCAAATATTCATGGTAATAATGCATAGAATCTATTCACAAAGATATAAGACGGTATGGAGAAGGATTCTCGCGAACATGTTCAAGACTGCACCCAATCCAGGAGATGTTTAATCGCCTGTTGAGATCTTCTGTTCCTTTCATTTCCAGCTTAAGGGATGTTCCCAAAAGAAAGTTAAAATTCTTGAACAAATATGCTCTGTCTCATTTGCCTGAGCCAAATATCACCATAGGGAGAAATGTACCCTAGTGAAAACTGTGATCTTCCTTTCCGGTTCTTCGGACACTGTATATGAATTTTCTCTGGCAGAGGGCATGAGATGGCATTAATACCATGCTTGTTTATGCCAAATGTTATCAATTAATATGTAAGTAATCCCTACGGTTTTCTAAAATCAATTTTGTGAATTGATAAAATTTAACCAAGTTTATATAGAAAAATATATATTTAAATTTCACAGATTTAAGCAGTGCATTATTCTGGTATAATGTTACCAGCTCCCTTACATTATAAAGATAATCCAAAATAAATTTGGTCGTCGTAGAAAACATACTATAGCTCTCAGAGGTTTTGGCCAGGAAATCGCCAAAATGCACCACTGTGCGCCGTGGGGAGTGAGAACCTAGGACCTCCCGGTCAGAGGCGCTGCAGTGACATCAGTGGATGCACTGAGCTACCGCTCCCGGTCCCGACGTCAAGATCTCTCGGGCTACGAAGTGACAGGTGTGGTCTCGCGTCTTCTGAATAACCTGGATCTCTCTGGACTTTTATACCGCCACTAAGATCCAGAGATTGTTGTTGCTGCTCAACATTTAGAACTTCAGGATATAATTTCTCTTTTCAATGTATTGAAGGTAGTACAATCGAGAAACTAGTACGAGGAACGTTCCAATTACAATATTTAATAGCAGGAATGTTGTGGACATTATTTGAGCACAGAGGGCGGTGGAGAAAGTGTGTCTGTGGAGAAATAACGTATGCCCCTTTGCTTCGTTACATTGATCATAGCTGTTGCGAGTCTGGTCTGTCGCTCTTCCTCGTAGGAAAGGATTGTCGTAACACAAGAGAATAATGATCAGCAGTGAGCAAACAAGAGAGTGAACTACATTGTATCTCATGCTTGGCACTTTTGCCGAGCGACAGTAACATGTATTTTAATTAAGAAGTAACTCTTGTTCACTGCTATCCGGCATGTGAATTCGAGGTTGTTTGAAACGTTTGCCTCTACAAAATTACTTTTACTAATTTTATAAATAATTAAATGACGTTATGCAGTTGTATAAATTCCTTTTGAAGATTTAAATATTTCTTAGGGTTTCTTTATACAAACTTTCAAGGGCACTGTCTTATAAGAAAATCAAACAAGGGGATGCGTGGCTATCGAAAACTTTGCTTATCTTAGTCTTGTGAGAAACAGAATTTCTATATTGAAATGATTATAAGGAAATGAAACAATGTAGATACTAATTATTTCAAAAGTTTGAAAAATGGCCGTAAATTCACTAGGGTACTCTCAAGAGTGGCATATTCATGATCAGTGGTTTGGTTAAGCTGATGAATTTTACAGTTCTTGGCATTTTTCATTTAAATTGTAGCATATATTTCATCTTCTCTTGACCAAGTAAATAATGTCTCACAGTAATTCCGAAATCGGATTTTACAACAGTTATCACTACATCCAATATTTTACCAAATTCAATACTTCTCTTCTTACTAGGTATAACTGAGGAAAAGTAAAAATATCCCTTTGCACTGCAATTTCAAATAGAAATGAAATACTCTCAACACGAAAAAAATGCTCAAAGCAATAAATGATTTTCTCTTTAAACAAGAATACTGCTAATATTCAAGTCTACAAGATTCAAGTCAGTGACTATGCCAAAACTTTGAAATACTTTCAAAACTTCCAGAGGAACAGTATTCCAACAGTACAGGAGGCATTGAAAGGTTTCAAGACTGCATTACGATACTTGGGACAGGGGACAATGCAGAATCAGATACGGAGAGAGCACGAGCTCTGGAGAAGGATCTAGAGAAATTAATAATGAAAAATTACGAAGCATACAATTGAAAATAATTATTTTTTTGGAAAAACAAATAAATATATTTAAAATTTCAGTTCGTGCTATTAATACATTTTTGCTGTATCTTTATATTAATAAAATCAATCATCATGCAGAAACTCTGTTTAATTTTGATATAATCGGATATAGTGAATCTCGGATACAGTGAATAAAAAATGTTAGTCCGCTATACAGTCACTATAACGGGATTCGGTTGTATGTAGACTAATATGTTAGTGTATATTTGTGTGTATTTGGCTGAAGTTTGCTGATGGTGCATATTCGCATAATTATAGGCGCATATTTGGCATATTTCCTTGAAGTAAAAAGTGACATTGTAAAATGAAAATACATTGATGTTAGGCTATTCCTTTTTTTTTAGAGGACAAAATATTTATTTAAATGTAGGATTTTTATTGATATCATATTTTTTTAATCCAACAAGCAAATGCAACAAGACATGAAGTGTACTTCACTGACGTTAATATTTATTTCAATTATTCTTCCGAGAAGTAAGGTGCATTACGTTTGCGCAAAAATATATATTTTCATTCCAGGCACGCTTCTCCTGAAATTTTTATTCAGAAAGGTTTATATAGGAAATGAAATATTGTTAATTTTAATTGCATATTAAAGTGCGTATTTCAGAATTCTCAGATCATAAATACATATTTTTAAAAGCATATTTCAAGATTTATTATGGCATAAAATCCTCTCTGTACTTATCATTCTCTGATGAAAATTATTGCTAAGAAATAACAAATTATGTTACACAAAGTTCTCTAAATTTCGAAAAGATCCCAATCTGAGTGGGTACCAAAGCGTTGGTGCTGCTGCGTGGTGTCGTGGTGAGGTGGCTCGGCGCCGGAGAGTGCCAGCTGCGGTCGGTCGACAGCGCGCGGTGGGTCGGATGCCGCGATGTTTTACGACGATGTCGCTGGCGTGAACTGGTCCTGGCGATCGAGGTTCGGTCTACTGGTTATAAATACAGTTGTAACGAGTGCCCGTTTCTAGTCCCTGCAGTTTACTGCTTTAATTATATGAGAAACAGACGGTCTGTTCTCCCTACTCAATCCTACCCAGTGTGTGTTCTTTAAACAAAAAGTCAATTAGGAAGAGAACTCGGGGTTATTCTCGTAAAAAGAAAGTGATTAGAAAAAATATTAACGCCATACGTTTATGGAACGAAGTCTGTGACATGGTAATGACGCTCGTTAATTGCATTGCCACATTAGCAAACTACAAAATGGTACGTAAATTATTTCTTTTTGATTGATTGATTTTTTCGTGTTTCCGGGCGCGTCAACTGCTTTGGTCATTAGTCCCGTTCGTGTAGTGCATGTTTTTCTCGGGAGGTGGCAGTGATATTCTCCCGCTGGATTGCGAGATCCGGCGCCGACCCACCGTCGGCTAGCGGGGTTTTCCCCTAACCAGGACTCTCCCACCAGCGGGGCACCGCCCCAGCCGGGACAAACTCTAAGCTGCCTAACGGTCTCCCGGAATATGTGGTAGTGTAGTGCATGTTAGTGTAAGTGAGTGTGTAAGGTGAGAGGATAGGACAAGGAAGGGGAAGGACAGATCGCGCGCGGTTCGTGGCCCGTGGTTGGTGGGGTACTGCTCCGGCATTCTCCTGGTGCTGATTGGAGAAACCACGGAAAACTACCGATCAGAGCAGCCGGGCGCTAGAATTCTCCTCCAGACAGCGACTGAATCCGCCCTACCTGAAAAGCTAGTGTCGAAAATCCTGCCGCCGTCAGGACTCGAACCTAGGACCTCCCAGTCAGAGACGCTGCAGTGACATCAGTTGATGCACTGAGCTACCGCTCGCGGTAAAATTATTACTTAAACTTGCCTATTTTCGTTATTATTTTCTTTTTGTTCTTAGTTTGTGTGCGTTATACATCTACATATAATATTTGTAAGAATTGTTTCTCTTAATTGTTATATTTATACAAATTTTATGTTTAACTGCCACCGAGCGTATGCTCATCTGCAATAATAAATTATTATTTAGTTTCTTTTTACAGTTCGAATATATTTTTGCTCATAACATGAATTCCATGTCTTTAGAAACCCTAGGTACTCTCCTTGGAACAAGTCCTTTCCTTGCTTTGCATAAAGGGAGACATTCATTTGCACACAAAATGATTAAAACATATTATATTAAATCATGTAAAATACTTGAAATAAAAATAATCGCATTACTACGTCAGTAGCTCGCGTCAGCAACTTCGTCAGTTGCGGTCACGTTGGTATGGACTTCAGAATTATGATTTTAAAATTTGAATATTTATAAATAAAAAAGTATAGACATGGAATATTATTACAGGGAAATCCCACACAACCGACTTGAAGAGCGTGAAAATATTATGCTCATATCTTTTATATTATCAGTTCGCTCCCTGTTTCTATTTTATTAGGGAAAAAATTTTACAAATAAATATTGCACACATATTGTAAAGTGTTAAAAAATATAACTACCTGAGCACTTGCAAACACCTTGAACAAACGAAATAACTGTAGAAAAGTTACAACAAAAAAGTACTTGTGCATTTTAAAAAAATCGAAACACCTCTAAAACATTTCCATGTCGTTCAGTATTTACTATTGAAAACTTATGAAATGAGCGAAGTCTACAAATTCACTTGTCAACAGCCATTTTGCATCTGGGATGTGATACATCAACTAGTATGTATTTTGGTGTGTAGAATCCGAATATATCTTTCAAAATGTTCTAGCACGTACCATTTTTGAGTTTTTAACGGTTTTTTATTTTTCTTATTCAGTATTAGCTTTTTCTGTTATTCAGTTTTGATGTTTGTTTGTTTTTCATTTGCAGAGGAGAGCTAGAAGATCTACAAATCGTCAGTAAATGCTTGGTGTGGTAATCCAGTGGTGTGAAAAATATCCTCAGTGAGTGTTTCCTGTGAAAGATAGTGCAAACGTTTTGTGTTTAAAACACTACGAAAAATGGCATCTAGTAAATCTCGTTGCTGTCTAAACCACCCCGACAACTTTTGTTATGTGTGTGGGAAATTCACTCCAAAAGCCCAAAGAAAACCAATCACTGATTTGGTTAAGAAGGCATTTAAATTGTATTTTGATTGTCCTGTTGGTGATCAAGATAAAAATTTTGCACCTCATATTGCCTGCATAACCTGTACTACAACCTTAACCGAGTGGTTGAAAGGAAAACGCCGAGCCATGCCATTCGCTGTTCCGATGGTGTGGTGTGAGCCTAAAGACCATTATTCAGATTGTTATTTCTGTCTTACAAATATTGCGGGACATTCAAGCAAAACTAGACATAAAATAAAGTATCCAAAGGTATCTTCAGTGCATTTGCCTGTGCCCCATGATGAGGAGTTGCCTGTTCCTGTCTGTAACTTGAAAGCCACGGAACCAGACTCCATGTCAAGTGAATCTAGAGTAGTTCATTTGCAATGAGTTCAAGTAGTGAACATATAGAAGAGTACTGCCCTCAATTTCATGACACTTCGCCTCAGCTCTTTAATCAAAAGGAATTGAACGATTTGGTTCGCGATCTAAAACTTTCAAAACAGCAAGGTGAACTCTTGGGGTCGAGACTGCAACAACGGAACCTTCTAGCTCCAGGGACAAAAATTTCCGTTTTCAGATCAAGAGGTGCTTCCTTCGCTCAATATTTCGATATGCAGAATTCATTGTGTGTATGTAGAGATGTCAATGGTCTGATGATGCAGCTAGGTGTACAACATAATCCACAGGAGTGGCGACTATTTATTGACTCCAGTAAAACCAGCTTGAAAGCAGTACTACTGCATAATGGCAATGCCTTCCCATCAATACCTTTTGCTTACGCAGTAGACATGAAAAAACTTATGAAACCATGGCTTTGTTGCTAGAGGCAATCAAATATAAGGATCATGAATGGCAGCTTTGCTGTGATTTAAAAGTTGTTGCACTCCTTACAGGTTTACAGGCTGGATTCACGAAATATTGCTGCTTTTTGTGCCTTTGGGACAGCCGTGACACCAAGAACCACTATACAGTCAAGGAATGGCCTATAAGGAAATAATATGTTCCTGGAAACGTAAATGTCAACAACACCCCATTGGTTGAGCACGATAAAATCATTTTGCCTCCCCTTCATATCAAGTTGGGCCTTATCAAAAACTTTGTAAAAGCTCTGGATAAAGGAAGTGAGGCCTTCAATCATTTAAAAGAAAAGTTTCCCAAATTAAGTGAGGCAAAGCTGAAAGAGAGTAAATTTGTTGGACCACAAATACGAAAATTGCTGAAAGATCCAACCTTTGATACCAAACTCACAGATATCCAATTAGCTGCTTGGTCTTCTTTTAAAGCAATTGTGAAGGGCTTTTTGGGTAACACGAAAGACAAAATCTATGTTACCATTGTGAATGATCTGTTGGACAACTATAAGAACATAGGGTGTAGAATGTCGCTTAAAATTCACTTTTTACATTCTCACCTTGATTTCTTTCCGGAAAATTTGGGAGCCGTAAGTGATGAGCATGGTGAACGCTTTCACCAAGACATTCTTACCATGGAACACCGTTACCAAGGCCATTGGAACCCTTCGATGATGGGTGACTACTGCTGGGGTCTTGTTAGGGAGAGTGATGAAACGGCACACAAAAGAAAAGCTCCGTCGTCGCATATTTCGAAAACCAAAGACGATTAATGGTAAAAATATCTTCTGAACTAACTTGGACCTTTTATTGGCATCATGGCCATATATACATACAAAATAGTATTGATACAAACGTTCTGATATGTATTTTGTTTTACTAATTGTCTTAATTTTCGCTATTACATTTTTTATTCTGCTGTGTATCTAGAAATGTGACGTCATAGAGAAAAACTGATTTGACCAGTGTAATCAGCACCCCAAAATTAGGTAAATCCACCCATTTACAAGCCAGATGCAGAAAAAAGTTTAAATTTGTTAACTAGTGTTATGGAACAATACAGTTAGTTTTCTCAGTGAATACATATTTTAAAATATTTTCATGTAAATGAAATGTTTTATATTTCCCAAGTTCCGGATATTGTAATGGACTATTGCAGGATTTCCTGCTAACTACCTTAATTTACACAGGCAATTCATCATAGAAAAGTGAAATGACTGAAAGTTTTACTTTTTCCTATACTATGTACTGTACTGCATTGTCAAAACAGCGTTTTTTCATAGAAAAACTTGCTTTGTGGCTCCCTGGTATCGTAAAAGTAATAATTCTTACTCGTTGTAAATATATTCCTCTAATATATATTTCAGCCGGGAGAGGGTCCACGTGGTCGATGTGACTGTCCGCCACGAGGATGGGTCTAGCCTTCTACAAGCAGGGGAGGAAAAGTGGTAAAGTACCAACCAGTCATTCCATTGGCAGCCCAACTTCATGGAGTGCCCAACGCCAGAATCCTGCCTGTTGGTGGTTGGAACCTCCGGAGCTATGCCACGATCCACTGTCAGTGCCCTCAAGACGTTGGGGATCATGTCTCGAGGCGATCTACTATCTCGTTAATTACTCTCAGAAGCTCTATTAAGATCTACACTCAACTTGTAAATTACGATGGAGCAATTTAGCATTGCTGGCAGTAAATGCAGAAAATGAATTACTTGGTCCCGTGGGGAGTCTAGGGAACCCAGCGGATCCTATAATGCCTAGAATATACCTAGTTACCACGACTTTAAGTGGGAAGTGTATGCTATTTAATGTAGCATATAGAAAATTGTGTTGCCGGAATCCACCTTTTGAGGTTCTTACTAGGGAAAAATTGGTTGACGACGAAACGTCCGTCCTTCTATCCGTCTGTGATCGACGCTATCAACTAAACCGAAAACAGGATTGGAACCCAAATTGATATTCCCCAATTGATTTGATGTTGCGGCTCCTTGAATTTGAAACATGTTTTTATTTTTGTCTATTTTCATGAAGCCCTAAAGTAATGTTCTACAAAATTGGTGAAACTTTTTTATTTTAAATTATTTTCTCGATTAGTATGTATACTTATGAAAGGGTCGCAGTTTTGATTTTCGATAATTTTTCGGTGATTGCAAACGTTTAAAATTTATTCCACAACTATCTACGACTATGGTATTTAACATATAGTTTTTCTTAGTAAAATCTGTACTTCAAACATAGTTCTTTAAATGAGGCCAGGGACATTTTTTTTAAAAAAAGTAGTTTTTGCCTAATTTTGCGTTAAACGAAGGGAATTATAAAAAATACATTTTTCCCAAAGCGGGTTCATTTTTAAAATCTTTTTGTACGGTGATAATTAAATTCACTGAATAACATGACAGAAATTTTATTTTGATATTATACTTTTGATTTTTAAAATATACAAAATATATTGATGCTAAAGTAATTTTGCATTTTTGCCCCGGAATCGAAATGTTTTAAAATAATTGAGATTCGTTGATTCAATGTAAGAAAGCAAATTAAAATAATTCATAAAGAGGTCAGTTTTATTTATATTATTAGTAATATCAAATAATAATGATAATAATAATAATAATAGTTATTATTATTATTATTATTATTATTATTATCAACATTATAATGCTACATATTTGTAGCACGTTTACAAGAGTAAGGTCTAACGATTCGGCGTCGTGGTTTAGGGTCTTGGTGTAGGTTGGTCAAAGTTCGAGTGCACCAAAGCTGTGGAATCGAAATCCGTCGAGCAATGCGTGAATGTTTTAAGTTGTGTTCGCGGTGGGAGGGTTTTAAGTTGTTTTAAGTTGTGTGCGTGTTGAGAGGGGCTTCCGAGTCCCTCGTATATTACACCCACACCTTCATCTTTCCATTATCTCTTTAATGACTAAAATTAAAGGAAGCTATTCATGGGGTATTTTTCTGTGTAGCAGACCAAGCATAGAAATTATTTTGTCAATGAAGGGTATCACGAATAGAAGAAAATACATTTCATTATGTTAAAAATGATGTATAAGAGACACATTAGATTGTATCTAAATTCCTGAAACGTAAGAAACTTGGGAAAATAAGTAGTAGATATCTCGGAACTGTTCTTGGTGGGGCGGGTGCTTTTAGAAGTTTCAAAACAAAATTGCACTACTTCCATTTTATTGCCCTTGATAGTGTAGAACGTCGACCTCTCGTAATTAATGAACCTCATTTAATAGTGGGAAGTTTCGAGTTTTGACCACTAGAGATTGAATATAGAGTGTCGAATTCTATCATTTTCAAAATAATAGAATATGTAGGTTAATATTCAAAGAAAATGAAAAAATAAACGATTTCCTTTAACGTGATCTAAACAGATTGTACCAGAAGAAAGGAAACAGGCTAAAGAATTTTTCGTCCAACTTTCTCTTAGTTCGACTGTGATTTACAGATGTTTGCGAAAACGAGAAAAGAAAAAAGTCGCATCTAGACGGAGTCTCCTCAGTATTCGGAGTGACAGATGAGGTCAGGCGAAGTTTCACGGAGGTCAGCGGCCCCCGCGGTCACCCCTGTTTCCGAAAACAACTTTTGCCTCGAAGGGATGTGCAGCGCATGGCTCTTCATCTTTGTGCTTGGAATCTTGCCGTTTGCGTCTAAAAACGAAGTCTTCTGAGTTCTTTGATAGTTGTATTACTATATGTTGTAAAGGGGATTTCATCAAAAGCACATCCACAATAATATAATAAGCAAAATTAATTGTACGTTTTTAATTAATTGAATGCCATTGTATTGTACAATTACGAAAAACAAAATTACGGTTTTAGTTTAGCATCTTATACGTACGCACCTTGAATAAGAAGAATTTGGAATTATATATTTTAGATAACGTTATTAGTACCGTCAGGTTTTGCAAAATTATTGATGTTAAAGAAAATAATCTACAAGATTTTAAATCCATTTTAATATTTAATAGGTGTAACCTTAATTTGATTTTTATCTATTTATTTATGTGATTATAGTGTTCAATAACGAAGTGTAATTTTGACACTTAACCCTTGGACCACACTTTTAAGTCTAATGGCTCTAACTCAAAAGCATAAAACGAGAAACAGAGTACGAGATGAACATTAAATAATTACGAATAAACATTCTCACGTATTCATACATTTGTAAGGTTCTGTTATTGATATAATCAGAACAGAGAAGATAGTACTTTTTAGTGCAAGTAAATTCTGAGGAGCATTTATAAATTAATTATATATATATATATATATATATATATATATATATATATATATATATATATATATATGTACACACCAGGTGTCCCACCAACTATGGACCACCCCCATAACCTCTAAACTGTTCAGGTTATTGAAATGCAGTGTTTGCTGGACAATGCGCAATCACAGGGGCAAGTAATATGCCGTAGAGAAATTCTCTATAATATTTTTAGTTTTCGAGAAATTTAATCATCTTCGATTTTTAAATGGAACTATATTTTTTTCTCAACAGCAATGGATAGCCAATGGAAAGACGATTAAAATGATGGATCATATGCTAATATTTTGATAGTAATTTGAGTATAAAATTAGACGTTCTTGATATGTGATTTTGAATTAAACGGGCAATCGTGCAACAGTCCTTTGTAACTCTCGCCATCGGGGAAGGTGGCCTTCGCGGCGTCATGACTGTTGCGTTGAGAGGGGAGACTGAGAGGGGTGGCAGTGGGGGATAAGAGGCATAACTACACAGATATCACTCTAAGAAATACAAATTTTAGTGATCAGAATGGGAGACTTTTTCCATTTATTTATCTGGATTTCACTTGTCTTCTACTGAAATTTCAAAACATTGATCGTTCCAAACAAACATATAAAAATTGGTAGCGTAAGGAAGATGAAAATAATAAATATATTTTTCAAACTGAACCAGAAGCCAACCGTCGTCTCTTCCATGGTCAATTTCATTTATAAATAAAATGATCACTCGTCCACTTTGCAACTACACGACTGCTGCTCATAAATGGAAAAGAAAACAGTGCACTTCCGTTTTCTGCAGTGGATTTTCATGTTTGTGGCAGCACTTGGCGCTATGAAGTGAGATTCTCTCTAATCAGTATTAACAGTCGCGACTGCAGATATGCATTTTTTATTAACGTTTGATAAATTTACACTGATAGAACTGTCAAGAGTATTTCAAAATTTTCATTGCTCTGTTCTTTTGGTACGTGTTTAAATGGGAAGGATATTAATAGTAAATAATAAGAGAAAATGTCTACTTATCTACTATTTGATGAATTAATCGAAATATTACAATGAAAATCTTAAAGCTTTCATTTGGTTCCGATGTTTTAACATGATGGCTTGTTTTTGCACTGAGCTCGATTCTTGTAAGTTTGAAAATGACCTTTATTATTAGTATTATTATTAATATTATTATTATTATTATTATTATTATCATTTTCTCTGCAATATTTTTATTTCGTTCTTTTTGATTATCGTTGATTTGGAATTTCAGGAGAAGAAAAGTTCAATTCAGATGAACAAATAGGAAGTAATCTCTCATTCCGATCGTTAAAATTGATGTTTGTTCATATGTTTTTCGTGTCATGATCATGAATTGCTGCAGTTACGCCTTCACCCTGCACGGTCCCCCTCTCACACTCCTCTCTCCACAAAACGACGTCTCGACAGCGCGAAGGCCAGCTTCCCCCATCGGCGACTGTTGCAAAGGCTGCCCGTTTACTTGAAAATCTCATGCCAGAAAATCTAATTTTATACTCAAATTATTATCAAAATACTAACATATGATGCATCATTTTATTCCAATTTTCATGATCTATCCATTGCTGATGAGAAAAATATTTAGTTTCATTTATATATACGCTCGTCTTGATAGATTGAAATAAAATGCATAGTTCCATTTGAAAAACACGAATTTACCTCAATATCTCTTAAAATACAAATGATAAAATCGAACTAAATAAGCGCATCAATTAGCGCCATTCTCTCATGCACTTTCGTGAAAACTGCATTGCAATAACGCCAACCGTTCAAAAATTACACGAGGTGCTAAAGTTACGTGACTCGTTGTGTATGTATTTGCTAATGATCATCAGTTTAGGGTTCAATGTTTATTATTTACATAATAGCATAATCAAAAACACGATTTTACATTGTTTTCCAAATAGATATGTCGTGCATTTGAAAATTATAGACAATATTGGACCCTAAACTGATCATTTAAATGAAAAATGATTATCCGTGTAAGAATAAGTAAGAAGATTCTGCAAAACCTACTCTTTCACCCCAATTCGCTTTCGGAGAAAATTTTTAATTTAAAAAAAAAAATGAGGCCTTAAGAATGAATAGACAATGTTACTTTTATGCATAATATATTCATTCAATGCATAAACAGGAAAACTGAGCCCTTACAATTGATGCGTCATCCTCTCTTTATAAAATAACGTTGATCACCTCGGCAGACTCCATTGAACTAAGCAATGAATCACATAAAACATAATTATCTTACCTCTGTGTGTATTAGCACACGCACAGTCACGGCGGCGAAGAGTGACGTCATCAGATGATCGCCCAGGGCGCCATTTCACGAGGTCGTCAGACGCCCAAACTTTCACAGCTGCCCTCGCAGACGCCCCGCAGACAGACGCTTCGAAAGTGCCCCCTCCCGTGGCACATTGCGCCCGAAGGAGACACGTGCAGCAAGTGCATCAGCAGAAATGGAAGAATCTTCCGCCTAAAAGTAGGTCCTCTTCTACCTGGGCTTTGCAGGTCCGAACGTTACGCCACGTTAATGTATGTTTCTGGAAAGGAATGGGAAAAGATTTGAACTTTGTCGACATGCACATGGCCCATTGCAAGCTTAAGTACTTCTCTTCTCCAAATAAATAGCTGTCGATGCGCGGTCTGTTCTTTGGTTTAACTCGAAGTTAATGTATCTTTCCTTCATCCTTTTCTTTATCTCATGAACGGTTGGAGAGATAGTTATAATTTCTGAGATGTTTCGATGGTATGATTTTAAAATAATAAATAACATTCATAACTGACATTTTTAAGCTTAACTAAGCAACTATTTTAAGACAAAAAATTTAAATATCTTAATATATTTAAAATTAACTCACTTCGTTTGCGCAATTGAAGAGCATGTTTCCAAAGTGCCGAATATTCAAGAATAGAACATTTCAGTAAGAGGAATTATTCAAATTTAGCCTTATAATTCAAAATTAAATTTAACTGTTTTCGGATACCGTTTAACATGCGGAAATTGCTACTTTTGAACAAAACATGTGACAATCCTATGAAGTGTCTTATGTCATTGATGTCTTGTTATTTAAAACTTGAAGACAAACGGAAATAGAGGTCGGTCACTTTGGAAATAAAAACTCTTCAATTTCAAGTTCAAGATGGAGCTCCGGCCTCCGTGATTTACGTAAAACAACCATTGACGTACCCCACGCAAATTTCTCTACGTATTTTAGTGTCAAAGTATTTTTATCTCGTGAATTTTAATGCCAACTTTACACCCGCGAAAAGAATAAAGAAGGTGAGAGCATACCTGTGCCTTTATTTTGTTTTTAAATAAAGATGAGTGAAAGTTTTCGATGATCAGAGTGAAGATTGGTCCAAATGAATCGCTGAACTTGAAGGCCCAAGGAGAATCTCGCCGTTGACTAAGAATTGGGAGAGCAAAGCTATTTGACTTGGTGGTCAAAATACTTTGAAAAAATGGTAATGTTGGTAAATCTGTAAAGTGAGTTAAATGTTTAAGTTGCCTGTAATGGTAAAAATGTACTGTTGTATTTAATTTTCCGCTGCCGCACGTTGACAGTTATTTTCGTCTCCGTCAACAGTAGTTTACGAGAGTGTAGAATCTGAAATTATCTTTATGTATTGTAGACAATTTTACAAGTATGTCTGTGCTGCAAGAAAGGAAATATTTTAAAACACATTGCGATCAAGAACGTGACTATACTGTCTATAGAGATAATTGTAGTAATACATTCAATTAAAAAACAACAGGTCATCTGTTGTTTGATGTCAACATTCCATTCAGCACTAGAATAATATTCAACTTCAGAAGAACACGAAGAAGATGGGGGAATTAAATTATTTCAATCAGAGTTTGGTCGTGTCAATCTTCTCACCCGTATCTGTCTTGTTTTCCAATGTATGGTTAAAAGACGCCTTTAAGCCGATATCTCAAGCCATCACGAACATAAATTCTGAATAAATTCTGTGGTGACAGCTGAGATTTTGTGGTACTCCATGATAAAATATCTGGGGTGAATGAGGTATCTACCACAATAGTATTCAATGTAATTTTAATATGATTACATGTAGTCAGACACGTGTTTCGGGAACACTCTTCCCATCATCAGTGGTTCTACAATTTTTTTTATCATCACGAACATGTTTAGCCGCTGCCTTGCTGTGGCCGTATTAGTGTCAGTGTCGCCTTACCGCAACCCTCACCTTCCCCGATCCTCCGCCCGCCGCTAGGCCCAGCCACCGACGTCGCTTTTCCTCGTGCAGCCTTCTGCGCCGCGCCGCGTCGGGGCGGTCGGTTTCCCAACGCCCCGTAATTATGCCGTGACTTAACATCGGGGGCTCCAAGGCTGAATGGACTTGAAATTTCTTATTACTGACAAACCGCCCTCGCTGCCGCTCCGCCCCAATTCCATAATAAATGCCGCTCCCAGCGCCCCGCTTTCTTCGCGTCTGCGGCTCCCGCGCCTCGCGACGCCAGGCGCAACGCGAGATAATGGGAAACGGTGAATGGGGCGCTCAGCTCAAAGATCTGCGGCGGCGGAGCGAAGTCGTGCGTTCTACTGTGTCGTTCTTGGGCTCTGCATTTTCCACGACATTCTTGGAAACCTTTCGCGTTAACCTGGTACATGCTCTTGGACAGGGCAAATGGGTTAGAGTGGTACAAAAAACGGAAAAGCTAGAGGGGCTGACAATGAAGCTTTTGGTGTCAAACGCAATAATTTCGTTTATTCCGATCTTTCAGTTTGCAAAGGGAGCGATTTGGTATTGTAGTTAAATCATAAACGTACGATGAGAATAATAATGTATAAATATGCATATTGAGGCTTTTACAGAAATTTCTTTGAATTTATACCATGAAATCCAAAACATTGTCTAAATACACAGGGTGATTCCTTTCTTCCGCAAAAAAACTCAACTAACGGGTTCGTAACTTAAAAGCATTGGAAAATATTTCTTGAACACTTTTTCGTAGATTCATTGTTACATCTAAAACACTTTTTTAATGAATCTGTAATTGCAGAACTTGTTCAACTACGACTTAGGTACGCTAGGCTTCCCACCGAGCACCGCTGCTTTCCGCGTCTCAACATAGAGCGGTGCCGCCAGAAAGGGTTCCGGACGCTGCTGATGGAGGTAGTAGTTTTGCTGACGTCCATTCCCAAAAAATACGACTTTGGTGATGGAGGTAGTAGTTTTGCTGACGTCCATTCCCAAAAAATACGACTTTGCTGATGGAGGTAGTAGTTTTGCTGACGTCCATTCCCAAAAAAATACGACTTTGCATTTTTTTGTTTAGTGTATAAGAAAATTAAATATTTTAAATTAACATTCGTCTAACAAGCTAGAAAATATCTGCAGTGTACGTCAGCAAGACATGTAAGAGATTTTTTTTAAACGATTTATATTATCTGCAAGATATTGGTGAAAAGTTCACGCGAATGAAACGGATCGTTTGTAAATTTTGTAGAGTAAAATTTCATATCGTTTGCCTATTTCGCACGTCCAATGCGCTGTAATAATATTTGAATTACGAGCTCTACAAACAATATCTACTGTAAAAATTAGTAATCGTTAATTCTACTCATAGGTGAGATGTCAGTCTTTCTATTTAAGTATTAGTACGTTAATAATGAAGGAGGATGAGGAGTATCATTATTTTCGAATTTTTCATTAAGTATTGAGGAGTGAATATTTATTCTTCATTCATCTTGTGCAATGTTCTGTACATTTTCATTTAATCAAACTGATTAAAATGACGCCCCTTGCTCCTTCACTTTTGCGTTTCACAGAAGCAGAGCGTTCGAGAAGAATGAAAACCTTCCCTTCCTTTCACGGAGAGGAACTTCAGTGAATGTGTTTTTGTTGCTTCACAATTGTTAACAAATATAATTACTAGCATGTACACATATTTCCGTACCTGAGAATTTTCAACCTTCCAGTATAATTATATTGCGTTCTCTATTTCTAATTTTGTTTTGTGACAAGGACACGCTTTTATTGTTCGGCTAGTTCGATTTTTTAAATAGGTTTTATTATCTTTGTTCGACAGTATTATGTCTTTCAAGGATTTTTAGCTTATATAGTATATATAATCAGTTTTTGAACTACATTTTATTGTACGTGAACAATGTTTGAAAACAATAATTTTAGAAACTAACTATTAAGGATACCCAGGAAGGATCCTTCAGAAAAATACGTAGCATATTTGGAGTACAAAATACATTTTGAATTGAGGGATATTTGAACCTGTTTTATAGCTAATTAAGAAGGATGTAGTAAGTCTTTAGAATATTTTGATTTGAATCGTGGAAAAAGATTGATTTACTTAGAGTTACAAAGGAGTGGCTGGGCAAGATGAAAGAGAAGAGTAAAAATGGGAAGAAAGTTTAAGAATACAAGTTTTTAGAGAATTTATAGATAAGTCTTTTAAAATTTGTTCATTTCTGATATACCATGGAGCTTATAAGACATCTGTTAAGAATTTGTTTTGCACCACTTCCAGTTTTCGAAGGTTGCTTTTAGGGGAAACTTCCCATATTGGGCAGGAGTAGGTCAGAGAGGATCGTATAATGTGTTTAAATATTATTAATGCTGGGGCTATTGATAATTATGATTTTCTATTTATGCATGGACACAATTATAATATTTTTATGTGTGTGTTATTAGCTATTGATGTTATGTGCTTTTTTTCAGGTTAATTTAGTATCGATTTAAAGTCCAAGATATTTGACAGGAGTGTCATTTGGATGTCATTTAACTGAATTATTATTTATTATTAAAGGATATGTAGGGAGAATTCATTTTAAGAAGAACATTTTTGCTTGAGATTTTTGATGATTTTTTTTATTTTCCCATCATTCAACCAAGAAATGAGGAGATTTGGGTCATCTTGGAGAGTCTCTACCTCAAAGACGATCACTGTGAGCGGCAAATGTTGCAGTGTCGTCCGCAAATAAGGCAATGTCTGAATGTAAGAAATATGGTATATCAGAAATTTTAAACATTAAAAAGTATAGGTGATAAAGGAGATTCTCGGAGAAGTCCAGTAGGGTATTAGATCCTCGGGGTATATTGTGTTCAGTTAGAGACTGTTATGTACTTGTACTTTGAATCTTCGATTAACTAAAAATGTTTTTATTATATTTTCTAAGTAATTTGGCAAACCAATATTTTTCAATTTAAAAAGTAATCCATCATGCTAGATTTTATCAAATGCTTTTTTACATCTAGAAAGATAGCAAGAATATGTAGTAATTATTGGAAATTGGTACCAATATAATAGACACAATACTTTGTAAACTCCAGACTATTTAATTCACGACATTCTTTGTAAATTTTCTAAACTTTTGTCAGTGGTTCAAGTCAAACCGAGTGAAAGTTTTGGTTTCTACATTCATACATATTCCGCCTCGCATTTCACTGCGTGCAACTCGAAGTAAATGGAACATTGTTACATATTTGTTAGGGGGAGGATGAACGGTTTAACTGATATTTGACGTGATTAACACATTAATGTTATAAGAGAGAATTGCAAGAAATGCAAAATTTAAAATATAATTCAATATCGAAATATTTGTTTAAACGGGTCGAAACATTGAAAACGGAATGAAGATGAAACTGTTGAAAAAATCTTCGACAAAAACAGTGATTGGTACTATTATTTGAAATTGTGCTACTGTGTAAATATTTTTTTGAAAATTGTAACGTTATAATCAATAACCTTAATTCTGCTCATTTAAAAACAACATAATTTTTTTTCTCCAGATGATATTGATGTTCTCCCTGCACACGTATACTCACTCACACATACACACCCATATTCATTACACCTACACTCCTCTTGTCTCTTAATGATAAGTATACGTGTAATTTTAGTCAAACTCATATTCAATAACGAGTCATTCCGCGTGATTCAATGGGATCAGCAAACCATTGTAGTACGATGTGAACTTGTGAACTTGATAAGTGTGTGTTTATGACCCCATTATTTCTGTACGCAGCCGCTCGAGAGCCGTTGTTTCGCGAAACGGAACAATTCATTCGAAGCCATCAGTTCATATTGAAATATTCGAAACTGATTCAAAAGGTTGTGCAATGAGAATTGGTTCTGCAAATTGGCGTTTAATACATAATTCGGGCTTTCGTGATTTTCCGTTATATAGAATATAACTGTTTTCCGTTATGTTATTATAGAATGTTAGGAAAGTATCAATTTAGAGAAAGAGGATTCACACGCAACCATGCTCTTCCAATTATTTCTCCAAGGACAAATAATCTCTTTCATTGACCTGTTCGTAGGCAGAAACAGATGGTCAGTTCCAAGCCAAAATATCGGGGCAGGTGGCTCAAGGCATCATCTGATGTTACGGCTAAACCTCCAACCGACAGGTCCTAGGATTGAGTTCCGATGGTGGCAGGATTTTCGGCTCTAGCTTGTCAGCTAGGTCAAATTCAGACACTATCTAGAGGAAAATTCTAGCGGCCGGCTGCTCTGGTCGGGTTTTTCAAGATTTCTCCGATCAATACCAGGCGAGTGCCGTAGCAGTACCCTAACAGACGGGCCACGGACCGTGCGCAATCCGTGACGTTGTACTATCCGCATCCTTATACAAACTTACACTTACACGCACTACACTACCACTCATGCCGGGAGACCGGTCGGGAGCTTAGAGCTTGTCCCGGCTGGGGCGGTGCTCCGCTGGGGAAGATATCTGTCTGGGGAAAATCCCCGCTAGCCCACGATAGGTCGGGGCCGGATCTCTTATCATCAGTCAATCCAATCGAAAGAAAAACATTCAAATTCAGTAATTTGTAAGAGAAACTAATAGCTGACTTACTTAAAAAATTTGTTTTTTCTGTAGAAAGATTTCATTAATGTTCATTGTTCATTACATCAATTTGAAGAAGTTTTAAAACTTAACTTTTTTTCTGTAAAATATAAGATTTGTTGACTGGAGATGTCTCCAACTGATTCGGGCAATTAGAAATACGTGGATGTGCGCTGGACGGCAATTTCAAATGCGTTTGAGGCGTGTTGGAGAAAGGAGTCGCCAGGTGTAATCGCATCCTTGCCGTCTCGCCCCTCACACGAGAGCGTCTGACAGCGACAGGAAGTGAAACGCCGTTGCATCACAGCTGGACTACTTCGTCCTCGGCGGCGCGGCGCCGCCTCCAGCAGGCGGCAGCAGGCGCAGCAGGCGCATCAGCCGGGCGGGGGTGGGGGCAGGGGCGGGGGCGGGGGCGGCGGCGAAATGGCAAGGCCGTATCGCGCTACACTTGGACCGCATACCGACCTCGCGTGGAATCTTGGCGGCGGCGCCGGGGGCGGAGGAGCCTCCGTCGAGAGCATCCTCCGCTCACCTTGGCGCGCCGACGCGAACTCGCTCGGCTAATTGCTCCATTTTATGCTCGTTTTGCTAGCGATGGTTTTTGCACATAGCGGTGACATGCACATCAATGTAAAGCTTTTGTTCAACTGGAAAGGTGAGTTAAAAGAACGTGTCTAGCTGCCACTTAAATTCCTCGGAAAATGTTTCAGGTTTGCGGCTTCTCAGTGGGCAGAGACGAAATAAAAGCAAATATTTCATTGCGTTCTTCTTGTGAGTGTATTTTCTACTTTCCTGTAGACATGGTGATATATTTTTGTTATCAAGGAAGAAATGTTCTTGCCAAAGAATGATGTGTCAATTAGATTGAAAGATGAAATGCCATGACTTTTACTTTCGAAGAAACTTCGATGTTCCGAGTAGATAAATTGACAAGTAAATACACACTGCGTCTTTGTTCTCAGTCGAGAACGTCAGACTTACAAAGTGCGACATATTGCGCTAACAACATACTTTCAATTTGTGAAAGGAAATAACCCGAACTAAATTTGCTCTTTGTCAATTTTCACAAAACATGTTTTCTGGCTACACCATACGTTAGAGGATTTTTTCTAATTTGCGCAACTGGTCGTATCCACTTATTCGTTACCAAGGCCCTGTAATAAGAACTTTTCTGCTAAAAATTCGTATTTTTTCGCGCAGTATTATATAACTTTCTCTCTACTGCGTACGCGGTAGCGAGAAAGTAAAAATCAGGTCTTTACAAGAGGTTATATTCATCCTTTTTTAAAAAATAGCAGTATTTTTCCCATAATTTGTTGTTAAAATTTATGGAATCCAGAATTTTTTCCTAAACTTAGCATCTGGATTTATTCACTTTTTCGTTACGAGGGCCCTGCAATAAGAGTTTTTCTGCCGAAAATTCGCAGTATTTTCGCACAGCATTGTTTAAATTTCTCACTACTGCGGAAGAGGAATTTTTTTCGACAGATAGAAGGAACGCTTAAAAGAATGACAAAGATCTCATTTGCTGAAAGTGTGGCTTATAGTTTTAATACACATGCCTTGTTCTTATTTTTTAATGTCTTGGGACAATAAAAATATGAAAAACACTTGGACCGAAATCGAAGTATTAACATGTACGATTAGCGAGATGCTGTGGCTGGTGTGGGTTAGCTTGTTACTGCCCCAAGTTCTTGAATTTATTGAAGAAAATTATCAGTGGAGGTAATTTTTATACATACGTACATAAGTTCATGCATTTCAGTCACATACGTATGATTGATTCTAAATTAAATATTTTGTATTGTCCTTTCAGACAAAACATTCATAGACATGTTGGGCTGAGACGTAACTGAACATAAAAGAGCAAGGGATTGGTACAACCGTAGTATCAAGTTTTATGAGATACCTTAGTGTTCCGTGTAGAGATACAAACGTTTCAAGAAACAGATGACAATTTTTGCAAAACCGTTTATCCCTACTATATTTCTTTATTAAGGTGTGATTCAATACTTACTAATTCCTCAAATATTTTTTGTTCCGTTTTCACATGGTATCTCACATGGAACTTTGTTATATCACATGAAATCATAGAACACGGCGTAGTGTACCGAGCAATTTCTTGTGTCACAGACCATTGAATTCGTGGTAAGAAGATACAAAGGATTTCAAGAAAGTAAAAAATTTGTTTACACCACGCAAATTAACAAAATTCTCTGAAATATACCAGCCGCAAAAGTATTGGAAACAATCAAATTTTGAAATATTTACGAAATATATATTACCTACACATACGTTATATATATATATATATATATATATATATATATATATATATATATATATATATATATATATATATATATATACTAATATTTTCAATATAGTAGTTTTTAAATTATCGATGAACGATTCGGTAGGAATAACGCGTTTAGCAGAAAATGACATCACATATCTGAAACGTTCGTTTCCCTGCACAATGAATTCGTATGTCACATCCCAAAACTTCACAGAACGGTCATGCCATTACTTGTAAAAAAGTTCTCAAAAGAGGATTTCCATTATTTGGTTGTTGCCATTGACTCGTGAAAGGTCGTGTTTGGTTTACGTCGTTCTGGGATGAATCGTGACTCTGAAAATGGAATGTTGTTAGCCGTCAAGTACTCTCTTTTAAGCATGCATGGCACGCTTGATCGTAGTAAGAATGAACCTCGTTAATCTTTTAAAGTGATCTTACAGTTATTATATTTTGTAATCATTAACTAAAATTAACTGGTTCACGGCATATTTTCACTTAAAAGGTATATCAATCTTTCATTATGAGGTCAGTGCTTGAAAAATTTTCCATGGCATGAATGTGTTACACACCGATTTGTGGCATCACAGATTGTTGATCGTATGTCAAATGTTATTTTGCTTGACAATATCTTGTTTGTTTCTTGAATTTAATGAATCAATTATCTCAATCGTTACTCGCTGCTTTTATAATTACTTTTGCATATCAGTAAAGAAAAAAATGGATCATTAATAGGTTGAGAAGTAAATCTTTTTTTTTTAATCGATCACAACTTTGTCATTGTATGTAATTATATTCTTTGTAACTTAAGAGATATTGTTTTATAAATTATAGAAAAAATATTGTTTAGTAAATTTAAAGTTTAATCAAAGTTCTTACTCCCTCTGCGGAAGCAATTCAGATTCTCTGTGAAGCTATTCAGAATGAGGAACAAGCGAGCTTGCAGAGTTAGAGACACTCGGTGAGAGGCAGATATACCGACTGATAGACTCGGTGAGACCGAAAGTGAGAGAACTACTTCTTCAATGTCTTCGAGGGAATAAGGAAGTATTTGAACATCGAAACGGGAATATATGAATGACTCTTTGAAGTTTTTCGAGATTTCCGATCTATATCAATTCTACGTTTTCAAGAAATACATAGAATTTTCAAGAATGAATGTCAACAAGTGTATGATAATTTCATAGTTTTTAATTTTGAAAATAAAATAATCCAATTTTATGACAATACCTGCTTTTACTAATGTTCAAACTTCTTCGAAAAAATCTTCATTTGCCTAGGATTGGAAATTCCTATAAAACATGACATTAAGTTAAAATAATAGTGAAACATTTCTACAAAAGACGATTGAGAATATTTTCCCTCTATTGTCGCCTGTTTAAGTTACGGTATGTAGCAGGATTTACTTTTATTTTTCATGGTTTTAATATATGAGTATGTAAATTTAATTCATTTTGATTATTTTGTCGTTTACAAAAGAAAATTAGGGGCAGATGCTGAGTTTATATTAATACTTTCACGTTTGTGTTAATATTTCGAAATCAAGTTTTGGCGCTTGGTCAATTGGTGTATAACACGTCCAATTGTAAAACAGTCTTTGATCGCTTATGATCATGTAGTTGCAGAGCGATTTAAAATAAATTAAATGAAAAAAACTGCACGGGATGTAGCGTTGATTTGGCAACTCCTCCAGCGGAGCGCCGCCCAGGGCGATCGCCGCTCGGGCGACCTCGCCCTTTGGAGCTGCTCCGGATCGCAGCCGCTCCTCCGCTGCCCTTGAGGATGACGACCACTCCGCTGCTGCGATCGCAGCGCTCGCTTCCTCACTGCACCGGTGGCGAAACACGCAGGGCGGTTTAACGAAACGTTTTGAGCGAAACAGCGTCATTACTGGGAGGCCGTGCTTGACCTTCACTTCGCTCTTTTGTTTCGGAGGAGTTGAGTGCCTGCTTATTCTTGCATTGTGGCTTAACGTGCGTGCTATCCGTTTCTTAGAATGGTTTCGTGACCACCTCCATGCTAAGGTTGCGTTTCGCAGATTTACAGTAAAAATGAGTTCGGGATTTTCTCGTTATTTGCGTTTAACGGTGCTTTAGTTCTGGTTACCGGAATAGTAGTGTTTCTTTCGCGTTGATTCCTGTTTATTGCCGAGAACCTTCTCCTCGTCTCACCTTGGATGTAGGTTTCCGAAAACGACTTTCGAGAAAGCGGTTGTATTATTATTATTCTCTTCATATTCACGGTTGTATTCAAATGTGCGCGTTCTCTTTGACGTGTCGAATTCTGTTGGTGGATGGTGTCTCCGGGCAACATATTTATGTTGTTCCCTAATAGAGGTTGTAAGGCGCTGGACGATTCCAGTTTACGATATGTATTCGACCTGGGGGTCGATTCTGCGTTGCATGGCAACCGTGACCACAACTTTTTCCCAGGTGTTCTCCAGGGTGGCCAACATGCGAGGTCACGCACGCCCACCTACACAGTGAGAGGTAGTAAGCATTTTTGTGTATTTCTTCGCATGAATAACTGTAAATACGGGCAACTATTGCGGGGAACTAACTCAATTTTTCCCTATGAAAAATGAATGAGGTAATTATGTGTGCACCAAACTATTAGTTTGGGCAAACATTTTGCAAAGATTGATTGTAAATGAGAAATGTATGAAGTAATTAATGTGTGCATGGAAATAACACAACATTATACGTGTTTACTTTACTTATTTTCAAGACTAACAGGAAGTCATTTGGGAAAGTTCAATCGATTTGATTGAATTAAATTTGTATTCGAGATTATTCTTTGAAAGTTTGTGAAATGAAGTAGATTAGTAATCTTTTTACAATAACACAAAAATAAACTTCCTAAACTGATCACATTATTAGAACGCACATTATTAGAACGCCACCACTAACATAGAATTATTAGAACGCACCTAGTTGTTCAACAACTAGAACGTTGTACTATATATTACTGCATTAATATACGAAAATAACTAATACAATACTCGTAATTTTATAATAAGAAGTTCAATACAGTAAATTCTGTTTTGTACGACTTTTCTGTTCTGTACTCTACTAAATTCTCAAATAATAAAAAATACAATGTTATTTGTCAAGATCTCGATAGACGTGCAATGTTCCATAATTATGTAGCATGAACATTTTGAAGGGAAAAATTAAAGGATGATAGACGTCAATAAAAATACGTTATAATCCTTCAGCAGTGTATTAGCCTATATAATGTACCTAGCGCTGTAGCATCTTGGTTGATACACGTTCAATATTATTGTGTTTTAAACACACACAAGAAAATTCAATCGAAGGAAAAAAATATTTTGATCAAACAACTATTCATTTTCTATGAATATGCTTCACACCACATGCCACGTAGTGCCAATTTATTCGGAAAGGATGGCAGCACTGTATGGGGTTGCGTATCTGAATGGTTCCATGGAGAATCACCAGCGCAGCAGCTTCCGCGTGTCGCCGCGGCTGGCGCGACCGTCGCTTTCTCGCCGCCCCCGCCCCCCTCCGCCGCCGCCGCGTCTCCAGCGGCAGGCAGCGCGGAGACCCTGCTGACCCCTGGTCACTCGCCGCCGCCGCCGCCGCCGCCTTTCTCTGCGCGAGCGTAATTATAGGATCGCGCACCGCTCGCTGGCCGGCCGGCGAGGAAGCAGGCAGGTGCTTCCGGTATGCCACCCTCGTCCCGCGCGGATTGCGACTTTCGCTCCAACTTACGACGGAGTTCGTGGGGAGGGCAGTAATGATGTTTAGAAGGACATGACATCGACGCGAGTGAGAGAGTGTATGTATAATAAATGTGGCTGTCTCCTCACGCTTTCGAATGTTCATGCCGAATGTCGTAGTAAACGGTGGCAATTCATGGTGGATTGGTTGGTTGTTAGTGATTCCGGGCGCGTCAACTACTGAGATCATTAGTCCCGTACGTGTAGTGCATGATTTTTCCTCGGGAGGTGATGGTGATCTTCCTCCGCTGGATGGCGAGATCCGTCGCCGACCTACCGTTAGTTAGCGGGGTTTCCCCGACCAGGTATCTGTCACCAGCGGAACAACGACCGAACCGGGTCCTGGAAGCTCCCGACCGGTCTCCCGGAATGTGTGATGTGTGTAGTGCATGTTAGTTTAAGTGTGCGTAAGTAACGGTGAGGATAGGACAAAAAAGAGGAAGGAAAGATCGCGCGTGGTCCGTAGCGCATTTCTTAGGGTACTGCTCTGGCATTCACCTGGTATTGATCGGAGAAACCACGGAATGTACTGATCAGAGCAGCCGGCCTCTAGAATTTCCTCCAGACAGCGACTGAATTCGATCAAGCTCACAAGCTAGCGTCGAAAATCTTGCCACATTCGCGACTAGAACCTAGGACCTCCCGGTCAGAGGCATTGCAGTGACATCAGTTGATGTACTGAGTCACCTCTCTAGGTGTGGAAATTCATTAGAGCCTTCAGTTATTTAAAATATTATTGCTTTTCTTTACGAGAAAATGTTGCGTCTTCACACGAGAATATAATTTCATTTGTTTTCATTGAAGAAACAAATGTTTCTTCAGGATGGGAAAGAAGGAACTACTCTTCAACTGACGATATCACATCATCTGATCAATCTACATTTTGTTTATTCTGGAGCATAACATAGACATGTTGCTGGCTGCCATTCTTAAAGTATTACTAATAATAATGGAAAAAATATCTTTCACAGGTATCCTTCTTTGCATTTCAATTTGAATTGTACTGGTTACCATTATAATTTTAATCTACAGACCAGTTCGTTCCTGATGAATGGATATGGTTTGCCGAGCATGATATTAATCCCCAAAGAAATAACTTTCAAATCTACAAACTCACAGGTATTGTATAACTTTCTTAATAAGGCACAACAACATACAAATTCCATCTATTTATATAATATTTTATCATGTTAGGAAAAAATAAATATCTGATATCAAGGGGTTAATGAAGTAACCCCTGGTATAAATGCAGACTGTAATCATACTTCATGCCAAAAAATTATTTTTCCTGTTTAGAATAAGTTTTCTCTGAATTACGGCTATTAACTGAGAAACAACTCTACAAGGCCGGCCCGGTGGCCGAGATCGATAAGGCAGTAGAGTCGTAGTGATCTCGGACCGAAGGGTCGCGGGTTCGAGTCCCGCCTCGGGCATGGTTGAATTTGTGTTCGTCCTTTCACCCCTTATCATCAATCACCATATCGTTTCATCCACATAGTTACCATACCGTTAACAGCAATAGTGGTCGCTAATGACCTTAGATGTTGATGCGACCTTAAATAAACCAATAAAAAAAAACTCTACAAGAAATAAAAAATAATTTTAAAAGCGATGAAATATCCTTTGAGGTAATTCACAGGTAGTTTTCCGTTCAACGATCCGATCAACACCAGGTGAATGCCGGAGCAGTACCTTACCGAAAGGGCCACGGACCGTGCGCGATATGTCCTTCCTCTTTCTTGTCCTATCCTCTCCCCTTACACACACACACTAATATGCACTACACTACCACATATTTCGGGAGACCTGTGTGGAGCTTAGAGCTTGTCCCGGCTGGGGCGGTGCCCCGCTGGTGGGAGAGTCCAGGTTAGGAGG
This sequence comes from Teleogryllus occipitalis, assembly GCA_011170035.1. Classification (NCBI taxonomy): domain Eukaryota; kingdom Metazoa; phylum Arthropoda; class Insecta; order Orthoptera; family Gryllidae; genus Teleogryllus; species Teleogryllus occipitalis. The sequence continues at coordinate 354,377 of BLKR01000536.1, read as the reverse complement.
AAACCCCACTAGCCGACGGTAGACCGGCGCCGGATCTCGCCATCCAGCGGGGGAAGATCACCGCCATCTCCCGAGAGAAAAACATGCACTACACTAACGGGACGAATGACCAAAGCAGTTGACGCGCCCGGAAACACGAAAAAATCAATCAATCAAGGAGCAGCGTCGTGGTCTCCTCCCTGCGAGCCAATCAGAGTGCGATGTGCGTCAGCGGCGCATTCGCAGCGGTAACAGGCCCTCTCCTTTCCCTCTCGGGCCCCGCGCGTTGCACTTTCGCTTCCTGGCGGAGATGCGGCTGTTAATGTAACTGGACAGTGCGTAGAGCCGCTCCGAACTGGTTTCAGCCGCGCTTTTGTTCCTTTTCCATCGTTAGCGCTGAGCCCATCTGTCTTATTAAGCGCGCATTTATTCATTCCATTAAAGAGCTTATTTTACATATCTGTTCGTTCCCGCGGAGGGTACACGTTGGGAACGAACGATTTATTCCACAGAACTGGAACTGGACCAACAAATTCGAATTGTGCCTGTGTTTGTGTGGCCAATGTTAGAGGTTTTGTATGACTGGAAGTTCCTAGGATTTGATGATTGTTTTGTATTTTGTTCTTAGAAACCTCATTTTGAGTCGTTAGGCAATGCTTGACTTTTTATTAAAAAATACAAAAAGGGTTTATTTACTCCTTTTTTGTTTTACTTGTTTCTGGCTGTACAAATCTGCTCATCCTTTTTCCTTTCTCTTTTCTGTATTTTACTCTCTTTTGTATTCACGGCTTCTCTCGCCGTCTTTTCTCTTTTTTCGTTTTTATTGGATTTTGTTGGTAACTGAGTGTGTATGAGACTTCTGCGCTGAAACCATTTTAAAACTTCTTCCCAATTCTATGAAATATGTTAATAGCAGATGGTAGTTCTTTTACGATATTTCATGCGTAAAATTGGAATTTTTTCGAAGGTCATAAAAGCTTACATGACATCTATGTGTACTATATTACATATCTGCGCGAAGGTCAAGTTGCATGCACTCACATATGCTGGGGCGTATTTTAAGTTGCAAATTAGCAAACCGATGCTACTCTGACGCAAATCTGTAAATTGATAACGTTAACGTATTTTCAGGTTTGTTTTTAATAATCCAGACAAATTTTAAAGAGCCTATTTAAAATAATTTATGTCAGCTTACCAAAAATTCTAATGCAATATTGCACTTCCTGCTTCTAATAATATTAATAAAATTTCGTCAGTAATTATTCGGGTATATAACTGGAATGTGACAAATCGTCAAATCAATTTTCTGTTCACAATTAATTTGTAATATTTTTCCCATTACAACGTCAAGAAATGAGCGAGATTTTTGCTTAATGCCATCAGATATTGCGAAGTAAAATAATATACAAGTACGTCCAAAATTCAAGTCGTGCAATACTGTTTATTATTATTGGACCGCTCACGAAATATAGCATCATACGTCCAATACGTAGAGTTCAACACGACAATGATAGCTTTGAATGAGGCAGAAAATACTCCTGACGTGACCGCTGGAGCATTTGGAAACTACATGAATCTGCACTGAAAGAGAACGAGACACGCATCACACCGGGATATTAGTATTGTTGAGAATATGAACAATGAAAAAAGTGCAATATGTTCAAACTTGGGCTTGGAATCTTGGTCTGCTTGCGTTGCATCAATGCCAAGCCGGTAACCGTGAAAAGCGACGAAAATTGATACTTAACTGCAGACGAGTGCCATGTTACGCACCTAATATTGGGGGAATGGCAACTGCAGCAGCAAATGTAGGTACTTGGGCGAGAAAAAAATGCGGTGGTCTTAAACTAAGAGTTATTGTAAGAGGTATTGTTAAACTAAGAGTATTGTATTATATAACGGGGAGGAAAGAAATAATCTTCCACAAACAAATTTATTAATAAACTATTCTTCACTTACAGCAGACATGCTTCGAGGTATTTTAAAATCTTCAGTGCATACACAGAACATTAAGGAAAAACTTGAAAAATATCCAATGTAAAAAACAAATTTTTTAAAAGTATTCCAAAAACTCAAATACTATTAAAAAAGCTATAAAATATTATTATTTACCAGAGTAACGTGGCCAACGTGAATTGCCTTACAAGGCGCCAATTGAGTTCTGTTATTTCAATATTTTAGGACTTATAGCTTGACACAATGTGCAATATTTTTGTCATCGTGTTTTGTGAGCCATGTGAGTATTTTGATAATCTGCGTGTATACCAAATAAAATTATTGCATTAGTTTTATTTTTTGTATTGTTAAATGTATTTAATTAATTGTATTTTTAATTAGGCTTTTGGTACCTGATGAACATAATTCCTTCATTGCGCACTATAATTGCTTTTATTATATGGAATCAGATGGTCATCCTTTTATAAGCCATTTTTTGCCAAATTCTCTTATATTGTCCTTATATATTTTTGCTTTAGACAATTTATCTCAAACAATCACTCACAAAAATCATGAGCATTGACACACATTTTCTGCAATTATAAAATAATTTACTCTTCATACAATTTAAAACTTCAATTAGTTTCAATAAAAAAATCAAATTTAATTGATATTTCTTCCATAAAAATATTAGTAGGGAGAGACGATAATATTTTGAAAACAACCGATCACATTATACATTAATATAATGCATTCTTTTAAGTGCTTAAAGTGGCAGTTACAAAAGTTCGTAGAAATAGAAAGTAAATAGATATGTAATTAGAGGCACACTCTGTCAAAAAATTGCATTATGAACGATGTTGCCAATTATGATCGAATGAAGCAACGTCCACTCTCCTGGCCTATCCTCTCGCGTGCTCTCCCGCCGAGAGCGCTCTGCAGAGGAATGAGGAAGGCTTGGAGGTCGACGATGATTAGCCGGTTGTACCAAGAGTCAACCTCTTGAAACCAGCGTCAGCACCAGAAAGGTGACTGCGTGGCATCAAATGGTACACCAATTCTCCAGAGAGAGAGAGAGGGGGGGGAGAGAGAGCGGAGAGAGAGGAGAGAAAGCGGAGACAGGAGAGAGAGGAGAGAGAGAGGAGAGGGAGAGGAGGGATAGGAGAAAGAGAGAACAGAGAGAGGAGAAATCGAGGACAGAGTGAGGGGAGAGAGTAGAGAAGAGAGAGGAGAAAGCGAGGACAGAGCAAGGGGAGAGAGTAGAGAAGAGAGAGGAGTGAGAGTAGAGAGAAGAGGAGAGAGGAGAGAGCAGAGAGAGGAGAAAGCGAGGACAGAGCGTTGGAAGAGAGTAGAGAAGAGAGAAGAAAGAGAGGAGAGAGAGGAGAGAGAGAAGAGAGAGAAGAGAGAGGAGAGAGAGAAGTAAGAGAGAGTTGAGAGAGGTGAGAGAGGAGGGAGCGAGTAGAGAGAGGAGAGAGAGAGAGAGAGTTTATTATGGCTGTAACCATTGGCGATGTGTTTGAATATTATATAAATCGCTGTGAATGTCGAAAATAGTAGCAGAAACTCGTATAAAATTGTGAATTTGCTTATTTCTCTGTTGTTCAATCTGCTGAATTAATCCACACTGTGCATAAGTGAGTGAAAAAAGTAATATTAGTGATTTAAATAAGATCAACTGAAACTCAATTTTTAATGAAAGATTTTGATATTTAGGGGTGTCATTCCTTAAATTTTCCCTTTGCTTTATTTATAAATGTCAAAATGCAAATTTTCCGCGTTAATCTTTTAACAAAATGTAACCTGAAATATTTAGTTTGACCATCGAATCATGAGGTTATTACATATTTTTAAATTAGAAGCTGTCTTGGGTTTTTGAAGTGTGAATTCATTGGATTGGCATTAATTAGATATAATTTAATTCTCACTTCCTGAGGGGCAGCCATCATTGTCTATTCCGATGAGTAGTACAATGTTTCTCAGAAAATTACTAATATTTCACACAAAAAAGAATTAACTACACTTCAGGAAATTATATACAGAGGAGGGGAGGTAAACTTTCACTAAACCAAACTATTTATTACTTATTTCTATTTCAAATATTAATTTTTTCTTAAGGGGAACTTATGGTTATTAAAAGGAACTTTTCACATAATCGTTTCTTACACACACACACACACACACACACACACACACATATATATATATATATATATATATATATATATATATATATATATATATATATATATATATAATGACCTAACGGTCATTTAGCCGTCAATCAGAAAAACCGAGATCGCCAATTCAAATCGGGCGCGCAGAAGAGACCGCAATCGATAGTTCAGGGGAACGATTCCGTGAACGAGTCATGAACGGTAAGAGGAGACGCGGGTCGGAAGCAGAGTGTGACGAGAGCTGGCACATGGCGTGCACGGGCTGTGCGGCGTGCGTAAGACAAGGGAGTGCAATCGTAAAGCATCGAGAAGTAAATGTGTGTGGAATTATTGACGAGTGACTAGACGATTACTAAGAGCAGTGGATAAAAGTATTAAATTAAAGGCTTTGTGATCCGAACGTATATAAACGATAAATACTCCAGTGAAGTGAAAGCATGTGGTGGACGGATACACGTGGGCCATCAGCCATCTATGTGTGGTGAAATGAACAGTTCTGAGACAATGCTCCACCATAAGAATACCGCATTCATGCACCGATCTCAGAAATGTATGGTTAAGTAGCGGAGTACTGGATTCGGCACGGCAGCCACGCGGACAACACGCCGGCGGCAGAGCGAGGGTCTCATCAACTTTGCGGCGTCAAGGACACGAGCAGAGGCGGCTGTATTTCTGCGTCAGGAACACGGGAATCATCAGATAAGTAGCAGAATTTGCAATATTCGTGGAAATCGAGTGGAACTATTACTGTTGTACGGATCAGAGGGTACAATGAGGGAGAGAGTATAATGATGAACCTTCACAAAGAAACAAAGCAGGAAGAATAGATTATAACTGTGTAATGTTAGCTAATAAAAACAACACTGAATGTAGAATTAATGGGTAATAGAATATTGATATGTCATTATGTATTTGAGTGTGGGAGCTCCCAAATGGTTCAATATGTTCCAATAACATTGATGAGAAAAGATGTTAATTTATGTGAATACAGTGCAATTCAGTAATGAAGATTCATGTATTTGTTACAATAATATTTTCATTGTCTTTGTTTTTCTATGAATAAATGAATGATTATAAAGGGGTAAATTGGCGGTTAATGAATTGCATGAGAAAAGTAGCAAAATCAAATGCCAACATCTTCGTGATTAAGGCGCTCCCCCCTAGAATGATCCCGTGTCCTTTAATCATTTCTGACAACAGCATATCTTGCTTTCAAAATTTTAATATGTTGTCAGTACTTTCTCGACCAATTTGTATCCCTAATTTAGGGAAATGAGGTAAGTACAGTCACAATATATATATATATATATATATATATATATATATATATATATATATATATATATATATATATACAGACGTGTGTTGTCTTACAGCGAGATAATCTCTGAATCAACTGAACCAATTCCGATGCAACTTGTGTGCCAGCTTCCTTTAAAGGTCTGGAGTAATATAAACCTTGATTTACAACCATACACCGTAATATATCTACAAAATTATTACTTCTCTGAACATTTTTTGCCTAGCTTTACATCACAGATTCAAGAGTGCATCAATGTTAATTGTTTAGCTGAGCGCTATCAGAGGATGACGTCTGTGATCTACTACTGATACAATCTCCAGAATTATTCCCAAATTCATTGGGGTTTTAAAAATTTATGTAATGCAATGTAAGGTTCCTTTGTGAACGTCGGTGATGTGTTAAATCTGAACGTTGGTGGAACATTTCAAAGAATTCCCTAACTAAAGTGGTAAAGAATGTCAATGTACATGCCTTGTCCTTAGTTCGTGTGATATACAAAGTGGCAAGAAAATATTGTGAGTTTGATAGTGTTTAAAAATTGAGGTAGGTTGAGAGAGTAAAAAAGTACAATAATATACAGTACAGAATATACAATAATGTACAATGTACAATATATAAATATCGTATACTTTCTAAATAACCAAATCTTTTACAGAAATTTGTGAACACTGTTGTTTGAAACAATGTCGAAACAAGTGTCACAGTTGTCAAAACAGACTGCAAGTGCGAAGAGATGGACAGTCTATAAAATTTTGAATCGGCTACTCAGAGGCAAGAGCGACTTGACGAGCTGCAGTACTCACTCGCATCATTGAAATTAATACTGTAGGGTGGAAAGCAAATGTGAATAACTCTCTAAGTAATAGGGCAGCTTTTCATTAAGACTCTCAATTTGAATATTTACACAGCTCTCATGTTCATATTGGTAAAATGGAAAATGTTTGTATGTTTTGGGTCCACCCAGTTGATTTTTTTCTTCAATATATGCAGGATATTAGTGCAGTGGTATGTAATTAAGCAACGATCGTTTACATTTTATGACTTATCTCTGCTGGTGTTTTTGTACATCAATTGCTCCCAATGAATGAATTCATCCATTTTTCTATAAAAAAAATAGGCAAAAATCAATTTATCTAACAATATTAATGTCTAAGCAAGTAAAAGAATTCTGGGAGTCCTTGAGTAAGTGCTTGGTTTTTATTATTCACATTTCAAGCTCCATAATATCTACCACTTCAGATCAAATAATGAAGCTAACAATGTTTTTTAATTGGTTCAGTACAATGCCAATTTATTATATACACATCATGCAATGTTGGTGGATCATTATTGTTCTTATGGTGCAATGGTATGATGAATTGATTTACCTAAACAAATAGGTTTTATACATGTTAGTACATATAGGATACATACTAGCACATAGGATTTTAATTTTAGGACATAGGAATAGGAATTGGACATATTTATTTTTGTCGTCTGGAAAACAATTATAAAAACTGGCAATTACGATTCAGTGTAGATACAAGTATTTTCATTTAGTTTTATGATTATCATTCATTTATTACCTTGTGACATCTATATCTGTTACTCCGGGTCTATCTACTAGCGTATCCACGCGTAAACTCTCGCATGCTATATTTCGTTTAAAACAGTATGTCCCTTCAATATCACGAGTTGGCAGGAGATAATTGCTAAACCTTTCTTTGTAAATACGATAGAAGAGAAAATATAAAAACATCATTTTTACAATGTAGCAATTTATAGGATGAATTGATTTACTTAAACAAATAAGTTGTATTGTACATGTCGCTTAATCATATATATTTCTGTCATCTTCAAAAGAATTATAAATACTGGTAATTACGTTTCTGCATAGATATTTTCATTTACTTGTATGATTTAGATTCTTCAATTACGTTTTAACATATGCATCTATATTCCATATCTATCTTTTAGCGTCTCCATTCGAGAACTCTTGCATGTTAAACTCCGTTTAAAACAGTGTCCCTGCAAGGTCACAAGTTGGCAGGTCAATTTCAAATTATTCTTTATGAACGCAATAGAAGAAAAAAAATATAATAAAAGAGTAAGTTTTACAATGTGATAATTTATTGACAGTATTGGAATAGTATATAAATCTCCACAAAATAATATATATGAATCTACAAGTATTTTTTAGTTCAGATTTGTTTATTGTTTTTATTTATAAAGTGAAAAGTGTTTAGAAGCTGGAACTCCAAATAATAAAAGTGTAATTTTTTGTGGAAAAGTGAGCGAGACAGCCCGTAAATTTCCAAATGGGGCGAGAGAAGACGTGGGTGTGGCCGGGCAGAAGATGACTGGAAGGACTAGGGCGGAGAAAGGATACAAGAGATGGAAGTAGGTCCCGGCGCAGGGCATGAAAAGATGGAATTCCTCTTCCTGTCTAATAATTTAATGTAATATATGCCCGAGTAACGCCGGGTACTTCATCTAGTTGATTCGAGTCCTGACGGCGGCAGGATTTTCGACACTAGCTTTACAGCTAGGTCGAATACAGTCGCTGTCTGGAGGAGAATTCTAGCGGCCAGCTGCTCTGATCGGTAGTTTTCCGTGGTTTCTCCGATCAAACCCAGGCGAATGCCGGAGCAGTGCCCTACCAAATGGGCCACGGACCGCGCGCGATCTGTCCTTCCTCTTCCTTGTCCTATCTCTCCTTACACACACACACACGTACACTAACATGCACTACACTACCACATATTCCGGGAGACCGATCGGGAGCTTAGAGCTTGTCCCGGCTGGGTCGGTGCCTCGCTGGTGGGAGAGTCCTGGTTAGGGGGAAACCCCACTAGCTGACGACGGTAGGTCGGCGTCAGATCTCGCCATCCAGCGGTGGAAGATCACGGCTCCCGGGAAGAATCTCCCGGGAACAAACATGCACTACACTTACGGGAATAATTACGAACGTAATTGCCGCTCCCGGAAACACGAAAAAATCAATCAATCTAGTTGATTATAAATTTCAATCATTATTCTTATATCTAAGGAATGGAACGACAAGCATTTTCATCCCCATAATCACATGCATTGGCCCAGATGCGTTTTGGCAGGCAGAGAAGAACCCACGCGAGCCGAGCAGCACCTGCCTCCCAATCGCGCGGGAGAGGCTCCCTTATTAGCGCCGGCAAGATTTCTATTTTGACGCCTCGTCTCGTCTCTCATTCATGAGCGCGCGCCTGCCGCGCCGTCAGCTGCCGGGAAGCAATCGCCGTGGCATTTCGCGAGGCATGGCGCGCGAGGCGCCGCACGCGGTGAAAACAGTAGCCGCGCAGACAGCGGAAGGGGGCGGCCAATCCCCGAGCGAGGGCTCCGAGACGGTCTGCCTGCAATTCAGGCAACACATGATAAGTGCACTGCCGTAATAACAGTGAAATTGATGTCGGTAATAAAGAAAACAGAATCAAAGGAAAGTGATCGTGCATTTGCTGGAGATAAGTGGGATTATTATACCGGTGCTACTGGTAGTGTTAATGGTGATGGAGGAAACTGTGGAGGAAGTGGTGATGGTGGTAATGCATGTCATGGTGGAAACGCTAGTGATGTTGATGATGGTAATGGTGATGGGTATGGTAATGGTAGTGACTGTAGTAATGGGGTGGTGATTGTAACAATAGTGGTGGTGAGGCGTTTGGGCCGTAGAAGAAAGAAGGCGTGTGTTGGTGTGGATATAACCCTGAAAACTTTTGGTAGTGTTCACTACTACTAGTAGGATCTTCACTAGTAGGATCACTGCTCTCAGCGAAATTCATCGCTATTTGGAATGCGTTATTATTTGTTGCGAAAAAGATGTGAAGTGTATATGTATGTGTCAGTACTTAAAACAGGTTGAAGAATTAGTTACAATTTTTCTTTGCATACTATCGTCGGATTTATTTAGAGGAATAATGAAATGCCCAAATTAATCCTAATTTTTTTTTCACGACTTCACTCACAGTTATTGTTGTTGTTTTGACAGACGACCCCAAAAAGAGTTGTGAAATCCATATTTCAAAGTTGCCTGCATTTCTGACGTATAATAATTAGATTTATATTGGAACGATGGTGTTTCTGAATTGTTCGTCATTTTTCCGAATTGTTTCGGGGTGTAGAACACTTTGGGGAAGAACGTACTACATCTACACAGAGACAGACGTTTCTCACCTTTACGACAGGAATTCATTCGAGGCATATCTGAAACTCGAATTCAAAATGTTTATCAACATATCTGAAACACGAAATCTGAATCAGATGTCTTAAGTAAACTTTATATAAGACAGAAGAGAAATTTTGCTCTAAAAGAAGTACTCGTACACATTCGTAATCTTAAGAGGAAGAAGAAAGAGAGCCTGAGCAAGAGCGGTCGGCGCCACCAAACCAATCTCTGGTTCAAGAGCTGAGAGCGTGGAGAATCAATTACTCGGCGGTTCTCTCGAGTGGGCTGAGCCTCGATTTCACTCCCAAATGGAGAGAGGGACACTGTGAAGTCGGCCATATCGTAACGACGCGAGTTAATACTGACTTGTCTGTGGGTTATTTCGATTAGCCTTTTAACGGGACGTTGTATTTCTTTGACCTCAAAGAAAGGCTCCGATGGAGTACAAGTTGAAGCATCTGTTGCAGGAAGCGATGGAAAAAAGTTAATAATTTAAAAATAGTACACTGTTATAAAGGAGAACGACAAAGAGAAAAAGAGAGAAAGTGATAAAGAAGCGTGTTATGACAATTGAGAGTGGTTATGGATGTAGCCAAATTATTAGATAGAAGAAAATTATTTCGTTGATATTCCTGCGTAGAAATATATTTAAAGAAAATTACGTCATAAATGAAATAAACATTTTTACGATTGATCTAAAATATCTAGTTTGAATGTAACAGTTATTACCATGTTCACTTTCATCACATTTCTGGTATTACACGAAATTTAGTTCTTTCAACTCCTTCTGAGAGATGTAATCTGAAGTCAATTTAAAATGAATCTCTACCACAGCTCTCGTGATTTCCGGACATTTTGCTAAATAATTACTATACATACAATCAGTTAATTGAAGGGTTGAGAATTATAAGGGCACTAACTAATTTCATTGCGCGCTCGACCACCGAGCGTTTCGGACCTCGCCGTGCTCAGCCGCTCAGCAGCAGCGATAACCCGCCGTGGCGTCAAGTACAGCGCTGTGTCTGCGCGTCTGTATTAAGTTGCAACTTCTATTTGTGCTACCAGTGAGTTTTCCGGAGTGCATATTCAACATCGATTTGGGGAGGAGCCTCCCCAAGTCATCACTCAAAACATTACGAACTATTCAGAACAAATTCCTTCGACTGGCAATAAAAGCTCCTTGATATATTACAAATGAGAAAATTCATCATGAATTAAAAATTCCTCCACTACCTGAATTTCTATCTAAATTTTTTAAGTAACATAAGCCAATGTCCAAGCACAAACATCTTCAATCTCAATAGAAATGGCCCAACAAACCCTAGAATTAAATCTAAATTTCCCAAAGATGTTTTCCTTCCCCCCTAATGAAAGACTGTATGTAAATCTGTTGGCATGAGGAAATTCACACCTCCCATCCACAAGACCGATCCCATTATGGTAATGATAGTAGTTTTGTAAATAATAGTAGTTGTAAATAAAAGTAATTGTAAGAACAAGTGTTATTTCTTTTGTATTGTAAATTATTAAATTATATTCTAATTTGTTTTCTTTATTTTGTGATGTACTAGTTTCATTAGAAAAGTGTATATAACATGTAAACTTGTCAACAAAATAATGTAACGCAGCAACTCACTGCCGATCTCATTGGAAAATTAAAAAAAATTCAACAGATTTAGTGGTTGAAAGCATTGCGGGTGACGTGTGACCCTGACCTGAAGTTCGCTCCGCAATCGCACTTTCAAGCTGCGCAGCAAAACTTTCAACACAATTATAGCATCAGTGCCGTATCTTTTCCTAACAGGAAGTTCGCCCAGATCAGTACCCGGACTCAGCGTTCTCGCCGAATAGATTTGCAGAATTAGCCAACCTCAACGATGCCTCAGATAGCCAGAATCCGTCCCAACTACCACCCCAGGCAGAACCTAAGGCACCACCTACCTTTGGGCACAAAACATATACAGCAAACTTTAAAAGCTCCTAGATGAACTAAGCAAAATATGTGTTAAAAGCTTCTCCACCTCTAATCGCGGACAAAAGTAAATACTCTCGGAAGCTCAGACTTTAGGAACATAATAAGCTTAAAAGAGCAAAAACTTGAGTTTCATACGCACAGTGACCCACAGAATAGACGCGAAAGTGCTATAATTAGGGAGGTGCGTACCTCCTTCACAGATGAAGTGAAGAATGCTCTCGTGAAGCAATAAATCACACCGAGTAAAGTCACACGTCTTTACAAATCATTTAGATCCCCAATGCCGCTTTGTGTAGTAGAAGTAGACAACAATGAGTACTTTGAAAAACTGTTCAAAATAGATACTCTACTACACTGTGTTATAAAAGTAGAATTTAGGAAGAAAAATCAATCAATAGTGCAATGAAAAAGTGCCAGAACTTTGGTCACACCAGAAATTATTGTAACAAAACTCCCAGATGTGTTAATTGCAGCAAAGACCACCTCTCTACCACGTGTTCTCCCCCAACGCCGAGTTTATTTGTGCGAACTGTAAAGGAAAGCATACAGCAGTTGATAGAAATTGTACTTTTTTCAGCAAAAGCAACTAGCCTTCCCTAATTCTCGCCAACCCATACCTATAGGTGGTTTCCCTGCCCAGTCTTCCCATCCAACCAACCCTCACATTCATACTACACGTCCCCCCTCACTCCAACACTACCTCATCAATTATCCCCTCACAAATTTCTCCCCTCCCCCAATCTCACTCCAACCCGCCCCCGCCCCTCACCCATCCACAGCCCAATGCCCAAGATCAATTTATAGTCAACATTTTCAACCAGATACTCTCCTCTCTGATCCCCATAATGCAAAATATAATTATGTCCACCCTCACTCCTTTTTCTGAGCAATGGCTTCTATTAATTACCAGAATATCAACCTACTCAATTGGAATGCCAACGGCATTATCAGAAAGAAGCTGTTTGGAAGAGAATTCTAGCGTGCGGATGCTCTCTGATCGGTAGTTTTTCGTGATATTTCCAGGAGAATGCACTGTCCTGGCCCTAACAAACGGGCCACGGACCGGACGCGATCTTTTCTTGCCCTTCCGTGTTCTATCCTCAACCCTTACATACACTCACTTGCACTTACGTGCACTACAATACCACACAGGCCGAGAGAGCGGTCGGGAGCTTAGAGCTCGTCCCGGATGGAGCGTTGTCTCGCTGGTGGGAGATACCCCTTGCGGAAAAACCCGTTAGCCGACGGTAGGTTGGTGCCGGATCTCACCATCCATCGGTGATGAAGAACACCGTCACTTCAAGATGAATATACGTGAACTACACTTATGGGTCCAATGACAGCATTTGATGCCCCCAAAATCACTAATCAATCAATCTAAAAAATCCCGACGGAGGGGCGCGTGGGTGAGGACGAGAGGAGGGGGCGTGGCGGCGGGCGATCCCCGTGTGTGGGGGGGAGGGGTGAGAAGATGGCGCCTGGGGCGGCGCGGGGATGCGGGCGGTGGGCGCTGCGGGTGGGCACCGGGGTCGGGGTCGGGGGCCGGGAGGGGAAGGCGACGTGAGTCAAGCGGAAGCAGCAGCGTGTCCGCGGACACGCACGGTTTGCTCGGCACGCGCCCCGCCCCCGCGGCCGACCTTGCTCGGATCGGCGCGCCGTGGATCCGGGTTCGAGCCTGGCGCCCCTCCAGGGTCTCAGCGGCGGGGGCGACAGTGGCTCGGGTACTGTACAATGGGTCACAATCACATTCCAGGCGCGCAAAACCAATTTTATTAGTTTCAAACAAACGATTTAACCAATAATGTAATAAAATAGTATTGTTTGTGAATAAATTTATATTAGAAACCAAATTGTTAATTTTTTCCATTAACTTTTTAAAATGATCATTAAATATCAACGTTCAATTTCGTAGTTAATAGTAACTATGTCATTTGTGAAATGGTTTCTATTTTCATGAAGGAAGTCATTTCATGTAGTTTCATTTCCTTTCTCAGTGTCGATGGACCACACAAAGCATTCTTTTGTAGTTTAATGAAGAAAATGTTTTGTTTTCGGTTTTTCTGTAAATCAGTTTTTCGACAGTAAATTACAGTAGATGAAAATAACTGTTGTGTCGAAAGTAATGTTGAAAATGATTTCACAACAAACACTATTAAAAATAATGTCAAAATTAACTTTCAATCAATTGAAGATTTTAGAAAATATATATCATTTTGTGATACAAACAATATTCAATATTACTCTTATCGTGACCCTACTATTAAAACTATCTCCGTTTTATTCAAAAAGATACCTATTACTTACTCAAATGAAAGTATTTTCAATGAATTATTGAAACTTAACTATCTAGTGCAAAAGGTATACAGATTATTTAACAACAACGTGAACCTATAGAAATTTGCTCAATAGAACTTACTAAAAATCCAGAAGCTTCTAAAATCTTCAAATTAGAGAAAATTTTTCATAGTGTCATAAAAGTTCAAGCAAAAGTATCAAATAACCAACCGATTCAATGTAAGAGATGCCAAAAATTCAACCATACACAAGCCAATTGTAGATTAATCCCACGTTGTGTAAGGTGTACTGAAAAACAGCATTATTCAAACTGTCCTCTTCCAAAATCAAACCCTCCTATTTGTTGTAATTGCCTCGGAAATCACACTGCTAATTACAAAGGTTGTCCTGTATATAAAGATTTACTGAAACCAAATCAAACTAATAATTCAAATTCACATATGTTAATAAATCAAAATTTGAATTTTACTCCTCAAAAATTAAATGCACAAACTTTTCCAGACTTACCGCAAACTCAAATCTTTCAACGTAACAATTCCATTCAAAAAATTCCTTCAAATTCAAATACTCCTACACCTCCAATTTATAATCACAAATCACACAAATTCTCTTACTCTGATATATTAAAACAAAACCCTTCTACTTCAAATTACACAGCTTTAATTTCCAGCATAATTCAACAAATTATTTCTACACTTATCCCACAAATTCAAACTTTATTACAAAACCTCCTACTCCCACTTTTAAATGGCCATTAGTAACAATAGAAATCTAAATATAACTGGAACTCTAATGGACTAAAACGACAACAAAATATTTTTAATCACTTTCTATCATAATATTGACATAGCATGTATTTCTGAGACTCATCTAACCCCTAAAGAAAAGATGAATTTAAAAGGTTATAAAATTTATAGAAATGATAGAATCTCTGATCATGCTTCTGGGGGAGTAGCAATAATAATTAAGAATTCTATATTTCATCAACAAACATTTTTTCCTACATGTGACATTTTAGAATGTATTGCAGTAGAAATTAAAATAAATAATACAATTTACTCTTTATATTCCATTTATAAACCACCAAACAAACCATTTCCTACCCAAATTTACAACTTCATTTTACAATCTTCTAATCCAATTATTCTCATGGGAGACTTCAACAGCAAAAACACTTCTTGGGGTTGCAACTCAACAAATCCTCAGGGTATTCGTCTACAACAATATATAATTCAAAATAATTTAGACATTCATGCTCCCTTTGAACCAACCTATTACTCTAATCACTACAACATAATACCAGATATTTTAGATATAATAATTACAAAAAACGTTAATTTACAATTCATTCAATCTCCACTTCCTGAATTAGAATCTGACCATCTCCCTGTTAAAATATGTTTTAATTCTTCACTATTAAAAATTAATTATCCTCTTCATAACATGCGAATAAACTGGAATACATATCGTTCATACATAGAATCAAATTTTAACTTCCCAAAAAACTTAGATAATACTCAAAAAATTGATGTAGAAATCGAAAAGTTTACTAAAATAATTCTAGATGCATATAAATATTCTAGTACATACATTAAACCGTACATACATACTCGATCTCTCCCTATAAATATCTTAAATCTTATAAAATCCAAACATAACCTAAGACGATTCTGGCAACAAACTCGTCGCCCTGACATTAAAAGAAAAATCAACAAGTTATCACGCATTATCAAATTACGTATAGACCAATATGAATTAGACAAATTTCAAAATTACATTGCACAAATACATCCTAATAGCAGACCACAATGGTCAACAATTAAAAAATTAACAAAATCTTATTCCCCTATACCAATATTAAATAACGGCTCTATATCTGCCTATACTGATTTTCAAAAATCAAATTTAATTGCAAATCACTTAGAAAAGTCTTTTACCCCTAACCCTATTATAGATCAAATATTTAATAACGAAGTTGAATCTTTCATCTCTTCTCCACTTTATTCAGTCCCTTCAAAAATAAAATTTATTTCTCCTGTAGAAGTTCAAAACATAACACGAAAATTGAATATTCACAAAACATCAGGCTATGATTCTATTACAAACAAAATGATAAAAGAACTTAATTTACAAATTTTATCGAAGCTAACAAATATATTCAATTCAATGCTTCGTATTTCTTATTTTCCACAATCATGGAAATTAGCCTACGTTATCCCCATATGTAAACCAGGCAAGGATCCTCATCTTCCCTTAAACTACAGACCTATTAGTCTCTTATCTTCATTATCAAAAATTTTTGAAAAACTATTACACTCTCGTCTTTTATCCTACATTAACTTAATACAAGCTATTCCAAATTACCAATTTGGTTTTCGTTCTCATTATTCGACTTCTCACCAATTACTACGTGTTTCTGAATTAATAGCTCAAAACTTTCATCAAAAGGAACATACAATTGGAATTTTCTTGGATATTGCTCAAGCATTTGACAAAGTTTGGGATTCAGGATTATTATATAAATTACATTCAATAGGAATTCCCATATATTTATTCAAAATAATAAAAAGCTATTTATATAATCGTAAGTTTTGTGTCAAAATTAACACCTCTCATTCAACTTCTCGTCGCATCTCTTCAGGGATTCCTCAAGGATCGACTCTCTCTCCTTTACTTTTTAATATATATATATATATATATATATATATATATATATATATATATATATATTATATATTTATATTATAGAATTTTGAAGAGTGTTTGCCCGAAACACTCTTCAAAATTCTTTAAATTTATATATTAAATGGACTCTACAATGAAGAATAATAATAAATCCATCTAAAACACAAACAAAAATTTTCACACTTTGCAGACTTACTAATCCCCCATGTCTCAAAATAAATAATATAAATACCCTGGATAGAAAATAATATTCCAATTAAATATTTAGGACTCTATTTCGATCGTGGATTAACTTGGAAAACACATATTCAAAATATTGCAAATAAAACTTACCAAAAAATATCAAAATTATACCCAGTAACTAATAAATTTTCAAAATTACAAATAGATTGTGGTATATCAATATTCAAGGCAATAATAAGACCATCACTTACATATGCATGCCCAATTTGGTGTAATGCATCTGCGTCAAACATGAAGAAAATACAAACTATTCAAATTAAATTTTTACGGAGAATTCTAAAGGCTGAATGGTTCATCTCCAATAGCCAAATCCACAAAGAATTACAAATAGAGCCAATTAGAACATTCATCACTAACCAATCCACCAAATTCTTCAACTCTTTAAAAGATTATCCTGTTCATCAACATTTCGATCTGGGAAAAAATTATCACATTAAACGAATTCGATCCCGCTTCCCCAAAGATATTTTTCACCCCCCATAAATAATTGTCTACTTTATTACTCAATAAAACCTTCTCTTAAAACTCTAAATTTATTAATCAATAGTTAATCAATCATTAATCAATTATTAATCAAATTAATCAATAGTTATTAAAATCAAAGTTTTATTCGTAATTACTATTAAAATAAAATCATAATTATCTTTAATTGTGATATTAATTTCTGGCATCTCCAAAAATTGTTATGTATACATTTCTTCATCATACTGAAAAATTTGTAAAATTGAACAGGAAATAAATATATTAAAAAATAAATAAATAAAACGATGAAAGTAGTTAATTGTAGCTTTGTCAGTTTCGTGCAGCCTGCTCTTAACACAATTGGAGTTGATGCAGCTCCGATGGAAGGCCCTCTCTGAATCGTGATCCTCGGCAGGGAAACACGGGGAATCCCGCCCGCCAAGAGGGCAATGCTAAATTTCAAAGAGAACCGTTTTTAGATCAAACGATGTTCCTAAAACATGGACCACCTTATTTGCTTATTAAATCATCCATAATTATTTTACATTAATAAACTTAATTAAAAATTAATGTGCGAATTAAGGCAAGTATTTCATTCTGTATCTCTTTAAACTATAACATATTCTTATAGAAGAAACAAAAATGAATGAAATTAAATTGTTATAAACATTTCCCTAATTTGACGATTGTATTTTTATTCGTTTATAATCAGAGAACGTTTTCTCTGTATCCCTTAATCCTTTTAATTTATAAATCCTCCAACATGAATTACGTAGGGTAATTAATTATGGTATGGTATTATGGTAACATAGCCGAAGCTTTTTATTTATTTATTTTACGTCAAAAACAGTTGAAAACTCTGTGACATGTCACGGGGAGAAGTGAATTCAGTGCAGGTTTTCATAATTCTGTGATCCCTACACTAAGTCATATACTTCTCAAACTTTGAATACAGAAGAAAATGAGCGTCTTTTGCAAGAATTGTTGAAAAAGTAGTCGCTCTGACGTAATAAAATCTGTTTTTAAGGATAGAACAGCTACAAATTTGGGTTCTTATCTCCATCTTGTCCTTCGCGAAGGAATCATACTTCCTGCCGCGACAACATGGAGAACGATACTTTGAATAACTATTTCCCACTGAAGTGTAGGAGACGCGCACAGATAAGGAAGTTACATTGACGTTCAGAACAAAACAAGGGACCTCAACGTTTGCTCAAAAGATCAAGGAAACTGGACGAAAAACCTGATCGAAATGGGGGTCATTGACCCAGAAGCTGCGGTACAATGCTTATTGCATAGAGCTGGATTAATAAATTGTTATACTATTCCCCGTGTTTCCGTGTTCCAAACCATCTCCCCCTTTTAGTACATATTTGGATAAGCGACTGATATCTTCTTTAAGTAAGAAATAGGCCGACGGAACGACGGAAGAGCCAAGGGGAAAAATACATTTTTGTAATTTTTGAAAAAATAAAAGAATAGAGTAACATGGCCTATATGTCATCGTAAGGGTACATTTAGCACTACCCCTACCAAAAGTTTAAAGAAAACATTTGGTGCCACTTTTGAGAAAATATTTGTGTTATTTTTTACAATTGCAATTATTGCGCGCAATATTGCACGAAATATACTAAAAATTTTTAAAATGTACATAACCTTAGTGAAAGAACTACTTATGGACAACATATTTCATTTGAAGAAAAAATCTGTATCTTCAATTTTAGTTGTAAGAAAACGCCGAAAAAATTCAAATTGTTGCAATTTTCAAAAAATCAACGTTAACCGTGAAAATGGGACATACAATACTACCTTTATAAGTATATTTTACTCTAGTCTTACAAGAAATTTAAAGAAAAAATGTGGAGCCGTTTTTGAGAAAATTTTGAGAAAATCAGCGCTTTCCTATTATATTAAGCATATAATGAAAGTAAATTATTATTTTAATATATGGAACAATTTTCTTTGGCATCTGATTTCTTTTGCAAAAATATATCGGGCAACAGCTGTCGGGCAACCACTAAAATTTTTCATGTGTAAATTTGTTCACTAAACTTCTGTTTGTATTTATTTTGATCCGATCCGTCGCCACACCATTTTATAATAATTTAAAATAATTTAAAATCTGCCCTGCCCTGCAGACCAGCCCTGAAGAAGATCGCGAAAACGATCGAAACGTCGGCAATTCTGCCCTCAACGCGGCGTCACCCGGGCAGCTAAGATCTTCATGATTGTGGCCGCGGAAGCCTACGACTTCATTGATCAGCGTGCTTGCTTTCCACGACGCAACCCCAGGTTTGATTCCCGGTCGGGCAAGAGTGAGTGAGTTTTCCTTGCAATGTCCCACAATGTGTTGCAGTGTGACCACTGGTGGATTTAGGCCTCGACACGGTGGCCACTGGCCCCTGGGCGGCAAGTTTTCTTTAATCCAAAAGTTCTTTTTATTCGAAAAATTATTTATTGACAGGAATTACAATTGTTCGTGTTTATTCAATAAGAGCACTTGCGCTCGGACAGCTGGCCAGAAAAGAAGGACAATGTGGATCTTTTAAACAAAATTATGAAATATCTTTTTTTAATACTATACCTTTTAGCATGTTAAAAGGCATATTTTTGCTATATAAACATGTTTATTAAATTACCGTAAGAATATTATATTATTATTAACTGAGTAAATGCTTTAGAAATCATTCAAAATTTTATTGTATTATTGAAAATTAAAGAAGAGAAACTAGTTTGGCTAAAACAGCACATACTTTCTCGCTCTTAGTAACGGTTAAGTAATATTATTTTCAGCCATCATTTTTCTAAAACTCGTTACCAATCGTAGAACATTAGGTGTGAAAACTGAATGTTTTCAAGCAAATATCGACAAAAATTCGACAATTGAAACTGATTTTCATACAGCTAAATCATGTTCCAACAATGATACAGAATTCACAGAGGTAAATAATACCTACTTATCTCATCTTGTCGCCGCTCAAAAATGAACTTATCAAATATACATCACTGCACTGTTGCTGAAGGCAGCGTTCGGTGATAATGTAAAATTAATGTTAAATAAATGTTCATACAAACTAATGGTTCTCAATTATTTCAGTTTTTTCTTTCATGTTATATTTAAATCGAATTTTTAAGATAGAAAACCTAATTGGGCAAATTTCTATTATGGTTTGCAGATTTCTTGAAAGAAAATACATCAATACATCAAGAGAATACATCAATCAAAATACATCAATACATTGAGAAAACAAATACATTCCTTGCAACACGGAAAAAATATTGATTAAAAATAGGTTTTAAATAATTTCTAAGAGGTTAATTTGTAAATATATAACAAAAGCTAGAATGTAAGAAATGAACAAGAAATATGAAATATACAAATTCTGACTTACATAGCATCCAACTGCTTCCAATTATTCTCTAATTACGTTCATGAAACGCGGGAAATTCAAAGCAGACGACTATGTTTGACGCCAAATTACACGAAAAATTCAACTTGGACTTATTTGAAGATCTCTTTTTGATTAACACATTTCATTAATAACAAACATTATCTTCACAATTGTAGTTGTAGGAAGGCGCAGAAAAATGTTGAATTTTTGCAATTTTCGAATAATCAGAATTTTCAACTAACATGAGACCTGCACCATTCCCTTAAACGTCCCATACGCTCTCCAAGGTCAAAATTTAATCAAAAAATTTGATGCCGATTTTGAGAAAAAATGTTTTTTAATTTTTTTTAAATTTATTAAGCAACACTCCTAAGTATTTTATCGGTGAGGAGGTCCACGGAATATATGTATCGTGAAGGTTTAATTTAGTAGGATTTTTGGGGCGGTGTAACGTGAAGATTTTTGCTTATCATTTTAACGGGTTTATTTTGATTCTCCACTTTTGAGTCCAGTTAACATACTCGTTTAATGTGTTTTGAATAAAGTTCTTGGCTACGACAATGTCGCTGTGCGTTGCGAAGAGGGCGACATCATCTGCGTACAGCGCTAACTTTCAGTCACTCTCAGTGGGGATATCGTAGATAAAAATGTTGAACAGAATGGGAGCGAGTGCCGATCCTTGAGGCACTCCTGCATCAATGGTGCGCGGGTAAGATATTGAAGAGTTGATTTTTGCAATAAACGATCAGTTAAAGAGAAAACTTTCGATAAGCTTTTGTAAATACTCCGGGAATCCTAGTTATCGCATTTTATAAATTAGGCCCGAGTGCCAGATTGTCGTAAAAAAATGTTTAAGCAAAATTAAAAAATACCTATATTTTACGCAACATTAAGAAAAAGTACTCAAATTTTCGAAAACCTCTACATGATCTTATTTTAAAATCTGTCTTTAAGGTACAAATTTCACGAAGGGACACATCTCTATCTTCAATATTTTAGTTGAAGGAAGACGTCGAAAAAATGTTGCACTTTTGCAATTTTCGAAAAATTACGATTTTTAACTAAAATGTGACTGCATCAGTCTTTTAAACATCCTTCACACTATCCAATAACAACATTTTGTATAAAATTTGAAGCGTTTTTTAAAATTTTTGAAAGTGTCACAGGGACTTCATGTGAAATACGTTAAAAATTAAAACATCATCGGTTTTAAATTCCAGGGGCCGCGACACCAGACAGATCGTTTGGGGGGATATCGAATTTGGAAAAATCGGCTAATCGGTTTAGCCGCTAGCGTTGTTCACAGACAGACGAGCAGACTGACATACGTTTTGCCGTCAATCAATTTCTCGGTATCAAGGGCCCCCAAAACATTGGTTCTGGGCAATAAGAGATTTTGTGTCGAAAATTCGCCCTTTTCCCCCGCAGTATTACATAACTTTGCCTACGTGCTAACCACACGTACCCCGTAACCCATGTCCGCATGGCCGAGACGTCACTAGTAGGCTAGAGTCTATAGTAGTCACTAGTAACCAAAGCATATACATAACTCTCCAGTAATGTGGATGAACTTTACGATTTATTTTCTCTGCTTGTTCTCGTATTCGTAAATATTTCCGAGCAGACAAATTCGTACCCACCAATAGTGCGAGGACTTGTTTTTGAGCTAAAGACGGTTCTTGAGGCATCGACTTTAGTATTTTCTTGTTATGGCTCTGTTAGGAGAAGCAATTGAAAATCCCTTCACTGTATTCTCAGAATTCCATTTTCTCTTTCTTTTCTTAATTTTTTTTTATTGGTTATTTAAGGTCGCATCAACATCTTAGGTCATTAGCGACCACTATTGCTGTTAACGGTATGGTAACTATGTGGATGAAACGATATGGTGATTGATGATAAGGGGTGAAAGGACGAACACAAATACAACCATGCCCGAGGCGGGACTCGAACCCGCGACCCTTCGGTCCGAGATCACTACGACACTACTGCCTTAGCGATCTCGGCCACCGGGCCGGCTTTTTTAATTTTATTTTAGTAACTTTATCCACTTCTTCAAGGGACGGAGTTAACAGCAGTTTTACATCCAATTTTGGAGCTTTAGGACCATTCAAATTAAAAGGCTTAAATGGATCGCCAAATCCTATACTAGCATCATCTGATTCTAAAGTGCTTGGAGCCATTTTCATTGAACTTATAAAAAATTTGATCTCTTTCTGAAACTATGATGAATCATGCTCTATAAATCTTGTTTATGCATTACACTTTTTCCATCTTTTCATAATGAACTGACAAAAATAGCTTATTTGAGTTTTTATTAAACTTATTGAAGTGAAAGTTACAGTTCCTTTACTTCACTTAAAGTCCATTCGTGTAAAACATGCGAAAGTACGGCGCCGATTCTTGCCTCCGTCCAGCTTTCTCACCAAACATCAAATAACATCCTCCGAGAAATTGAGTGCTGCATTGCGAAACAAAATGAAAATCTCTTTGGTGCGCGGGTAGGCGCAGCTGATCCTTTGTGATTTACATAGCCAAAAGAACAAGGTTTAATGTCTAAATAGTCATAAATGTCAATGATGGTAAATTCATTATTAAAAGCTTAGATAAATTTGTAAAATGATGTGAAAATGAAATTGAAATTACTTATCAAAAAACTACAAGAGAAATTAAAAGCAGTTTTTGCTTCTCTTGAGACACTACTAAAAAGAAAAAAAACATTTGAAAGTACAATTCGTGAATGATTACTTTGATTTGAGAAGCAGTTGGTCTCCAAACTGGCAGTCTGGTCTCCAAACTGATAACTGAAATGCAATTGATACAGCCTTGCAATGACAGCGCATGATCGTGCGTGTTTGAAAGTGTTGTACCTCCGCCTTAAGCAACTCAGAAGAAAATCAGTACTTTTTTACAATGCAACATGAACTTTTGAAAATCAAACAAATACCCCAGCTAATTCTTCAGAGTACATTAAAAATATTGACGTTGTCCCATCCTCTAGATGTCCAAAATTACAAACTGTGCTTCGGCTGAATTCGATCTAGCTTTCTAGCTGGTGTCGAAAATCCACCACCGTCGGAGATCGAACTATAGGCCTCCCGGTCAGAGGCATTCAGTGGCTACGTCGGTTTCTACAACAGTCACCAGAAGTAACTACCATTTCGCCCACAGGGAGGTCGCAGCATTGCGGCCGAAGCCTTGGCACCTGGGCCTCCCTGCGTCTCCCTGACAGTCAAATGGTTGTTTCCTCCTCTCTCAGGTGCCTGATCCATCTCAGCCGGTCATTCTAGCGGGTGGATATAACGAAATGCCATTTTTTCTTTTCAATTTAGAACAATGCCGTTAAGTTTAGAAATTAATTTTATGACAAAAGGAAATGACCAATTTTATGTCATTTTTTCGCATTTTTCGTCGATTTCGACTAATAAGTAATTTTTTATTGTTTACCGTCATTTTTAGAGCATTCTCCCTGATCTCATCGATTTTAATATTATTTTATTATACGCCTATCGTCGCCGTTGTCACTTAGGCCGATTTGGTGATAAATAAAGGCTGAGATTTTTTGTAAAGAATAGTCCAAACCAAACGTTTGCAAGCCGAGTTTATTTGAACGAAAGGAATAAGTATTACATCACTAACATAGCTTACTGCTTGAGGTGTTCATCTGAAGTGGTTGATATAAAATATTTTACGTCATTGTTCGTTGTTTTTAGGGCATTTTTAAGACATTTAAAGAGCATTTTATTGATCTTTTTGGCGACGTTTTGGGTCAGCCAAATCCGCCCCCTAGTCATTACCATTGTAATACAACCCGTAGTAATTACTTTGCGCGTGGTTTTGCGCCGCGTGGCCCCGTGTGGCCCAGTGTGGGCGCGCGTGGGCGCTCGTGTGTGGCGACGCGACCGCGGACGAGCGCGCGACAAAGCCGCCGACACGTCGCTCGTCACGGCGGCTGGCGATGGAACACACACACACACCGCTCCTCGCGTCCACGTCGAATGCATCTGCATTGCAACCGCCCGCCCTCGCTCGAACACTCGCACGCAATTCCATTCCAAATGGCATTGGCCCTCTGTGCATGAGGAGATACGTGCGCGACTGGAAACAAAATGAACAAGAAATTACGAGATTACTCACTGATTACTATTAGCATATTTCTTTTATATTATTAACTTCATCCCAGTGGCCAACCCTTACAATTGAGTGATTGATTACTAGTGATTTCGGGGGCGTCACCGGCTGAGGTAATTCGTCCCGTAAGTGTGGTGCATGCTTTTGCTCGGGAGGTGGCGGTGACCTTGCCCCGCTGGATGGCGATCTCCGGCGCCGACCTACCGCCGGCTGGCGGGGCTTTCCCAACAAGAATCTCCCACCGCCCCAGCCGGGACAAGCTCTAAGCTCCCGACCGGTCTCCCGACGTGTGTGCTAGTGTGGTGCATGTTAGTGTGTGTGTGTGTGTGTGTGTGTGTGTGTGTGTGTGTGTGTGTGTGAGTGAGAGGAGAGAATAGGACAAGGAAGAGGAAGAATAGATCGCGCGCGGTCCGCGGCCCATTTCTTAGGGTACTGCTCTGGCATTCTCCTGATGTTGATCGGAGAAACCACGGAAAACTACCGATCAGAGCAGCCGGCCGCTAAAATTCTCCTCCAGGCAGCGGCAGAACTCGTCCTAGCTACCTGGCTAGGGTCGAAAATCCTACCACCGACAGGATTCGAACTCCAGGGCCTCCCGGTTACAGACACAGTAGTGACATAAGGTGATGCCCTGAGCCACCTCTCCCGGTATAAGCCGTTACGGAATTGTGTCACAGTGCACCAAGGAGGAGGCAGACGTCTGGCAATATCGAATGAAAAATACGTTAATTTGTTAACTGCATTCGTAAAGTTTTTGCTTGCAGTGAAAAGTCATTATTCTCAAGTAGATTTTGTCCACAAAAACATATTTGCAGAAAGTAAATTCATAATAATTGTGACGTAATGCAAACCTGTCAACTGTTTATTACAAAGGATCTGCTAAGGCAGAACTATTCAGTATCTTGAAAGCATTGTTATCTGACGGTATTAATAAACATATATGTGACTGTGGTGTGTAGCATGTCTATTGTAAATCTGAAAATAATTCAGTGTATTACTATATTATATAAAAGGTCTAAAAGAATGCTCAGTCAAACATACATTCACGCTACCCATATTTAGGTCACGGTTCCCGAAAACAGCCCAAAGAAAAACGAAGGTAATACAGCAACCATGAAGAACTAAAAATCATCCTTTCAAATAAGACATTCGAATATGTAAAAGGTGGACAAGGTTGGTCCCGTGGATTGGGAGTTTGTCCAAATGATTACACCACCCAAATGCTAGAAATTCAGCTCTGCAGTAAGGCACACTGAAGATGAGGAACAGAAGGACAAGGTGTGATTACACAAGCCTGATCTCTCTCATACATGTGTCAGATTCTGGTAATACAGTGGGCAATGAAATTGACAACCAAAGTGAGAAGGCTCTAATGGTCTTCGACGGCCTGCGAAAGAAAATGTCAAGATACGACCTGGTATCGGATGCCAGTCGAAGATTGAAACTACCGAAATAAAGTTATTTTCGTGCAGGGCATTGTGACTTCTTGAAACAATGTCTTGAGAATACCGAAGTAATTTTCAATGTTACAATAATGTTAATTCAATAATCGCCGCGCGTACGGCGATTATCTCTATACAACATTACAATATTTTCTCTCTAATACTCCTCTCTATTGAATATTTTAAATTACCATTATATGTGCGCACAAAACTGCGATTCTCAATTAGCCATTTAGAGAGAGAAATAGGTCGAGAGTAGGGAACAAACAGTATGAAGAATTGACCCAGAAATGACAATGGAACGGGGGGAGATTGGGAAGGTGTGTGTGTGAGAGAGAGAGAGAGAGAGAGAGAGAGAGAGGGAGAGAGAGAAGGGCAAGACACGAATGTCGGAGGAGAAAGATTGGAGTCCGAAGATGCTGAGTAGAAAGTGAGCGTGAGGCGCCGACCTGTTCCGCTGTCGGCGCTGTCTGCGTGCGAGCAGGACAGCGCGTGGGGGTGGGGGTGAACGTGCGGTGAAACTGCCGCGCGTGCGGCGTGACGCACGAGTTCCAATTTGTCCCGTGGCCACCGCGCTGCTCTCCGCTCTTCCTGTCGGCGAGGCGGGGCGGGGGGGGGGTCAGGCGGGACGGGACGTGGCGGGGCGGGGAGGGGCGGGGCGGAATGGACCCGTGAACGAGGCCCCTGCGCACGGGGCGGATCCTGGACCACGGCTGGCCCTGCCTCCCGTCCGCGCGCTTGCCAGAACCCCACAGGGACGACGCCTATTCAAGAGGAACAGAGCGGGCACAGGCGTACCAAAAGATTAGTGATGGATTAATTGATTTTTTCGTGTTTCCGGGCACGTCAACTGCATTGGTCATTAGTCCCGTTAGTGTAGTGCATGTTTTTTCTCGGGAAATGGCGGTGATTTCTGGATGGCGAGATCCGGCGCCGACATATCGTCGGCTAGTGGGGTTTCCCCTAACCAGG
Organism: Teleogryllus occipitalis; assembly: GCA_011170035.1. NCBI lineage: Eukaryota > Metazoa > Arthropoda > Insecta > Orthoptera > Gryllidae > Teleogryllus > Teleogryllus occipitalis. Next base: position 327,218 of record BLKR01000536.1, on the reverse strand, counting down.
ACTCTCCCACCAGCGGGGCACCACCCCAGCTGGGACAAGCTCTAAGCTCCCAACCGGTCTCCCGGAATATGTGGTAGTGTTGAGCATGTTAGTGTAAGTGTGTGTGTAAGGGGAGAGGATAGGACAAGGAAGAGGAAGGAAAGATCGCGCGCAGTCAGTGACCCGCTTGTTAGGGTACAGCTCTGGCATTCGCCTGGTGTTGATCGGAGAAACCACGGAAAACTACCGATCAGAGCAGCCGGCCGCTAGAATGTTTCTCTAAACAGTGACTGAATTCGACCTAGCTGAAAAGCTAGTATCGAAAATCCTGCCGTCGTCAGGACGTGAACCTAGAACATCCCGATCAGAGGCGCTGCAGTGACGTCAGTTGATGCACTGAGCTACCGCTCCCGGTTTAGTGATCGAAAAAGAAGCAAAAACAATACACGACTGTTTTTACGTAAAAGTATTTTGTATATGACGTAAAGTATAAAGCATATGACGAGTTTGAAGCACAACTATAAAATGCTTTTTCGCAATACTGTTCTGTTTCAAGAGTTTATAGCTTGTCCCGGCTGGGGCGGTTGCTCGCTGGTGGGTGATACCTGATTAGGGAAACCCATAGCCCACGGGTCGGCACCGCATCGCGCCAACCAGAGGGTGAGATCACGATGAAACCATGATGAATTCCATATTGAAACGTGCACTACACTTACGGGACTAGTGATGTTTGCCGTTGCTGCGCCCTGAATCACCAATCAATCAATCAATATTTAACTGTTTTGATATCGTCTTAATCATAAACGCCAAGACACTCGTAACTGCCGGCATCCGCTAAGCCTTCAACAGTCCGCCGTGTTAAAAACAGTTCCAACAAATGTGTTGAACTAAATATGGCGTATGAATGCTCTTATTCTCAGAAGGGTACTCCAGGGTACAAAAAGAACACTCGCTTCTTCAGAATGATAGATTGACTGATTGTTAGTGATTTCGGGCGCGTCAACGACTGAGGTCATTAGTCCCGTAAGTGTAATACGTGTTTTTTTTCATCCGGAGGTGGCGGTGATCCTTCCCCTTTGGATGGCAGGATCCGATACCGACCTACCGTCGACTAGCGGGGGTTTTCGCAACCAGTTATCTCCCACCAGCGGGGCACCGCCCCAGGCGGGACAAGTTCTAAGTCCCCGACCGGTCTCCCGGTATGTGTGGTAGTGTAGTGCATGTTAGTGTAAGTGTGTGTGTAAGGGGTGAGAAAAGGGAAAGAAAGAGGAAGGAAAGATCGCCCGCTGTCCGTGACCCGTTTATTAGGATACTGCTTCGGCATTCGTCACGTTTTGATCGGAGAAACCATAAAACACTACCGATCAGAACAGCTAAAATTCTCTTCCTCATAGCAGGAGAATTCGATTTAATAGCTGGTTTGAAAATTCTGCTGCCGTCGGGACATGAACTATAGGACCTCCTTATAATAGACCGTTAATGCCCTGAGCCAACTAGGTCGATGATTACGAAACTTAAGCAAGAACTATGGTCGTCTGAGATCTCTCAAAAGTGCTTTAAAACGATTTGAAACTCGATATCCATATGAATAATAGTTTATGCAATTACTTTATAAAGCAATATTATACGGCCTAAACGAGTTGCACACACTATTTTTTTATAAAAGCATTGTAAATTTCTAAGAGAAGCAAAATTAATTTTGAGAAACAAATTTCTTGTGATTTCTCGGGTATTTGACATCTGTGCGAGGAAACGGTCGGCTGTTTCAATCTAGGCATCGTGGCGTAGAACTATGACTACAACTAGGTCTCTGATGAATTAGGCACCTCTGCAGGCATTAATAGGTGCAAAGTCGTAAAACAGGAGTATATTACAGTGTCAGGATTGTAACGAACAGACCAGGATTTGGCCGTCTGAAGCTGGTTTCCAATGCGCACAGAAAGTTTGAGAAAACTATGCAGCTTGTGGCCATGTGAGAGGTATCTCTGGAGTCCTTAAAAAATCAGTTATGCGAAAAAATCCAAAAACAGGTAAACGGTTCTAATCGTGACTCAAAATTGCAAATATTTGATGGCATTATTTTCCCTATTCTTATCTGCGCGTACCGACAAGTTTCATTCTTAGTACGTCACTGCTGACGAGCCAGTTGAGGTCCTGCGACAGCAATGCTTCAAAGAAGAGGCAGCTCGACATTGTTACTGCAAATATCAAGAATAATTGAACAATATCACGATAGCTGAAATGTGCAGAGGTGTTCGATTATGTCCCTCCTTTTGAATGGAATAGAGAAATATAATACAAAACAAACTATTCAATTGTATTATCTTTCTCTCTTCATTCTTCTTGTTCTACATTTAGTTCTCACTGTTCAATAAAACGTAAATATATAGATGTAAACTTAGTAAGAAAATTTTGTTATTCTTAAAGAAAATTCACAGCAATATTGCATAATTCGAAAGTAATGACTTTCATATAAATTGATATATTGCATTGATTGAAGAACAATACATCATAATCAGTGGTTATTCAAACGTATTTTTCAGATCGCATCTCGTGAATACTTTCATTTTTACTTTCTCATATACATACGTATACACGGAGTAATATACGTACTATAGAGAAAGTTATGTAATGCTGCGGAGAATCGAAGTCGAGATTTCAACGGAAATGCACGTTTTCGGGTCCCCTGATACCGAAAAAGTTTTGTTGTTTTTTTTCAAAACGTCCTTCTGTCTATTTGTCTGTCTGTGTCTGTCCTTTCATCCGTCTGTCCGTGAACACTACTAGTTCCTAAACCATACGTATGATCTCTTCCAAATTCAAGAACCCCTTGTCGATCTGCCTCTAGTTGAAGTTTTGAAATTTTGAAAAAAAATCTTTACAATACTTTACATGAAGCCCCCAGGACAATTTGAAAATTTTCTCAAAAACGGCTCCAAATTTTTTCTTTTAATTTCTTGTAAGAACAGAGTAGTATACATTTATAAACGTGACGTAGGTACGATTTTCAAGGTAACTTTGAATTTTCGAAAATTGCAAAAGTTTGAATTTTTCGGCGTCTTCCTACAACTACAAAATTGAAAATAGAGGTTTTTTCTTCATATAAAATTTATTGTCCATAAATATTTATTTCATTAACATCAGGTAATTTTTTTGAAGTTTTAGTAGTTTACGTGTAATAATACGTGCAATATTTGCAAACATTAAAAAATTACAAAAACAAAATTACAAAGGCAAGAAGCCAAACGAACCCTATACCATGACATAAACGCCATATTGCTTTATTCTTTTGTTGTTTCAAAAATTTCAGAAATGTAATTTTTTTGACTTGTCTCTCACGTCAGTAATTTCTACATTAGAGGCGATTTCTTTGCATTATTATACTTAAGTGCTAGTGCTAATTGCACTGTTTGATATGTTGTAAATTCATTTTGGTGTATTCATTTGTTTCTCAAAAATTACACAATTTTTTTTACACAAGTGTATTCTTTTTGAAATACCTCTCTTGCCGTTAAAATGGATATTTCCATCAATTTGTATGCATTATTACATTTTTGAGTGGAAGAGTTTCAAATGACTTCAAATGAACTTTTCGGAAAACTCAATAGATTCCTGTGAAAAAGACCTACAATTTTCGCATTTACAGTAATGCTTAATCGCCATATTCTTAAAAATCGTTTAAAAATTTTGAATGAAAATATGTAATTAGGACGAGATTTTCTTTTTACTCTTCTTTAATATTCTTGAAGTAATAATTCTGTTGTATTACTAGGAAAGCAAAAAGTTGAGAAAATGTCAAAAAAATGTACTTTAGGTGACGATAGATGGCAGGTGTCCAGAGAATGGAAGAAGACCTTAAAGCCAGACCATGCCAAGGCAATTAGAAAACTTTACTACGGGGAAGTCTGTGCCATTCTGTAGTACCTCTAGTTTAAATATTGATTACAGAATATTGCAAAGTAACCGTAAAAGAAATTCCTAAAAGTGAAATAATCAGAATCGTCTGCAATTGACAATATTCTTCTAATAAAAACTTGACATAATTAACCGTGGTTCTCAAGAGTCCTCCTCTATTCTCTAAGGGACTATGTCCGGATTCTGAGGCACGATCTCACAAGACCTAGGCCACCTGATGTAGTGAAAGAAAAAATAATAATTATTATTAATTTTTATACTACAAATATGGAGACTTTTGAAATGATATTTTTTAACATTAAAGTCGAAGATTTTGACACTTTTATATTTTAATACTTTTAATTTACATAATATTTGCAAATATTGAACTGTAAATTAATATTTAAAAACATAAGATCTTAGCGATATTCATTATTTTAGAATCAGGGGTTTCTCAAATTGATAAAATGACTGAGAATCGTTGTGGCGAAAGTCAGATTCAGCCGTGCTTTCACGATTCTTTATATACATTTCTAGAAAGACTTGTTTTTGATTTGCCTTTATAAATATCTCAATACCTATGGTTTGAAGGTAGAAAACACCAATACTATATGTACATTTCACGCATGAACCACGAAAAATGTTTAAAACAATTATTACGGAACCTTGGTCGATTTTCGACGAGCATCTGCTAAGGGTAATCTTATTGCAATTATGACCTAATTGTACTTGCTGTCCTTTGAAAGGCGTCTTATAAATTAACTGAGATTCATAGTGGCGTAAGTCAGATCCATCACTACTTGAAGATCCTGCTTTTAAAGGTTTTTAAATGTTTTTCGCAGTTTGTTTGGAATTCTCAACTAATCTCATTTGCGGTATTTATCCCCGAAACAAATGCAAGACTAACTTATCAAAAAATCTAAATAAACTGAAACCTTGAAACAATAAATCAGACTATATGGCACCGAAAAGAGTTAACTAGTTTTTCATGGGTGTTTACACATAATGACGCTAATAGCTGCTCGCAACGACCGTCACCAGAAACAGCCGTCGTGGAAGTGCGCCCAACGCACGTAGAGAGCGCGTCGCGCCCGTGGCTCTGCCTCCGAGCTGCAAGACGCTCCGCCCGCCGCCCTGCTTCCTCGCGTAATGCGATGCTCGCAACCTACACCCTGCAACTGCCAGAGCTATGAACACGCTTCGAGGAATTGCGTGCGTCCTCGCCTCCGCCGTCCGCCCTCATTATGGCTTCACGTGAGGACGGAAGGACACGTAGGCGCGCGCACGGGCGACTTGGGGGGGGGCGGGGGCGGGGGGCAGGACACCCGAACCTAGGGGCTCCTTAGCCTCGTGTTGTAAAAGATTTCAATTTCCTACACATTTTCAATCAATTATTTCGCCCTTTTTAATCAGACAATTAGAGATTACAAAAATCATTTAGGCACTCTAGAGATCATTATCGCTGGAGAGATAATTGTAATGATAATGCTCGAGGGTGAAGTCTCTTCTTCCTAGTTCGTTCATTTTATTTTGTATGACAGACACTATGATGTAACCGGTAAAATTCCTTTACATTTTCTTGGACGACTGATCATGGAATATTATAAAAAGGTTCACAAAGACAAGTCTTCATGGAAAGAAACTGTTTCAGGAAAAAGCTATAAGGTTTTGTTTCCTTTTGTTCGTATCGTTTTAACGAGTAGAAAAAACATGTACAAAATTTAATTTTTGTCACTGCTGGAGTTTTACTTTGATCGTCAACTTTCTGCTCTACGTTCTTCAAGAAATACTTTGCGTAATAGCTATACATCACTAACGTTTTGTTTACATTTCTGAGTATTTCTTCAATTCGGTGGAGATTAAGAAAGCAGCAGCTTAGCAAGCGAGTGCAACGAAGCATAAAGGCAATATGCTTTTCTTTGCTTGTTATATCGGACAATCAGACAAAAACGCCCGAATCGCTTCGGTGGCAACGAAGGCGACAGAGTAGTCGCCGGGATCTCCGACTTTCGCGCACAGCAAGGAGAACAACTGCGCTTTGTCAACAAACCGGGGGCGACGGTGGCATCGCCGTGGAAACTGTATCACGGAGAATGAGTCGGCGAAGATGAAGGCAGAAACGCCGTCGGAGGCGAAAGCGATAGGAATTGGTGAGGGGAAGGTTGGCAATGCGGGTTGCCGACGGCGGGGTCGACGACGCAAGGAATGGTGAGATAGAGGTTGATGACAGACGTATTGACGTCAAAGGAGTTGGAAGCAAAGGGGTTGTCAGCAGAGGCATTGACGACAGGGGTTGACAACGAAGGCATTGGAAGCAGAGAAGTTGACGGCAGAAGGGTTGACGGCCTTGAGATTTGCAGCTGAGCGGAGGACGGCACAGGGGCTGACGGCAGTGGGGTTGCCGGAAGAGGGGCTGGCGGCAGAGGGGTTGCTGACAGAGGGGCTGGCGGCAGAGGGGCTGACGGCAGAGGGGCTGACGGCAGAGAGGTTGCTGACAGAGGGGTTGACGGCAGAGGGGCTGATGGCAAAGGGGCTGGCGGCAGAGGGGCTAGCGGCAGAGGGGCTGACGGCAGAGGGGCTGACGGCAGTGGGGTTGCTGACAGAGGGGCTGGCGGCAGTGGGGCTGGCAGCAGGGTAGTTGACGGAAGATGGGGTGACGGCGGGAGATGTGTTGCCAGCGAGGGTCTGACGACAAGGGAGTTGACGGCAGAGGGGCGACGGCAGAGGGGGTGACGGCGGCATGGTGTTGCCGGCAGAATTTTCGACGGCAGAGGGGTTGACGAACGCTTGGTCACTCAAGGTACGTTTTGGAAGATGGGAGGGCGCGAGCCGGGGGTGGCGGGAAGGGAAGAGGCGGAGGCTGCCGGCTGAGCGGAGGTGGCAGCAAAGGGGGTGAAGGGGGAGCAGAGGGGGCGACGGAATGAAATGTTGGCGCGGTTGGTTAGGCCGCGCGAGCGCCGGCGCCCGCTTTTTGTCGCGGCCGCATTACACGCGCCGGGGAGCGCGGCCAAACTGAGCTCCGCTTCCCTCTGCCCGCCGCCGCTCAAAGAGATTTCTTTCTCGGGCTTCTCGGGGAACGTCGTCTTTGTGTATTGAATCATACGCTTTTGCCGAATTTTCAACGCTATCATGTTTCTTCCTCCATGGAGTTTTGTTTAGTATTTGGTCTTTCATTCTCGTTTACAACTGATTTACGCTTTTTATGAAATAAAAATATTTGATTTGATGTAACATAATTTTTATCTCTAGTGCAAACTTGCCAGTTGCAGTTCTTTCACCGGCAGATCCATTCGGATACATACGCATGATTTCCCATGGATGGATTAAAGGAATGATTAACAGAGTATTGAATGTAATACTTCTCTACATTAGAAGGAATAACCATTTTTTTTGTAAATTTTTCTTCTTTACAGTTGTCCTACGGATAGTGCTACATGGTCTGAATTACATGACATATACGCCATTTCGATGTATCCTTTTCATTTTTCAAGAATTACACAAATGCATTTTTTTAAATCTCTCTCGTTAATATTTTCAATTTGGGATTTTAATACACTATTGTATTTTTAAACATATGTGGTTCAAATTATTACGTATCAAGTATATTGAGAAATTCAAAAGCTTTGTGTGAACATTTGTAAAAAAAATGCTGGCCATGTTTCACTCTTATTATTAAAGTCAAATTTCAATCTAGGAAGGGTCTGAAAAACTGTGAAAAAATGAAGAAAAATGCTTTTAGGTGCCCAAAATCAAAAGCTTGGCACAAGGTACGGGAATGCCAAAAAGGTAGCCTAGACTGAAAAAATTAGCAAACTAAGTAGTGCAAATAAGTCTGTTCCATTCTATGCCGCCGATAGTTTTTCTACTCTTTTACTAGAAAGTCCGAAATTGTAAGCCATTTTAATTGTTTAATGTGGTTATTCCTTTTAATGTAAAGAAGTATTACATGAGACGCAACGCAAAACATCTTGAGCTTGCAATGCTACTTCAAAATAATACCGTGGCCGGTTGAAGTCTTCTCCAAGGTGCAGCCATGGCAATCGTGGTACCTCAGCAAGGGGCTTGTGCACCGCTCATTTAAATATCTAGGCTCTTACTTTCAACGACGAAAGCCGTTGCGTTATTGAGTGGGCGCTGTACGAGGATGGTGAAAACGCTCAGCGCACAATTACTTGCCTGGCCTTTGCTCTGTCTCCTCCTGCGCCGCAACGGCCACTTCGCCATTCTTTGGGGAAGAAACTTTCTCCAGTTTGCAAGAAGTGTAACGGTTATCCTTATTACTGGAGATCATTTCCTGAATTCACGGGCGAACTAAGGAAGTTTCATTAAGTCACGTCGAGCGAGGGTTTGACTACGGGAAGATGTGAACGAAACTACGACTGCAGGGTAGATAGCAGGTGGTAGCTATCGTCTTCAGATACGAAATAACGCATTGTGATGTAGAATAAAGGAAGTTGGGATTGAGAATGGAGCAAGCGGAGGACAATAAAATAAATCACTTGTCTGAATGTTCCATCTACCTTTTGTGTATAGTCAGTTCGGAGAGAGGAAATCTGGAATTGTTTTTATTTGAATGTTATAGAGGAACTCACATTCTGTCAAACATTCATCTACACGCGTGAATATCTCTAAATAGTAACTTTGTAAAAATCATATTAAATATTTAATTTTCTTTCTAACTCTTTAAACGCTAAGATGTTTCAACTTTTTCTCTTTACTTTTTACTACATGTCCAGTTATTTTGCTTTCTAGTTTACGTATGTATACACGGAGTGACGTACTATATAGATAGTTATGTAATGCTACAAAAATCGATGTAGAGATTTTAACGAAAATACTTCTTTTGGGGTCCCTTAATAACAAAAAAGTTTTTTAAACAGCCGTCTATCTGCCTGTCTGTCAATAAATAACACAAGCGCCTACCATTCGTAGAATTTTTTCTAAATGATTATCCGCCGAACGATTTGGCCAAACTCGAAGCTGTGAAAATTTGAAACGTAACTTTTCGATTTGGGGTGTCCTTCATGAAGATTCTGCAACATTTTAACAATTCTCTCAGAAATTGCTCCAATTTTTTCTTCAAATTTCTGGCTAAATAGACAGAAATACGCTTACAAAGTTGGGATAGGTTCGGTTTTCACTGATAACTCCGAGCAAAGAAATGCTTCAAATTATTTGGACCTTCTCGTAAAACTACAGCGTTGAAAATAAATATTTCTTCAAATTAAATGTGTCGCTAGTGACGTTTCTTGGGCATCGATAAGTATACTTCCTTTAGTGTTGTGTGGAAGCATCCAGCTCATATTCTATGCCCTTGGTTGTGTATTGATTCTGTTTTCTTCATCCCTTTTTGATTAGCCGACTGGTATATCAGTAAAACATAATTGATTTTGGATCGGACGATAGCTTTATATATTAGTAGCAAGAAGTTTTTATCAGCTCCCCAGTTGTTGTTGGAAAGGTATTTAATAACGTTGTCTGTTTTTGCAATACTTGGTTAATTCTTGTAAGTGTTAATCCATGTTAATTTTGGATCAAATTCGAGTACAAAAAATTTCACTTTGTTAACAAAACAAAGAGATTGCATTCCATGCTAAATTTTAGGGGATACTGTAGCAGTTATCTCAAAACAACGCATACTGTTTTCGTGGCAGAAAATTTAAATCCAGTGATCATAGACCATTCAAAAATTGTAAAGCGTTTTTGCACATCCGTTTGAGTAGATGAGAGAAACTACCCTTTGCATAGTAAAGTTATGTCACTGGCATATTTTCTGGTGATGACAGGAGGTTGAATCCTCTTGAGTATATCATTAATTGACAGCATGATAAGAGTCGTACTTGCAACAGTCCCTTAAGGTACACCATTAAGGTACACCATAGATTTTAGATTTTATTATTAATTCTGCAATTAAGTGTCGTGACTTGGTGGCAGAATATCTTAACTTTACATGCACTAAGCTTACATTGACTAACAATAAATTACAAAAAAGTAGTTAATTAAAATAAACAATAAATAATAATAAATACTACGTAATATCACCGCGCAAGCCTTACTCCACTGCACTGCATTACATAAGGTTATAAAATATTATTATTATTAATAATAATAATAATAATAATAATAATAATAATAATAATAATAATAATAATAATAATAATAATAATAATAATAATGTATTTGGCGTTTTGGGTCTGTAGTCCGCGCCGGCCAGCTACCGGTGTCCCCCTTGCCTGGGTCTAGTTAAATTCCCATGCTTGGGGGTAAGAGCGACATAAGGCGAATATGAAGCATTCTATTCACTGTAACTTGCAATATCCGCCTGCTTGAAGTTTTCTTCGTCACACAGCTACAGAAACCGGGACGATTTTAAAGGAGAGCTACAACTCTATTTTTGCCTCGACCGAAAATGGAACCCGGGAAGCTAGTTGCCTATGAGCCATCCAGAGGTAATAATACTAATACTATTACTAATAATAATACAGCTGCTATTAATACTAACAATTAAACAGCTTACTTAGTAGGTAATACCTCTAATTTAACAGTAGAAACTGATACATTGACCTAAAATATAATTAGCTAGAAAACTAATTTATTTTTAAATTTGCTTAAGCTTTGAGGAAAGGTTTCTAAGATTGTAGCAGGCTAACTTTTCCAGTCTCTAAACGTCCATTTTCTGTATTCTTGTCTTAATTTTGTGCACGTGATCTGCTCTATCGTACGTAGGTTTTCCTAGACGACGGTGGATTTGATTCCTAGCGGGACAGCGTGTGTATGCTTTGAACACAGCATAAAGTCGCAACTTAATCCGCCTCTTTTCTAGTGACTCCCATTCACTTCTATTTTTTAACCCCTGAAAGTAAATTTCAATGCTCTGTGCTGGACCTTTCCTGGATTACCTTGCTGCGATATTCTGCACGGGTCCCAACATACCGCACCATATTCTAATGCGGGTCGCACGAGTGACATATAAGCTAATTCTTTACCTCTCACTGTGGTCTTCTTTAGGATCCGCATAACGTAATGTAGAGATCTGCAGGCTTTCCCCCAACAACGAAATATACTTCTTTTTCCCTGCTCAATTTACTGTCTAATTGTATTCATGAATATTTGCGAGATGTGACTAAGTATGATATTGTTGTTCAATTTGTACACAGTTTCACCACAACTTCTATTCCCACCAAACGTGATGGCTTTACTCTTTGAAATATTTATTTCCATGCCGTTTGTTTTTTCCCAGGAGCGTAATTTGTCTGTGTCTCGCTGCAAAATATCTACCTCCTTGATTTGATAACCCTATAGATGAGTCAGCAGCCAAGAGTCTTACATTTGAAGATAAATGTTTTGGCAAGTCATTTACAAAGGCGAGAAAGATGAGAGGTCAAATGACACTTCCTTGTGCTTACAATGACATTTCCTTTCATTCCTACCATTGGGATCAAGGGGATATATAACAATAGGATTTATCCCCTTTTTCTTTACCAGGGTACAAATTTTTCTTCCAAAATTTCGGCACACGATTACAATACTTTCTTTTCTTATGAAGTGCAAGAAAGAAAAAATGTTACTGATTTTAATTATTTTTATGATGCAGGGAGATCATATCTTAGAATAGGATCTTATATCATTTGATGATAAACCATCAATTTATGGTGATATTCTATAGAGCGAATCAAAACGATTTGGTGAAAATTCCCTAGCTGTAGAAAATATCATGATAAGTACCATAATTAAAACCATTATAAGTACCATAAAAACTATTATAAAATGTAGCTATATCTGAAATTATTTATTTCAAATTAATATATTTCAGTATCAAAATTAATATTCATATGTTGTTCTGCCTTACATACTAAAAGTAACTCAATCTGACCTCAGAGGGTGAATTACGTCACGTACGACCAATGAGATAAAAACTAAGTACATTACATAGAGTACGAGTAAATAAAAGCCATAGGACCTGCGACATTGGAAACTCATGGTGGGGTGTATGATGAGTGAAGACGACAGGCTCAAGAAGAGGAAGAAGAAGCAGTCAAAGATGAGCCCCTTGTACTGCGGCTCGAAGTGGAGCCGGTGATCGACGCCTTCCTTCTCCACCAAGACCGTCAAGGACACCCCGGCGCCCAGCAGCACGGACATGAGCGGGCTGCCGAAGCTGCCGGCCCACGCCATCTGCGGGTGGCCGGCGCGGGACAGCGCCACGTTCGCCACCAGGTCGCCCACGCTGTTGCCCCACGCCAGCAGCGTCATGGCCAGCGTGGGCAGGTCCAGCACCAGGATGTAGCCCAGCACGCCGATCACGTACACCAGCTCGTGCGCGATGCTGTAAATCATCTGCATGGACGCCACGAAGCCTATCACGGCGAAGACCACGTGGTAGCGCGGCGGACAGTCCACAGAGGAGGACCATAGCAGTATCGTGGCGGTGCACAGCCCCAGAGAAAGCAACACGATCAGCACCGGCAGATACACGTACTCTGGCAGCTCCGTCACTTGGAAGGCGTACGCGGAGAAGATGGGCGTCGTCACGCAGTGGATGGCGTTGAGCAACTTGCACCAGCCGTTGTTGAGAGCGCTCTGGTCCACCACCGGGATGACGAGTTTGAAGACGTACACGATGGGAGCTTGCAGCAGCATGAGCAGCCTCTCGATCCAGTTGGAAACCTCCCAGTCGTCTTCGTCCACCGGGTTCATCTCGTTCACGAAGTCCCACATGAGCGACATCTTCTTCTCGTAGACGGTCTCGTCGCCGTCGAGGACGGCGGTGGAGTCGGCGTGGCCCGCGCGCGCGTCGTGCACGCGCTCGCGCACGCCGGCGACGCTCAGGTCGTTGACGCGCTGCGCCGAGAGCAAGCCGTCCCGGAAGGAGCCGCGCGTCGACCCGCGCCTGCGCGGCACCGTCGACAGCAGCGGCTGCGCGGCCCTCGCTTGCGCCAGCGACGAGACGGGTCTGAGCGAGCCGTCGCGCATTCTCACCATCGTGGAACTTCTCGCTTTGAGTCGCTCTTCGCTCAAGAGTGTGATACGTCGCGGCGCGGCTGCCGCCTGCCCGCGCTTTCTTTCTGCTCGCTTAGACCGAAACATTTGCCAAACGACAAGTCCGACGTAGATAAAATAAAACACTATTAACGTCACCGATTCCCATATTTCTATGGAGTCGTTTTCGGCGGAGTTGAAAAGCAAGACGATAGCGATTAAGTAGAACAAGGTGTCTCTGGTGAACGCCTCCGCATCGGCGTGGAACTGCCTCGTGATCAAGATGAATCCCGCCACGACGCTCGTCACGAAGATCCCTCCGCCCAGCAGCTGACACAGCACGAGCTCGGGGCCAAGGCGCGTCGCCCCGATGATGGACGTTACGATGTCGGGCGCCGCATTGCCGAAGGCCAAAAGGGTAACGCCTGCGAAATGCTCACTCAACCCTAAACTATTTGAAACGGCACATAACGAGGGGCCAAAGAAGAAATTGGCAGTGGTACTCAGAAGCAGAAACAAAATTATAATTTCCGCCAGAACTGTTCCTACCCCAGTATATATCTGTCCCTCGTAACAGTTGTACTCACATGCAATAACCTCCATGAACTGTATGTAAGCATCTGGTTGGGTACAGTCAGGGACCGTTCGAACGAATTCACATTGGTGTTCCCTGGGAATCTTCATGAAATAATTACAAGAAACCTCAGGTATACAAGCATTAAAAATGAAAACTCCCGGACAATTAGAAGCATCGAATTGTCTCATTTTCTGCACTTGAATAAATTGTACCTAGTTTTCCGGTCGTATGTTGTGGTCAAATGTTTCTACTAATTCATCAATAGAATGAATTTTAATCTAAAACCAAGCGGCAGCAAAAGGAAAATCTTCATATTCAGAAAGCTAGAAGCGCAGCGCCTTTCTACATATTTGTGTAAATGCTCAAAACTCCTGAAATATAAATAATGATATTAATATTCAATAAAGTAATTTGTATTGATCGTAAATTATCTTATACATGTATTTGTTTGAAATTTGAACTGACCTGAAAAAAAACTCTCAACAGCATACGTCAAGCAAAACGATGAGTGTTCCTTGTGTATTAAAATTAAAAAATTGCAAGAGAGTATGCTATTACTTCAAGATGGCCATGGAAAGTTTATTAGCATAGCCAATACACTTGGAATTCGAAAAATCAACCAAAAGAATTGAATCAAGTTTTCAGAAAGAAGCGCTTTAGATACTCATATTAATAAATTTTGATAACGATATTTATTTATTTATTTATTTATTTATTGAAACTGTATTACAGGCTTTACCTATTACAGTTGCCGACAGTAGGTGCGGTCATTTACATAGTAAAACTTACAATTTTTGGTTACAATGGTTGGTAGAGAATGTCATTTAAATAATGGCACTCTCTTGTTTTCATGATAAAAAATTTGTAAACAAAAGTCTACCTAGTAATTCTTATGAACAAGAAAACTCTTTAGACTTCATAAATATTACAAAAAGAATTTAAATACTTTAATTATATTACAAAGGAATATGAAAAAGAAATGTTGGCCACAGGTCAACATTTACAAGCTCTTTATAAATCTCTTTCATGACACATACTAGCAAAGTCTGATTCAGCACACCAAAAAATGTTCTTAAAATGACATGTTTGTGAAGCTCTGAGCACATTCCAGAAAGAACTTTCCTTTGAACATATTTGCAGAAAATTTTTTTTTTTTTTTGCATAAAATACAATCTAATGTACTCTGTGTAGCAAATCGTGAATGATTGTTCAAATTTTTAAAGCTTTGTATGTGATTAACGTAATGTTTCTATGAAAAATTATCTGAAGAAAAATAATTGGGCTGATTAATTAGCATCGCGTACTATGTTATTCAAAAATACTTCATTACTTTGGAACAGAAACTTGAATGCACCAGACTCAACCTCCCCAGCGCGACGCGCATCGCAGCTGTTGTTAGTTCTCACATGAGCCGATCTCTCTTCACTCTGATACTTCGTTTGGTCGGGTTATTCCACTCACACAAATGTTTTTTTATTATTTTTTATTTAGTCAAAAACAGTCAAAAACTGTATGGGGGAGAAAATCATCTGCGCACGCTTTCTTGAATTTCAGATTTCCTTCCCAACAATTTAACTATTAATAGTTGAAAGATAAAAAAATATACAATAACAATAATAATAATAATAATAATAATAATAATAATAATAATAACAACTTTAAAAAAGCGAGAGATTAACATTTCAAAAACTAGATATATTCGTTGCCGAATTATAGAAAACTTATTTGTAACGGTAAATGTTTCTTAATAGGTCTATGTTATTATAAAATTGTACTGCTGATAAGTAATTCAACCAACAATAATTATTGGTTTTCGAGATTAACGATATATGTGACATTCTCACTATATTATTTTGCCTTACACAAAAGTGCACAAATTTTGTAAATTGGTTGTATTTTTCCCTTGTACATCGCGACATTTTGAGAAAAGTTGGTAATGTTCAAATTTATAGCCGCAGATATTTTGAGTTTTAAATACAAACATGGAGCTGAAAATCAGTTAATAGGCATTTAGATTTCGGGGGACGCCGGCGATTCCCGGACAGTCAAGAAATTATTGACTTCGACAGCGAAAGCCTACGCTCTCAAAGGGAGGTGTAAAACATACACTTCTCTTCAAAAAAATCTTAGTTCACTCATTGAATAATTAGTCACTGAAATATGAATCCATCTATGGATCATCCTGACGAATTCGGAAGGTCGAAAATCATGAATTCACACTGGGGATGTGCTCAGTTAGGGATCTCCTGCCGCCTCGACTACCTAGTGACAGGATGAATAAAAATTAATAAAAACCCAAGTGAAAGTATTTTCTGGTTAAATCAGATTGCATGGATGTCTTTCGTTTCCGTGTGCGCTTCTGGGTATATGACTCTTCATGTGATTCACGATGTAGCCTCCAGCAATTGTCCGCCATTATGTTCCGCTTATTCTGATACCTACGATCACTCCCCTTGATGTGCTGATGGAACTTTTCCCCTTGTTCTTCACTGACGTTTCTGAGGATCTCAGAGGCGCTGCAGCAGTGACGGTTGTCTCTGAGCCCGCTCAGCCGGTGCTCCTCTCGATTGTCGGTTGTTCTATTAATTGCGCAACTTTTCTTGAACGATGGCTTGGAGAAATGCAAATTGAGTGAGGGGATTATTAGTTTGATTATTACATCGGCCACTAGATTTTATGAAGCAATGCCAATCTCTGGAATATCCGTCAAACTCACAGGCGGTTCTTTATGTCACAATAATCAATTTATGATACGCGGAATTGAAAGATCCGGGTCACGTCAGCCAAGTGCAAAGTGCGCAGTATGTGCTCGTTTGACCGGACGTCTGCGGTGAACCTACGGCGCCAGCATGGCGGCTCAGGGAGTCCGCAATAAACAAGATGCGCCTGGCGACTCAGGGAGCCGGCAATAAACAGGATGTGGACGGCCACGATATGGTGGGTCATTCCCTGCGGATAGTCACCGCACACACCCTGCTCTGCACACGAGCCTACAGCATCTGCACACGAGCCTACTGCGTTTGCACACGGCACGGCTGTCACGTGACCCACCAACATATAACCCCTGACGCCCCTTCCGGAGACAGAGAGAGAAGAAGAGACGGTTCCGACTTGTCCGGCGTGCTGTTCAGCTCAGCCCCGTACTCAGCACACTCCGGCCACGACGCTCGGAGGTCCGACTAGCTCTTCACAGCGACCTTCACAGCGAACCGCTCAGAGTCTTGCATCGATGGGCTTCGATCACAAATCGGTAATATGGAGAGACTGTATTAACGCCAAATGGCTCTTGCCAACTCATAAAATGTAAGCTGGGCCCTCAGCCCTTTATCGCGTGCACATGTAAACATTCATATGTAATAAACTAGGTTAAGTGAAGTGTATGTGTGTCAATTAACTTCCAAGACCTCAGGAAACTTCTTCCCGCAGGTTGTAAGTAGTCCCGGTCTCTCTCGGCGAGTTGCTCCCTCTCCCCCACTTACCACTTAGTCAATCAGTCATCTAGCGCCATGACATTTACAAGGTTCACAGGTTAACGGAACACTCAAAAAATTGAACAAAATAGCATTTTTACTTCTTTATTACAATCTCATTAATAGTATGCCTTTTTCTGCTCTTTTTATAATTTCCATACTAATATTACTTTGACAACCGATGTGGCTACATCGCTATTCACGATCTTGAAACAACACTCTCGTTCCATAAGGACCATTGGGAACCACGTGACTTCTCTTTTGTGTTTTCGTTGGGCGCTTTCACCGGATCATGTTCACACTTACACAGTGAACTCCGCTTGCCGCAGCACAATCAGGCTATCGCATCTCCCAACTCCGAGACGAAGTCTCCGTCGCGCTGCCAGTAAAACAGTGCCCCCGCTCCGATCCTACGAAAGGTACGTTTTGCATCTGATGTGGATGGCGAGTGCCGACTTAAAATCGGTGTAAAAATATGTTTTACATCTCGGGTTTGAACAGTTCTAGTGTCCATGCTTCCTGGTGTTCAATTATTTTAATTAAGAAGCTCGGTTCGGATCAGCCTGTCTTGTAAATCGAAACAACTGTGGAATCAGCAAAACGAGAGTTTCGTCAATGGTTCAATGCTAATATTTATTCGACATGCAAGATGCTATGTGGATGTAAGGAAAAACTGCACTATTTTTTCCTTGCGACTTAACATGGAGGGAAATGTGTGGACGAAGACTGGTTATAATACCATTTCAGTGAGAACAGCGTCAAAAGACATCTCCAAAAAACAGAAGTGTTGAATTGGCTTTACCGTGACGCGTCAATATTGTGACTCAGCTTGATGACAGTTATCGTCTTCCTGTAAAAGGACAATGATGAAGTGCGTAAGAACATATTCAGGACACTCTTATAAACTGCCAAATTTTGTGGTGCATTTGAGCTTGCGTTGAGAGGGCACGACGAAAATGAACAATTGGAAAACCCTGGGATATTTTGAAGGATAGGATTATTTTGTAAGTACCAATGACGCTGCTTTAAAAATCATTTAGAAGGTGCAACCAAATTCAACGGGGACGTCAAATTCAGTACAGAACACTGTTAAAAGGAAGGTATAAGAGAAGTGAATTTAGATATGCAATAGGAGCAGTACCAATATTTCGAGTAATGCTGCAAAATTAAATGTCGGAAGAAGTTTATACAGAAGTCTACAAAACTTCTTCAAATTCTTCTCACTACTCCAATGACATCAGAAGCTGAACGATCATTTTCAACAATGAAGTGGATAAAAACATCACATAGAAATTCAACGGTAATCGAATGGTCGCGCACCCTCACAATGCTGTCAAATACTTGTAGAGAAACAACTTAACCGTGAAACTAATAACTTCAATTATTGATGGAGAAATTTGTGGATCTTAAAAATCGGCGATTGGATATTCAATTCAAGTAAGCAAGGAAAGATAACAATTTCCTCGTTTCTGGGTAGAGTGATAAAATTGAAAATAAATGTATCGTTCCGAATGTTGCCTATTTAAATTGTTGTAACATGGAGACGTCAGAAGGGTCAAGGTCAAAAGTAATAAAAAGTAATAAATGAGAAATTGAAGCATTATTTTCAAGAGAGATTATTAATAATATAAATATTAATTTTCATCACAAACTCTCTGGTCATGTAAGTCAGTAACATAGTAAAAAGTGTGCTCCTTCGGCGCTCAAAAGCAGTCGCCCAACATCCACTATCGGTCGTTGCGTACAATGAAAGGAATACGATACGTGGACATGGAGCGAAGGCCGACCTGTCGCCGGCAACGGATGTGACGCTGATCTCAGCTCGATTTCGGAGCGACTGCGCGCCTCGCGCTCATGGCGTGCTGTCAGACGTGGGTGGCGCGTCCGAGAAAAGTTTATAATCGGTTTCTTGGAATGGAAAGGAGAATTTTTCGCATCATTCTTTCTGGATTAATGTTATTTTTATTAATGTCTTATTTTAATGTGTGTTATTAATGTTTATTTTAAGTTTTTACACTTAGAATTATTCCATAGAAATCCAAATATTTTAAAATATATTTGAAATTTAAGGAACAATGTTCCTTAAGAATTTTAATAATTGTGTCCATTAATCGATCGGCAAATATTGGAGAGGGAGATCCCCCCCTTTGGAGTATTGCTTTTGCAACGTCCTTAAATGTAACTCATCCACAGCCACTGGTCATGTCTTCGCAATTTTCTCAATAAGTTGAGTTCTAACTTTCTCGGGAGTTTGGGGTATTTTCTGTGATGGATGTGGATCTGATTTGGCCATTTGTTTAGAAAATACCACCAGGAGTTCTCTCGTTTTTAACGGAAAATAGTTTCACTTACGCACCAGTGAAGATATGTTTGGAATGTTGTCATCAGTGCTCACTTCGAGCTGCGGTCTTCAACTGTTTATTGCTCTACCGAGGGGGAAGCAAGGTCATCGTTCTAGAAAAGTTCCGCGAGTAATATCTCTCATTCTGAGCGTCTTGTTTTCTAAATTAGAAATATTAAGATATTATGGCCGACCTGGATGGCCGAGGTGGCTCAGAGAGAGTACCGACTCAGCGCTTCGGTCCGAAGGGTCGCGGGTTCGAGACCCGCCTGGGGCATGGCTGTTTGTCCCTTGACTTTGTATGTACTATGTGTTGTCGCGGAGGGCCTCGCGTTCTGCTGACCCCAGATCAGAGGAGCCCGCAAGTGTGTTGGTGTCTAGTGTATAGTCGAATATCCGTCCCATCGGGGCGTAAAGGGTAACCGGCTGTTGGCTGGATAAAAGCCCTAGATAAATAAAGATATGTCCGCTAAGATTTCTGAGGGGTTGACTGAGTCACTACCCATCTAACCCTGAATGCTTTGTCTCAGCTAACCCCTTTGGCACTTCTTTGAAAATGTTTCTAGAACTTAACCACAAGCACAATGTGCTATGTATATTACAAATTTTATAATCGCGAACAATTTCTTGACATCATAAATGCATTTAAGATATTCATTTGTTAATTTTATTGTCATGTAAGTTTAAATTAATTACCGTGAAAAAATTACGCGGGGTTTACTCAAATTTAAAGCACAAAGTAACTTTATAATTTGCAACATGCAGCGCCACAACAGCTACAAACGTGAAAAGGAGCAATGCTAACTAATTCTAGTTCAAATGAAAACATATTTGCGTACTGAACATTTCAACTGGACTGTCTCAATTAACCTCCACGACCGGTACCCTAATCTCTAGACATTTGGCGTTGATATTACTCTCGCCACTACTGTTGTTGTTTCATATCAAGGGCGTGAGGCAGAAACAAGATATGCCACACCAACAAGGGCAAGACTCGGGTTATTTGTGAAAGTTAATAACTCAAGTTATGTGACGATTAGGCTATCTTGTTAGTATGTGCCTCTTGTTCATATTCATGAACAACTTAACAATAAATAGAGGCAATAACAAGAGGATACACATTTCGACAAAAATCGAGATATATACAATTACGAGTGCGTTATGCGTTAAGTGGTTGTTATACCTTGTAGAGAAGTTACTTTAAATAGGGACCAGCTTGACATGGCGCGAAACAAATGAACGTCATCTCGAGCGAGGGCATTTCACGAGGGTTGTAGCCATTTATAAGTGGTCCAACTGAAAATGAACACAATAACAAATTTGTCATGATAATGCTCTGCAGCGCCATTCCGTGCAGACAAAAAAGTCCCTATCGGCGTACTCATATAAATAATTTCTTCTTTCCCTGAATACACGCGGGCGCACAGACATTTCCAGGCTTTCTAAAATATCGTCGTCTTCCAATATATATTGCAGGGCTTTTTACATTTTCTCTGCTGTGTGCTCGAACTGAACTGCAATCAGCTTAACCAAGCGTTAACTGCTGCTAAACGGAGCTGAGATTGCGCGTTAACTTTAACGGAAAGTTAACAAGCGTTAAAGTTTGGTGAAACACGTATTTTCTCTAACGGACCGTTAAAATCTCCTAACGTCTAGTTAGCGTGATAGCAAACATTGGTGAAACCGGTCCTAAGCCATGTATAGAGTGTACCCCGATTCAATGATGAAAACAACCTCCTTTTTGTGAAACTCGAGTGGTTTTATTACAGGTTTGGGCGCGTAGGCATAACCTGCAGTTTCGTTGCAAACAGTTGCCAAACACTAGGTGTTAAGGCGGTCCCTTCTAGAAAATCTCTTTATTTTGTTACTGCCCCGTGCTCCTCATATCTGCTTACATTCTTAGAAGAAAGTGTAAAGAACGGAAGATTCACTTGCTTTGAAGAGTGATAATAAATGTAGTTTTCTCCGACGTCGTCGCGTCATATTCCCACCGCCCTGTGAAAACTCTCCAGTGCGCATGGATGTCACTGCAATCCCTCTGACGGGGAGGTCTTAGGTTCGAGTCCCGACGGTGTCACAATTTGTGACACTAACTTGTCAGCTAGGTCGAATTCAGTCGCTGGAGGAGAATTCTAGCGGCCGGCTGCTCTGATCGGTAGTTTTCCGTGGTTTCTCCGATCAACACCAGGCGAATGCCGGAGCAGTACCTTAACAAACGCGGCAGGGACAGCGCGTAATTTTTCCTAACTCTTCTTTGTCCTATCCTCTCCCCTTACACACACACACACAATAACATGCACTATAATACCACACATGCCGGGAGACTGGTCGGGAAGTTAGAGCTTGTCCCGACCCGGGAGGTGTCCCCCTGGTAGGAGATGGTTGGAGAAACCTCGCTAGCCGACGGTAGGTCGACGCCGGATCTCGCCATTCAGCGAGGGAAGATCAGAGCCACCTCGCGAGTAAAAATATGCACTACTCTTAGGGGATTAACGAACCTAGTAGTTGACGCGCCCGGAACCACTAACAATCAATCCAGCGCGCACGGACGTCTCACCTTCTCTTCCGCCCAGCACTGACCGACCTAAGGACTCGACCTGGCAGCAGTCAGAACTCTACTCAAAACCACCAAAAATATTGAATTTGATTGTTTTCCTACTCATTGCAACGAATGAAACGAAACTGTTTTAGCGTGGCGTCACCAAGCAGCATTTTCATGGTAGAAAGTTTTCTCTATGCTTTGGAGGACAATAATAAAATTAAATTTTAATAATAATAATAATAATAATAATAATAATAATAATAATAACAATAATAAATTTTAAATATACAACAGATGCTCGGTCCATTTTCGGTCGTCCATTTTCAATCATAAAAGTTTAGGGGAATACGGTCGATTCAAATACTTCTTTGATTGTCTGCTTCTCATATTCCTATGCACGTATGTAGTAAATAGAAAGTTTTTTTAATAATGTAGCAGATATTGCTGATTTTCTATAAGAGAAACTCGTACTGTCGGGGCTCTGTGACGAAAAAAGTAGATAAATCTTTCTCCAATTCGTAGTAAATTTCTTCCTCTTACATGGATTGACTGAATCCACGTTTCCTACATTTCGAAAATCGACTTTCGGTAAAACGTCCGTCTACCATCGCCCTGTCTGTGGGGGAGCGGTTTAGATGGGTCGGCGCTTATCAATCAGTTCGAGCCCAGCTCTCGTAGAGGCAACACCTCTCCGAGCGCTCCGCACTTCTTATCGCGTTTAGTAGCTGCAGTCTGTGCTATAGTTCCAGCTTATCAGTAGTAACCTCGAACGCGCACAGTGATAAGCCCCACAAGGGCGGCCCACGGCCAAAAATGCTGCATTGCAGCATATAATGGCCAATTATTTAACTGTAAGTGTGAACATTTCTGTGTACTGTTTAGTGTAATTTGCGTCGACTGTGTGAAAGCGATCCATCTTTTGTGATGGAAAATGCCCGTGCTCACGGAGTGAGCTTAATAGAAACCGGCTCTCTGGTATCGCAAGCTCTCCATGAAACAATTTCACACGATATGGATGTCGAAGAACGCATCCAGCTCCAGCAAATGCAGCAACAATACCTTCTGCAACAGCAATTACCACAACAGCAACAAAATGGATTTACGCCCTTACCTCCGCTTTCTCAGCCATCGCAACAACTTCCACAACCTGCAACCAAAGATGTAAGCAACAATGAACTTAATAACTCCAGCTCTACAAACGATCAACAGCTACATCACCAACAACAACTATATCTACAATTACAACAACAGCATCAACAACTCATACTCCAATATCAACAATTGCAACAAACTACAAATGCAGTAATGTCTCCTCTGCAACTCCAACGACAACAACCTGCAACTGAACCAGCAACTCCTGCTGCTTACAACGGTCAGCAACCGAATGAAACCACAACAAATAATGTAAGTACTAGTGCCAATCCACCCAAAAACGCCGATGATCCCAGAAAGCGTAAAAGACACCATAGTGACAGTGAAACCCCACATTATAATGTGCCAACTAATAATCGTTACGAAATACTATCGCACGAAGAACAAACTAATAGTGCAAACCCTAGCTGTAGAGTAAATCAACCATCAACCACTAAAATTCCACCCCTAATAGTTCACAATGTCGACAATTACAGTCGTCTAATCAACGACATAAAAAGTGTGACAAATGGTACTTTCAATACCAAAACTGAAAATAACAATATTAAAATCATGTTCCATGATATTAGTGACTTCCGCAACTTTAGACAATTTTGCGACAGTGAAAACATCCAGTATCACACGTACAGAGATCCGACTATTAAAATGTTGTCAGTAATTATTAAAGATGTGCCAATCAATTTATCAGAAAAAGACATTAGTGAGGAACTGATCTTTAAAAATTACCCTGTTAAAAAATGCTCAAGATTATATAGGAAAGATAAGACACCCATGCCCATAGTAGCAATAGACTTAATAGATACCTAAATCAATAGGTAGAACAATCTTAAACCTCAAAGACTTATTCTATTGTAAAATCAGAGTAAACATAAGAAATAATACCATAGGTCCCATACAATGTAAAAAGTGTCAAAATTATGGTCATACAGAAGCTAACTGTGGGCTAAGTCCAAGATGTGTGAGATGTTTAGGAAAACACCATTACTCTGAATGCAAACTCCCTAAACATGGAACACTGCCCAACTGTGTTAACTGTTTACAACACCACACAGCTAACTATAAAGGATGCCCAATATATAAAGAATTATCTGCTAAACTAACCAAAACTTCCTCCCGCAATTTTCATAATTCTAATAAAACACCTCAGCCTCAAAACCTCTCCCATCATCACTCTCCCCCCACTCATTCATCTCCCACAAGTAGTAACAACATCCAATTAAATAATAATCACTTCCCATTACTACCAAGCAGGCCCAACAATCCCAACTTCAGTGCAGCAAATCCCACATCAAATCAGTGGTCCAGAAACAACAATGTAATCAATAATAATAATAGTACTACCAATATTGAAATTCTTATCACTAATATTATAACACAGGTGGTAACTCAAGTTCTTACATCTCTTATGCCACATTTACAATCTCTTGTTCTATCCTCAAGTCAATATGGCCAGTAATTCAAACATTAAGAGCTTACCATTCCACCATGTACTTATTATACTGTTCCAACTAATTTTAACAAAACATTAGAAAGTC
The DNA here is from genome assembly GCA_011170035.1 of Teleogryllus occipitalis. Classification (NCBI taxonomy): domain Eukaryota; kingdom Metazoa; phylum Arthropoda; class Insecta; order Orthoptera; family Gryllidae; genus Teleogryllus; species Teleogryllus occipitalis. The sequence continues at coordinate 302,749 of BLKR01000536.1, read as the reverse complement.
TTGTATTGTTTAGTTATAAGTAAAACCATATCTTTATTTTTGTACAAACTTCCTAAGTTGACAAAGACTGTCTTAACATTTTATCTTCACAATAAGCTCAAAATTCTACAAAAAGCCTTCATCCAAGCAATCCACTCGCATTTATGTAACATTTTTATTAAAGTTGTCTCCATAACATGCTTCCACCCTAAAAATGGCTAATCAACCTCCTCTAATCCTACTTAATTTCAACGCGAATGGCATAAAGAAACAAGAAACTTTATTCTTTCATTTTCTAAACAGAGATAATATACACATAGCATGTATAACGGAAACTCACCTTGTACCTGGCGAAACATTTAAATTATATGGTTATAACATTTACAGAAGTGACAGATCCAGACTTACAGCTTCAGGAGGAACAGCAATTGCAATTCAAACTAAATTTAAACATTCCCAAATAAACTCACCATCTACTATTAATCTTGAAACAGTAGCTATACAAATTTCTACTCCAACACATCCAATAATAATCATAGCAGTATACAGACCTCCAAATCAAAAATTTCCAATCAATGAACTTTATCAGATATTTTCAAATAATGCCCTCACTTTATTGATAGGTGATCTAAACTGCAAAAATCAAGCTTGGGGTTGTAATACCTCAAATTATCATGGCAAAACACTCCTCAGATTTAGCCTTAACAATAATATTTATATACACTCCCCAACTACCCCCACATTTTATTCTAAAAACACTAACCTAACACCAGGTATATTAGATTTAATATTGACTAAAAATTATTATCAAACAATACACCAAACAGTAGTACCAGAACTAGACTCAGACCATCTTCCAGTTAAAATAACTATTGACACACAAGAAGACAACATATCACAACAAAATAAAATAATTAAAGGTAAAACTAATTGGAAATACTTTAAAGAACTAATAAACACAAATTTAAATTTTCCAACACATATATCAAATAGCACAGATCTAAATAATGCGGTCTCAGATATAACTCAGACTATCACACAGGCTCATTTATATTCCACCACTCCATACATTACATCATTAGAACACAACATAGACCCTCTTCCAAACCATATCCTAAAGACCATCAGAAGAAAATGTGCTATCCGACGCCGTTGGATAACAAATAGAAACGATCTAGACAAAACACTAATTAATCAACTCACCAAGCACATCAAAAACATTATCACTAATCACATAATAGCTACCAGAAACACTTGCAACAACTCCATCCAAACACCAGACAACTCTGGCAAACAGTCAAATACTTCATGAAGGAAAAAACAAGTGTTCCCCCTCTTCTTTCAAATAATCAAGTAATATACTCTGAACACCACAAGGCAGAAACCATAGCAAACCACCTAGTTTCCACTTTTAAGCCCAATCCAATAATATGCCTAAACTTTAACACACAAATAGAACATCATTTGAATCATCCTCATTTCACTGTTCCACATCCCATTAAATTTATCTCGCCAATAGAAACGTTCAATATCATACAAAAGCTGAAAAACAAAAAATCACCTGGCTATGACAACATTACCAATGTAACCCTCAAGCAGCTACCAAAGCGTTGTATTGCAGCTTTAACATCTATTTTCAATGCCGGACTTCGCCTAGGATACTTTCCACAAATGTGGAAACATGCAGTTATACTTCCCATTATTAAACCTAAAACCAATCCTAACGATCCCACCAATTATAGACCTGTCAGCTTACTCCCCTCTCTAGCAAAAATCTTTGAAAAACTAATATTAAACCGCCTTATTAATTTTCTTAATGCCAGCAATACCATACCCAAAACTCAATTCGGCTTCAAACCCAATCACTCAACAACCCACCCACTACTCAGACTTATAGAACACATAGCAAATAGTTTCACACTACATAAAAAACATACAATTGCAGCCTTCTTTGATATTACTAAAGCCTTTGACAGCATATGGCACAATGGACTTCTATTCAAAGTTTAGCAATTAGGTACTCCAGACTTCCTCTATAAAATCATCTCCAGTTACCTAAGAAACCAAACTTTCCAAGTTAAAGTCGACCAAACCTTGTCAAATACCCATAACATATTTGCAGGCGTTTCTCAGGGCTCAGTTCTTGCTCCCACATCATTCAACATCTACACCTCAGACCATCCCAGACCACTACCCAGACACACCAGACCTACATCTCAGACCATCCACCTCAGAGCATGTCTGATGCCAACATATATTTGCAGATGCAACAACTATTTGCAGATGACACAGTAATCTATTCTTCCCACGAAGACATAGTTATAGCGTCTGATCAAATCCAGTCATTTCTTCATATTTTAAATACCTGGTTTTACAAATGGCGATTAAAAATGAATCCAGCAAAAACCCAAACACAAATCTTTACTCTCACAAAATCAACAAATCCACCTCCATTGACTATCAATAACACTCAACTATCCTGGCTAGACAACTCCACCCCAGCCAAATACCTAGGAATATTAATTGATAGACGACTAATCTGGAAAGACCACATCAAATACAACATACAAAAATCTACAGCAAAAGCTTCTAAACTGTATCCACTCATAAATCCGACATCTTCACTAAAACATGAAACCAAATTACTACTATATAAAAGTATTATAAGACCAACGTTAACATATGCACGCCCTGTCTGGTTAAACCCTGCTCCTAGCAATACTAATAAAGTTCAAGTTTTTCACAGACTTCTTAATGCATCCTGGTTCATTCCTAACAGTCAAATTCATCGTGAACTTCAAATGCCTTACATTTCTGACTATTTAATAAGCTTATCCTCTAAATTTTATTGACTTCTTCCATCTTGCCCAAGCACTTCCTTTTTTTTCACCTTGGTCAACAAACCAATACTCGAACATCAAAATCTCGTTTTCCCAAAGATATTTTCAGACCCCCTGATTCAAATCTCCCCATGTGCCTCTCATAATATTTTAATTAACACCCTCCTCCAAACCTTAACAATATCAAATTCAATCTATCTTCCTTTCTCACCTCACCATAAAACATAAAATTTATGTCTTTCTTTTTGTGGTTTAACACCTCAATAAGACAATCAACTTAGGAAGTTTTCAGAATTATATGTTTATGTGTATTCACAACTCTGTAGGACCATCTGGTCGAGCAGATAGAAATAAATAAAAAAAAAAAAAACTTCTTATCGCGTTTAGTAGTTGCAGTCTGTGCTATAGTTCCAGCTTATCAGTAATAACCTCGAACGCGCACAGTGATAAGCCCCACAAGTTCTGGGCGGCCCACGGCCAAAAATGCTGCATTGCAGCATATAATGGCCAATTATTTAACTGTAAGTGTGAACATTTCTGTGTACTGTTTAGTGTAATTTGCGTCGATTGTGTGAAAGCGATCCATCTTTTGTGATGGAAAATGCCCGTGCTCACGAAGTGAACTTAACAGAAACCGGCTCTCTGGTATCGCAAGCCCTCCATGAAACAATTTCACGCGATATGGATGTTGAAGAACGCATCCAGCTCCAGCAAATGCAGCAACAATACCTTCTGCAACAGCAATTACCACAACAGCAACAAAATGGATTTACGCCCTTACCCCCGCCTTCTCAGCCATCGCAACAACTTCCACAACCTGCAACCAAAGATGTAAGCAACAATGAACCTAATAACTCTAGCTCTACAAACGACCAACAGCTACATCACCAACAACAACTATATCTACAATTACAACAACAGCATCAACAACTCATACTCCAATATCAACAATTGCAACAAACTACAAATGCAGTAATGTCTCCTCTGCAACTCCAACGACAACAGCCTGCAACTCAACCAGCAACTCCTGCAGCTTACAACGGTCAGCAACCGAATGAAACCTCAACAAATAATGTAAGTACTAGTGCCAATCCACCCAAAAACGCCGATGATCCCAGAAAGCGTAAAAGACACCATAGTGACAGTGAAACCCCACATTATAATGTGCCAACTAATAATCGTTACGAAATACTGTCTCACGAAGAACAAACTAATAGTGCAAACCCTAGCTGTAGTGTAAATCAACCATCAACCACTAAAATTCCACCCATAATAGTTCACAATGTCGACAATTACAGTCGTCTAATCAACGACATAAAAAGTGTGACAAATGGTACTTTCAATACCAAAACTGAAAATAACAATATTAAAATCATGTTCCATGATATTAGTGACTTCCGCAACTTTAGACAATTTTGCGACAGTGAAAACATCCAGTATCACACGTACAGAGATCCGACTATTAAAATGTTGTCAGTAATTATTAAAGATGTGCCAATCAATTTATCAGAAAAAGACATTAGTGAGGAACTGATCTTTAAAAATTACCCTGTTAAAAAATGCTCAAGATTATATAGAAAAGATAAGACTCCCATGCCCATAGTAGCAATAGACTTAATAGATGATGAAATAGGTAGAACAATCTTAAACCTCAAAGACTTATTCTATTGCAAAATCAGAGTAAACATAAGAAATAATACCATAGGACCCATACAATGTAAAAAGTGTCAAAATTATGGCCACACACAAGCTAACTGTGGGCTAAGTCCAAGATGTGTGAGATGTTTAGGAAAACACCATTACTCTGAATGCAAACTCCCTAAACAAGGAACACTGCCCACCTGTGTTAACTGTTTACAACACCACACATCTAACTATAAAGGATGTCCAATATATAAAGAATTATCTGCTAAACTAACCAAAACTTCCTCCCGCAATTTTCATAATTCTAATAAAACACCTCAGTCTCAAAACCTCTCTCATCATCACTCTCCCCCCACTCATTCATCTCCCACAAGTAGTAACAACATCCAATTAAATAATAATCACTTCCCATCACTACCAAGCAGGCCCAACATTCCCAACTTCAGTGCAGCAAATTCCACATCAAATCAGTGGTCCAGAAACATCAAATCAGTGGTCCAGAAACAACAATATAATCAATAATAATAACAATAGTACTACTAATATTGAAATTCTTATCACTAATATTATAACACAGGTGGTAACCCAAGTTCTCACATCTCTTATGCCACATTTACAATCTCTTGTTCTATCCTCAAGTCAATATGGCCAGTAATTCAAACATTAAGAGCTTACCATTCCACCATGTACTTATTATACTGTTCCAACTAATTTTAACAAAACATAAGAAATTCTTGTATTGTTTAGTTATAAGTAGAACCATATCTTTATTTTTGTACAAACTTCCTAAGTTGACAAAGACTGTCTTAACATTTTATCTTTACAATAAGCTCAAAATTCTACAAAAAGTCTTCATCAAAGCAATCCACTCGCATTCATGTAACATTTTTATTAAAGTTGTCTCCATAGCATGCTTCCACCCTAAAAATGGCTAATCAACATCCTTTAACCCTACTAAATTTCAACGCGAATGGCATAAAGAAACAAGAAACTTTATTCTTTCATTTTCTAAACAGACATAATATACACATAGCCTGTATAACGGAAACTCACCTTGTACCTGGCGAAAAATTTAAATTATATGGTTATAACATCTACAGAAGTGACAGATCCAGACTTACAGCTTCAGGAGGAACAGCAATTGCAATTCAAACTAAATTTAAACACTCCCAAATAAACTCACCATCTACTATTAATCTTGAAACAGTAGCAATAAAAATTTCTACTCCAACACATCCAATAATAATCATAGCAGTATACAGACCTCCAAATCAAAAATTTCCAATCAATGAACTTTATCAGATATTTTCAAGTAATGCCCCCACTTTATTGATAGGTGATCTAAACTGTAAAAATCAAGCTTGGGGTTGTAATACCTCAAATTATCATGGCAAAACACTCCTCAGATTTAGCCTTAACAATAATATTTATATACACTCCCCAACTACCCCCACATTTTATTCTAACAACACTAACCTAACACCAGATATATTAGATTTAATATTGACTAAAAATTATTATCAAACAATACACCAAACAGTAGTACCAGAACTAGACTCAGACCATCTTCCAGTTAAAATAACTATTGATACACAAGAAGACAACATATCACAACAAAATAAAATAATTAAAGGTAAAACCAATTGGAAATACTTTAAAGAACTAATAAACACAAATTTAAATTTTCCAACACATATATCAAATAGCACAGATCTAAATAATGCGGTCTCAGATATAACTCAGACAATCACACAGGCTCATTTATATTCCACCACTCCATATATTACATCATTAGAACACAACATAGACCCTCTTCCAAACCATATCCTAAAGGCCATCAGAAGGAAACGTGCTATCCGACGCCGTTGGATCACAAATAGAAACGATCAAGACAAAACACTAATTAATCAACTCACCAAGCACATCAAAAACATGATCACTAATCACAGACATAATAACTACCAGAAACACTTGCAACAACTTCATCCAAACACCAGACGACTCTGGCAAACAGTCAAATACTTCATGAAGGAAAAAACAAGTGTTCCCCCTCTTCTTTCAAATAATCAAGTAATATACTCTGAGCACCACAAGGCAGAAACCATAGCAAACCACCTAGTTTCCACTTTTAAGCCCAATCCAATAATATGCCAAAACTTTAACACACAAATAGAACATCATTTGAATCATCCCCATATCACTGTTCCACATCCCATTAAATTCATCTCGCCAATAGAAACGTTCAATATCATACAAAAGCTGAAAAACAAAAAATCACCTGGCTATGACAACATCACCAATGTAACCCTCAAACAGCTACCAAAGCGTTGTATTGCAGCTTTAACATCTATTTTCAATGCCGGACTTCGCCTTGGATACTTTCCACAAATGTGGAAACATGCAGTTATACTTCCCATTATTAAACCTAAAACCAATCCTAACGATCCCACCAATTATAGACCTATCAGCTTACTCCCCTCTCTAGCAAAAATCTTTGAAAAACTAATATTAAACCGCCTTATTAACTTTCTTAATGCCAGCAATACCATACCCAAAACTCAATTCGGCTTCAAACCCAATCACTCAACAACCCACCCACTACTCAGACTTATAGAACACATAGCAAATAGTTTTCACACAAAAAAGCATACAATTGCAGCCTTCCTTGACATTACTAAAGCCTTTGACAGCATATGGCACAATGGACTTCTATTCAAACTTCAGCAATCAGGTACTCCAGAATTCCTCTATAAAATCATCTCCAGCTATTTAAGAAACCGAACTTTCCAAGTTAAAGTCAATCAGACCTTTTCAAATACTCATAATATACTTGCAGGCGTTCCTCAAGGCTCAGTTCTTGCTCCCACATTATTCAACATCTACACCTCAGACCATCCTACTATGCCTGATGCCAACATATCCCTATTTGCAGATGATACGGTAGTCTATTCTTCTCACGAAGACATACTTTTAGCGTCTGATCAAATCCAATCATTTCTTCATAGTTTAAATACTTGGTTTTATAAATGGCGATTAAAAATCAATCCAGCAAAAACTCAAGCAAAAATCTTTACTCTCAGAAAACCAACAAATCCACCTCCATTGACTATCAATAACACTCAACTATCCTGGCTAAACAACTCTACCCCTGCCAAATACCTAGGAATATTAATTGATAGACGACTAACCTGGAAAGATCACATCAAATCTAACATACAAAAAGCTACAGCAAAAGCTTCTAAATTGTATCCACTCATGAATCCGACATCTTCACTAAAACTTGAAACCAAATTACTACTATATAAAAGTATTATAAGACCCACACTAACATATGCATGCCCTGCCTGGTTAAACACTGCTCCTAGCAATACTAACAAAATTCAAGTTTTTCAAAATAAATGCCTTCGCAGACTTCTTAACGCACCCTGGTTCATTCCTAACAGTCAAATTCATCGTGAACTTCAAATGCCTTACATCTCAGACTATTTAATAAGCTTATCCTCTAAATTTTATACACTTCTCCCATCTTGCCCAAGCACTTCTTTTTTTCACCTTGGTCAACAAGCCAATACTCCGAACAGAATAAAATCTCGTTTTCCCAAAGATATTTTCAGACCCCCCTGATTCAAATCTCCCCACATGTCCTCTCATAATATTTTAATTAACACCCTCTCCAAACCTTAACAATATCAAATTCAAACTATCTTCCTTTCTCACCTCACCATAAAACATAAAATTTATGTCTTTCTTTGTGGTTTAACACCTCAATAAGACAATCAACTTAGGAAGTTTTCCAAGAATTATATGTTTATGTGTATTCACAACTCTGTAGGACCATCTGGTCGAGCAGATAGAAATAAATTAAAAAAAAAAAAAAATCATTATCTCGTAACTTGTTTATCACTATTTCGCCACTCGTTTATCGCTATTTCGCCACACGTTTATCACCAACGAGCCACTCGTTTATTACTATCTCGCCACTCGTTTATCACTATCTCGTCACTCCTTTATTACTATTTTGCCACTCATTTATCACTATCTCGCCACTCGTTTATCACTGTCCCGCCACTCGTTTATCACTATCTTCCCACTCATTTATCACTATTACACCATTCGTTCATCATTATCTCGACACCAACACCACTACTCACCAGCGAAACCGTCTTGCGAACTAAAGCGTGCTTCACCAAAATCTCTACATCAATATCTACTTAAAATTGCTCACTATTGCAACCGCAATCCCTTTTTTCTTTCAGCTTTATCCATCATCGTCACATTCATTTTCATTATTGTCGTTTTCGCTGTCTCTGATACCATCGCTTTCATGATTGATTGATTGGTGATTCCGGGCTGCTAAGGTTATTAGTCTCGTAAGTGTAGATCATGTTTTTATCGCTGGAGGGGGTGATGATCTTCCCCAGCTGGGTGGCGAGATACGGCGCCGAACTACGTGGACATGCGGTTTTTTCCCCAACCAGGTATCTCCCAAGAGTGGGACCGCCTCAGCTGGGACAAGCTATGATTCCGACCGGTCTTCCAGCATATGTTCTAGTGTAGTGCATGTAAGTGTCTGTGTGTGTAAGTAAGGGGTGAGGAGAAGGAAGTGGATAGAAATATGGCGCGCGGTCCATAGCTCGTTTGTTAGGGTACTACTCCGCCATTTGTCTTGCGTTAATGGGAGAAACCACGGAAATCCACCGATCAGAGCAGGCAGCAGTTAGTATTCACCTCCAGACAGAAGGTGAATTCGACCTAGCTGACAAGCTGGGGTCGAAAATCACCATCGCCATCATCATTGCTGTCGCCTTTGCCACAAGCAATATCATGGCTGCGTGCGCTCGCCGCTCTGCCACAAAGTGGTCGCGATCGGCTTCCGTTCTCCGCCTGTTCCCCCTCTCTCGGGCGCCCCCCCCCCCGCGCCGCGCAGCAACGCTCTCATCTGGTGCGCACTCTGCCGCTGCCTTTGTCTCTGCACAAGTAAATTAAATTATTATCTTTTGAGAGGCTTCTTTTTCATTAAACGCGCAGAGGTAGCGAGCGAGGAAAAAGCGCCGACTAATTAGCCGCGCGGCCACGCCGCCGTGTTCGGGCGCCGGATTACAGGAGCAAGCGGACCGGGCGCGCCCGGCGTCCTCGCAGCTGGTGCCCCACGGCCCAGCGCGGAAACTATGCACTTTTCCAACTCAATAGGATGGAACGAAATGTTTTTTTTTGCATCAATAAGTTACATTTTTATATCAATTTTTGTTATTAAAATGTATTTCTATAAATATTAAGAATTGTTATTTAATTGAAATATTCATTTAGTGTATTTAATATTAGTAATTGTAGTAGATAATTTTAACAGAATAAGTTATTAAAATATTTTTTGTTAATATAAAATTAAATTCTTGAACATTAGTAATACAAGCTTATATGGTTTATATGAGAAAATATTGTGATATACCAAAATGACGAAGAATTTTTATTATGAAAATGTCATTTTATTTGACATACAATGTAGGGATGTCAATAGACGATCGCGAGGGGGTCGCTATGTGACAAATAAACAACCGGTGTTAAGGATCATTTTCGAGGTTGAAATGACAGAGCAGAAGCGGAATAAGCATTGTTTTGAGAGACAAAAGAAAAAGACATAAAATTCGGATGCTTCTGAGTTTTTAGAAGAACTTTCATTCGCTAGAGCAACGCGGTGATGAGAGTGTCGGCGCTTGATTTATTTTACTAGATCGAGGAAAGACTGGAATTGACAGTTGTATAAAGTTAACTATCGTTTCTTATATTAGGATAGGGTGTTCTTGTAAGAAGAAAAATACGTATCTAGGCGTCCACCCGAGACGTTAGTGAGGGAAGTCACGGATTATTATAGTATCGCCGGGAGAATTTCGAACCAGACACGGACATTAGGGGAGCACTTTATCCAGAAGCAATATTCTGCTGCGTGGACGGAGAAGGTTCTAAGGGGCGCCTTCGAACGAAGAAGTGGAGAGCGCGCGAAGACCCACGAATGAATAACAAGGTTTTATAACTATTGTAATATAGAGAAAACTGGTCATGACCAAATAATGATTCATTTTTAATTATCATTATAATAAATTCAAATTTGTTAAGTTGAAAGAAAGCTGATTATCATTGTTCGTTACGTGCAATCCAGCATTTTAATAAGATTTTCAGATTCTTCGCCACTACGTACGGATGGCAGATTGAATAATTGGTTGCAGAGTAAGTAGCAACAATTATGAACTTCGAAACCCAATTAACTGAGATAGCACAACATAATTTTGGAAGGAGAGATGTTTAAATTACGTAGGAATCATTACGTTTCAAGTGTAACCTTTTCCTGGCGCCCAAATTACATTTATCAGTAATAATTATGTTTCAAAATGTCCCACGAAGTGGGGCTTGTTTTTAAATAGAAAGACGGGGATTGTTTCAAATTGGCACCAGTCAACGTCGGGCATGTTTCAATATTGAAGTTCAATATCTCCCAATATCAGCTACCCTTTAAAAATATTTTCTATAAATGTTACTCAACTATTTAGTTTTAAAATATAAGAAAGTAATATAACAGAAATGTTATAAACTACTTCGTTTCTCCTTTCGGACTATAAGTAGTATAGAGCTCGTATACATATTAAAAAGGCTAATGATAATGGTAAAAATGAATATTGATATCGAGATTTTGACGAAAATAAGCGTTTGGAGGCCTTGATAATATAAAAAGAGATTTCTTCAAAAGTTCTGTGTCATCATCGGAATAAATATGAAAACAAAAATGTGCAATTCAGATGCTCTTTTTTAATGGGTATGAAGTGTTAGTTCAATGGCCAAGTCTTCTCACATATGTATAGGCTCACAGAGCAGACAATACACACAATTTCCTTATTGTATTCTATGCATTCGACGTACATTGTACAGTATACGTTAACAGAAAGCAGAAGACACATGGAGTGAATACAGCTAGGAAGACTGCAGCCATTCCAAACTTTATGTGCAAAACTTCGGATAAGGTTACATGACTGACGAATGTTGACATGAAAACAGCAACTCACTAAACGTCGGCGGGAGCCCTTATGAGGCCTGCTGCATATTCAGCGAGGTGCGCTACCACGCTGGCGACACGGATTCCGCGTTGTGTCCGCCGTGGAGAGTCGTCGTACGTCGCGCTGGGTCAGCTGCAGCCACCTGCCCGCTCCGCCCCGCCCTGCCCCTCGCCCTCCTCGCCCCGCCCGTCCCCGCCTCTCCCCGCCCCTCCCCGCCCCGCCCCGCCCCCGCCCCGACCCCGCCCTGCCTCCGGGTCCACCCCCGCACCCACTCCGCGCCCCCCGTTCGCGCCCTCGCCCCGCCCGCCCCGCCCCGCCCTCCCCCCCGCCCCGCCCCCGCCCCGCCCTCGCCCCGCTTCGCCTCCGGGTCCTTCCCCGCACCCACTCCGCGCCCCCCGCCCGCGCCCTCGCCCGCCCCCACGCGCGCTCCCGCAAGGCACTTTGTCAGAGGGCACGCGCCCCGCAGCCCGCGTTCTCGCTCTCGTTCCGTTTAAAATATGCGGCATCAGGCGCCGCGGTTCTCTACGCAGCATCCGCCACCGTCATGGCCGTCAACGTTTCGTCCACCGTGGCCAGCCTTATCGGTCAACGTGTCCGGCACCGAATCGTGGAGCGTAAGCCCTGTTTTCGGGGCTGGGGGTGTTGTCGTTTACTCTGCTGCACATTCTGTGGCGTACAATTCCTTAAATATCATTGTTGTATCTGTGATACTGTTACCGCCAATACTCTACCACCATAGCTAACATCACATTTTCGCTATTCGGGTTCTTAAGATCTTATTTAATGGTAATAGACACCGACAACGATATTAATAATCGCCACCGTCATATGATGGAGTCCTTGTTAATCTCGATAAATTTGTTCCTGTCATTTTACAATCTCAGACAGCATTGCATCACTGTCATCGCTACATTTTTCATCAGATTTTCCTTCAACGTAATCTTCACCGGCATTGTCACCATCTTCGTCATTGAAACATTAACTGCAATTGTCAGCGATGTTCATACATTGGCTGTCGTTCTGTTAAGAACATGCGACGTCAGACAACGCGGTTTTCTAAGCAGTTTCACCGCATCTATAAGCCGCCATAACCGGTGTCAAATCAACGAAGTAGTGTTGTAATGGACGTGTCCAGTGCCGATACATTGCATTGTCCCTGTTTTGTCACTTGTCATGAAAATAGTTGCAATATCGAATCCAAGGTGACATGGGAGCTTCTTCAAAAGCCATTTTTTGTAATTGATTAATTGACTAATGTAATTGTATGTAAATGTAATTGACTAATTCATTAAAAAGAATCACTATAATATCCAGATAAGCAGTGTATGGCTCTTTTCAGATTCAAAGAGGTATTCCCATTGTGAATATAGTGTACTATTTTTTTTCAAACTAACAAGGCATTTATTTATTGAAAGAGAGCGAATTGGAATTGATTTTCGTTTTTCTGTCTCGTTTGGAAATTAATTTAATTGTCGTCAGTTTAGAATGTTAAAACATGAAGGCTCTTACATATAATCAAAGAAACATGAGAAAAATTAAAATAGGTTGGACACACGTTCGATTCCACTAATCATAACCAAGACCATGCACTCTGATAACACATTCTATAACTGACCACTAAAATTATCAATGAAAATCTGTAAAAAAAACAACAACAAACACGGATGTGAATTTCTTGTTTGTTTCATTCATAGGCGTTATGTATTGAAGTAAGCATTGTGTATTAAGATTTTGTCTACTCTATGAGAAACATAAACAGTTATCGTTATCATTAACATTGTCGATTATGCCCACCCAGTGGTAGCATTGTGACTGCTGTGACAATCACAACCCCCACTAAGCCTTGTGTCCTGCGAATGCCGCTGTGCACCATCACCGTGGCCGCCAACGCCGCCGTGGCTGCTATCCGCATCCCTCGTCCATCGTTGACAGCGTCGGCGGCGCCGCTTCCGCCGTCCAGGCACTTGCGTTGCGAGCCGACAGCACGTGCCTGCGCTTCACCGGCGACCGCTGGCCACAGGGCGGGGCGGGGCGGCAATGGTGGGGTGGAGAGAGAGATGGGCGATGAGCGGCGTGGCGGGGGCGGGGACAAGATGGGCCCCGCCGGTGTGTGAGAGAAGGGATGGGATGGGAAGGGGGCGGGTGAGGCGGCGGCTGCGGGGGTGGCCGCGAGGCTTCATTTATCACTGCGCCCCTCGGCGACCGCCGCCGCCGCCGCCGCCGCCTCCGGCTAGTATTAATGTCCCCGAGGCGACGGGGCAGCGGCCGCAGCAGCGCAGGCGGGGGCGGCGGGTTTCAATTCGCCGGCGCTGGAGTCGCCCCGAGCGGCCTCGCCGCCCCCGCCCCCAGCCCCCGCCCCCGCCCCCGCCCCCGAGCCGGACAACGCGTCGGGGGCGGCGCGGGTGCCGCGCAGCGCTGCCGCCTCGATTCCTACGCTTCATAACTGCGCGAGCGTTCTGTGATTTCGCATATTCCCTTTTTAATCCTTGGTGACGCGTTCGCAAGCATCCGTTGCTCAGAGAACGTCAAATGATTAAACTTTTAATTGTAAATTTGCTTCTTTTTTGCCTGAAGAGTGAACCTGATATTTTTATATTAATACCATAATCAGTTATTTTCATGCGAATTACTGGTACGTGAATTGAATGTTACTTGAGTACTTACGGAAGAATTCATTAAGTTTTGCAAATTCCATATGTAACGAATTTGAAACATTCTAAGGGTGTCGAGAATATTTCAGGATTCATGTGAGCTTTTCATTTACAATTAGTACTCTTAGTTGTTACGTACTCGAAGTTGTATGTAAAACCTTGGCATATGGAGTATCTGCGTATTTTATTTCTTCCCAATACAATCAAGCCGAAATCGTAGTGCAATCTGTACATACAAGTCCCTAGATTTATACAAGCCGCCGAAGAATACCATCCTGTGACTTTTAATGTGGTAATTTTTTCTCTGGAATAAACTCATATTTCGAGAATTCCATTTTTCAACATATTCATCAAACTATTAACAAAATAATCAACCTCTAGAATTCTTGGGGTATTTGGCTCGGTAAGGCGCAATAAATTCGCGCCCATTCTCAGTGATCCAATATTTTCGTTTGGAGAATCATTCACCTTTATGCATATAAACTGCAAATCCTGAAAACTGTTTTAACAAAGAGGTTGCGCCCCATTTCGGTTTTTTAAATTTAAATGCCTTTGCCGACAACTTAAATAATTACTTTTAGGAAGATCGACATGTATTATGAGTTTAGTTTTACGTTAAAAATCCGCCACGTTCCAATGTTTTAAAAATACTATTTTCTTTATAACCTGTGTTTTGGGGAGCTAACATCTGTTAGTTTCTAAAAATGATATTTTTTATTATTTGATAACTACTTTTTTGTAAAAAAATATTTTTTTTTAAATTTTCTGTTTTAATATATTATATGCAACCAATCAGACGAACGAAAAGTCAATCTTAACGGACGGCGTCCGTAAAGAATAATCGCAAACAAATGAGTTAAAACAAAATATGGCGTTTGAGTAAACTTGTTCCAAAAAATGTTATTTCTAATATTTTTTCTTCTAAGCAAAGAGATTACGAAAAATATTAAACGACTCACGGCAGATAAAAATACGACGACTATCACTTCGGTTTACTAAGTTTAATCACTACTGTCATTTGCTGTGAATCGATCTAACGACAGTAACTATAATACGCTCAGTTTCTTCTTGCATGTCAATTATATTAGAAGACCGCTGCGTTTGGTGTTGGCACACTGTATTTTTTGCAAAATATTTTCATAAAATCTATCAGTAAATTAGAAAAATCGATTTAACGATTAATATGAACCTATGTTCACTAATGCATCAATCGCCTCGATGTATGGTTATTCCACGTATCGTTAGACTCTTGGCGGGTGTTGAAACGTTGGCAACTCTGCCCAGAAGGCGGCGTCTCCTGGACGTCTAAGAGTCTATTGACTCCATCCGCAGACGCCTAAGTTCACACTTATCGCGTCTACTTTACTGGAGGAAGAAAGTGTCATCTTTCGCGTCACCTGTGTGGAGCGACGATTGCCAGCACCGACAACGAGCAACGCATTGCGGCGCCAACCCGTTCAGCGCCATACACATTTTTTACTTTTTTCGATTCTACCATGTTGGAAGAGAAAAGTTGTGTACTTTTGCTAGGAAATAGCACATTTTTTGACAGAAAAACTCGTTTTGTGGGTCCCTGATATCGAATTAGCATATTTTTCTTGCTCCTTTAAGTAATAAATTGCTTTCTGGTGTACTTAATGTACTTAGAATTCACGTTTTGGAGGTGCTTGATATCAAAACAGTGGTTTCTCAACAGTGGTCTATTAGTTCGTCAATGTGTTTGTGAACAACACTTGCGCCGAAAACGTTCACAGAATTTTCTCCAAAATACGTATTACCTGATCTCTCAGGTTGATGTCCTGGTCCAAGAAATGTTAAGGAAGGGACGTGGTGGACGGATGCAGGTGGTCAGGCATGGTTGTGGCTTCGTTATGGGATGGTCGGGACATGGTCGGGGCGTTGTCATGGCATGGTCGTGGCATGATAATGGCTGGGCGGGTGTGGCCTATACAGAGAGGGGCAAGGCATAGCAAGTTATTGCCATTAACATGGATGAAACTAAATCGATACGCCGATTGGTCTATAGTTTTCCATAGTTTCTCCGATCAACACCAGGCGAATGCCGGGGCATTACCCTAACGAACGGGCCAAGAACTGCGCGCGATCTTTCCTTCCTCTTCATTGTTCTTTCCTCGTCCCTTATTTATACAGAAGCTTACATGCACTACACTACCTTATATTTTGGGAGACCAGTCGGAGGTTAGAGTTTGTTTCGGCTGGGGCAGTGCTATGCTGGTGGGAGATACGTGATTAAGGATAGTCGGCGCAGATCGGCGCCGAATCTCTCCAGCCAGCGGTGAAAGATCACTACAGCCTCCCGCGATGAAAACATGCACCACACTTACCGAACTAATAACCTAAGCAGTTGACGCGCCCGGAATCCCTAATCAATCAATTAATCAATGAACCGATCGGTGTTTTAAATGCGTTTCCAGTATGTAAAGTAACCAATGTTACGGAGCATTACCAGCGCCGCGCAGTGAGGCACGCCCAGCGGGACCAAAGCCGACTGCGGTGGGTCGCGACCCCATTCAGTGGCACCTGGTGCGGCGCGGCGCGGCGCCAGTGCCCGCGATAAGAGGAGGGAAAGCGGGATGGCGGGGCGGGAGAGGGGGAGAGTCGCGTGTCGCGGGGCGCCGGGAGGGCCAGACCCGGCCAGGGGCGGGCAGCGGACGGGTGAGCTCGCGAGCGCTTCATGCAGTTCCGGCCTTCTTATCGGCGACGGCGCGAGACAACGTTGTTACCCCGGTAGGCCCCGCGGCGGGGGCACGTTATCTCCGCCTCACAGCGCCCTCTGTCCCGGAGTTACGGCCTCTAAACCGCGCTATCTCCCCCTTCCCGTGGGGTCTCCTCCCGTCCCTCATCCTCGCTCCCGCCCCGCGGTTTCGCCTGCCTCTCGGCGCACCCAGTGTATCAGCCTTAAAAAATAAAAAATGAAAAACCGCTCTTCGGCGTCAAGCAGTAGCTGCCCTTAATTACGTCCTCTTCCCATTCCCCGCTCGTCTACTCCGATGTCTTCTCATCCCTAAGCGCGTCATAATCTCACGAGACTCCGTGTGACGAGCGAGCTCTGGCTCGACTCACCAAGGAAGCACTCTGATCGATGTGTTGAAATGTTTACCTAAAAATGGATTTTTTCCTAAAAACCGACGGCGCAAGCTTTGCTGGTGAAGTCATTGCAAATCACTGGCATCTGGATTTAAGTCAAATTAGTTTTGGTACGGGATGTACTGTGTCGTAATGAAAGCAGGAAGAAAGAATCTCATTGATAATTTACATGTGTCTCTAAATCACGCCTGCTCCACTCAGTGGCTCCGCGAGCCACCCCGAGCCGATCCCGGCGCTCGAGCTCGGAAATATGCTCCCGAGCTGCGTTGTGTCGAGGAGGGGATGGACGTCACTCGGCTGCGGGGAAATGGCTTCGGGAAGGGAGTGCAGGGCGGTTGAACGCCCGTCTAACAGACAACGGCTCCAGAGCGATTGACACAGGGGCAATGCGAATTATCTTTCGTTTTCCGGCATTAGGAGTAAGTGCGCACAAACACGGAAGACACAAGGAATAGAATTCGAAAGCATTACAATAGGTTTCGTGATTTTAAGACCATGGATAGCAATGTTGGACTTATTGCAAATCTTTTTGCCGAGTACATCATAAAAGTCAGATCCCAAAGCAGTGTGAAGTTGCATATTTACTGACTATCACGCGCTTACAAAGTTTTTAGTAAAACCTATATCCAAAAACACTTGATTTGTACTTCCAGAAATATGAAAAATATTTGTTGGAAGAAAAAATATTTATATTTCACTTAGTAATATATTCCATAAAAAGATATTAAGAATGACTTTTATTGAAAAAAAGTATGAAGCTAATAATGGAGTAAGAAAAACCATTTTCTTCGATGAATGGAATTGGAATCAGTTGAAAATTTCTTTTGTTTCAAGATGTACATTTGTATCTAATTATACAAATGTACTCAATTTAGCTTTTTTACTATCTTATCCGGCTCTAACATTTTTAAAGATGAACAATGCTTTATTAACAAACGAAATTCCTTTGTTTTTTGTTTACTCGTTAATTTACAATACACAGTTTGTATAATTAAGAAAATGGTTCTATGAATTACCAACGCGTTTGTTGCTTCGAATTCGCAACTTCCCCTCTTTGGGAACTTGTCATCGGGTTCGCGATATACGACGCGTGTGTCAAACTATTCTTAAGGTCACTCGTTTACCCTTCATTAAAAGGCGCTGCATGCCCTGTACTCACTCTACATCTCTCCCCTCCACAAGCGATCCTCTTTCCACTATAACTCCCGCCGCAGCTAGGAGTGGAACTCCCGACTAGCATGGGTGACTGTGCTTGTTTGAAGCCAGTTGGGCTGATGTGTGTCATTTTAGTTAGATAATTTTTGCGTAGGGGATCAGAGAGAGAGAGGGAGACAGACAGACAGACAGACAGACAGGCAGACAGACAGACAGAGACACTTAGTCGAAGAGAGTCAGATGGAGACATACAGGCAGACAGACAGACAGACAGACAGAGACACTTAGTCGAAGAGAGTCAGATGGAGACATACAGGCAGAGATGGACGGATAGACGGAGACAGAGACTTACAAGACCCCATAATTCACATTTTCCTATAAAAAAATCTCCAATTTCTGTCGCAGCATTACCTTATTTTCACTACATAAGTACGTGGTGAGGCGAGAATGTAAATAGCTAATACTTTCACTTCTAATATCCCTTCCTCAATGTTTGTAATTTCCAGACTATTTAAAATGCATCTTGAAACTTGAATTAATTTTGTAAATTCATTTATTGTGGTCATCGCCATACAATAAAATACCAAACTTGACCTCGGTGAAGCACTATCTAAGTTTTGTGACCGTCTCACGGCATTTGAGGATAGATGATCAATAAAATAATTCAGGTCATAAAAAATATTGTGTATAAATCCTGGATTTACACACTTAGTGCCGTTCAAAAGCAATGAATTAGATACACTGTACTCTTAGTAGGTTCAGAAACCACACCGCTTTTCCGCTCTGCGCTTCCGTATTTCTTCTCATGTCCTTGCTCTATTGACTGACATTTGGCGCTGCACGCACCCATTTCCTGTAGTGAGCCCTGATTTCGTGGAATTCGACATTGCATACTTTCAAGCAAATTGGCCATGCGGACCCTGGCGTTGCGTGTCTACTCCCTCAAACAGCTCCTTCGCACGAAGTACTTAACGTGTTTATGGTATTATCGCTCCATTCAATCAGCGCAGTATGAATACTAAACCAAATCCGAGCACATTGAAACTCATATTTAAGTTATCACATTATCGGCGCAACATTGAAAGTGTGAAGATATTTTGTATTGAAAATTTTTCAACAATAAATGAGAGATTTTCGATAATTAATTTTGTATTTTGTGCTGAGAAATATTAGTAATTGCAACATAATTTACGTAATAATAGTTATTTCTTAAATATTGACTGAACTGTAATAGAAAATGTGAGTATAATACCTTCATTTGTTAAAATGGAATTAAGAAAACTTGTTTACTTCTTTGCCACCGCTAACGCAATGTAGAGATAGTATTGTAGTGCTGCGAAAAGAACCCGGTGAATGTTTGAGAGAAAAACTCTTTGATTCAGTATGCAAAATTTTTTGACTTTTCATACTGATATTGCCCAAATAATCTGATGTCGCGGCCCTTTGAATTGAAATTGTTATTCATTTTCGGGGTATACTTTACATGAAGCCCTTGGGACATTTTCAAAATTTTCAAAAAAAAGCGCACATTTTTTTGATTAAATTTTTGACCTCGGATAGCGTAAAAACGCATAAGAGAACGGTGCATATCTCATTTTCGTTAAAATATATAATATTTCGAAAATTGCAAAAATTATAATTTTTTCGCCGTCTTCCTACAACTACAATTCTGAAAATATTTTTTCTTAATGAAATGTGTTCACCAGAAACAGATCATCAAATAAGGACATATTATTTTTTTAAAAATCTGATTGTGAGTATTTTTTGTAATTTTGCGTGAAACAGGCAATTTTTAAATATTAAACAATTATTTTCTCAGAAACGTCTCTAAATTTTACCTTCATATTTTTTCAAGTATGTAACAAAGAACGGAAAAGAAAGTGCCGTGGTCCCCATTTTTGGCGCACTCTCTGAATTTTCGAAAATTGAAAAAAAAATCGAAATGATCAATTCAAATAAGACGCAAAGTCAATAAATAAGTCGCAAAACGGTATAGAGGCAATGTAAATGAACGTAACTTCTTAAAATGTATATATATTTTTTCTATTCACCTGGAATATTCAGACCCTTATCTCATTTCATTACAAGTCCTTCAAAGCCGGCAGCAAAGAAGTCCTTTGGTTGCAGATGCAACAAACGTGTACCCTTTGCAGTTACAACATAATAATTTTCAAAATTTCGGCCACCTAAATGACATTTTAGGGATCAGATGAGATTAATGTCACTGGAGGCTCAGACAGGACTATAGGGTGGATGTTCCAAGCGTTCCCAATGAATTGTAACAGCACCTGAGTTTGTCTTGCTGTCTAAGGCCAACCATTGTAATTGTCAATCCAGAAACACTCCCTTTGTCAGGATGTCAGGTCGTTTGCTCTCCATGATAAACACTTGTCATCATATACGGGGAGCATTTTGCGATGCACTACTGGGAAAGTCTTTGGCTCATAAAACGCACGATCGCACGCTATTTTACTGGTGTACAGTCTTGCAACCCGCAGTACACACGCTTGCAATACACCCCGCAGCACACACACTGCAGAACGTACGCAGTTTTGGCTGCCGCGAACTGATCCTGGCCGCGACCACGATGATCTGCGACCTCTATGACAAGCATACATGAGCTGCTATGAAAAATATGCACGCATAATTGCATCATGTTCTGGGGTAAACAGACGTTTGTGACTTATTTATTG
Source organism: Teleogryllus occipitalis (assembly GCA_011170035.1). NCBI lineage: Eukaryota > Metazoa > Arthropoda > Insecta > Orthoptera > Gryllidae > Teleogryllus > Teleogryllus occipitalis. The sequence goes on along the minus strand of BLKR01000536.1, from coordinate 281,636 downwards.
ACTTGCCCTCGTACATTTCTTTTATTTAAGACATTTTGTTATGGTATGTGGTATGGTATTCAGAAATTGTTAGCTCACTTCAATGTAATAAAGGCAAGCTTGTGTGAAATATCATTCTTTCTTTTCTAAATAATGTGCTGCGAATATTGTAACAGTTAAATTTATTCATGTTTGTTTCTTTTGTAAAAGTTAGAAATAACTACTGTTCCTGGATATCGAAATGAACGCGGATATACCGGCCTGGATAATTAAGGTGTCTAAAGCTAAAGGGCCGTAACTGCTTCGCTCGAATGATCGCGGGTTTGAATCCTGCCTCGGGCATGGATGTTTGTGTGTGTTCGTGTTGTCATTACGTGTCCTTCCTACAGATCCTTCTACAGTTAAATCAATCACAGTGGTTGCTTTATGACCAAGTTGTTAAAAGCGACCTTAAAAAATAAAGAAAAACGCTGTTATGCACTATAGGCGCTTTATTTGAATTGGTTGAATTGCACTTTTCAAGTTGTAACTGAGTTTATAGTATAGTAGAAGTTACAATTTCTACCCGTACGAGAAACGATTGTATATTCCAATATTACGTAACTATTTCCAGTGCTGCGTGAAGGTATATTCTGCTGAAGCATCAGTATTTAACTATAAATTGAAACAAAATAAGGCGTGCGGTGAACAAAAATTATATTTAAAATCATATCCACACGAGTTCCAAATCTTAATCATGTTCCGAGAATTTATTTGCTACCTTGTATGTATGAAATTGTCTTCCTACAACTTACTTAGTGATGTCTCCAAAGCCATTGATTTTCTATGGTTATATTCTTACTGTTGTTTATGAATTGAAGTGTGAAGCTGTTTGTTATTTGTGGTAGTATTGATTTCTTTGCTGAAATTCGTGATATTCTTCATATTTGCTATGAATATTGGCAAAATTTTTACTGATTCTAATACACTTGATGAGTTTTCATTATTGTAACCAAATCTATTTAAATTATTGAGGTTTGATGCATCAAATCAGTTTATTCATCAAGTCAGTTCATCAAGTCTATTTTTTGTAGCGACCATATGAATAAGCTGGGAAGAGCTGCCTCTGTTGGCTTGTTTTGATTGCAGGTTAGACCTTTTGTATCGTTAGCCGAGGTATTATCACCATAAGAACGCTTAAGATTTTGCTCTGCGACGTATTGGCCTGATTCGTTACCTTGTAGCGTGTCGAGGTTTTGCTGTCTCATCCAGGTCTGTTGGCTTGGTTGAGTTTCCATTGTATTTTCGTTGACGGTTTCAGTTGCTTCTTTGAACAACTTTTAACTCTGGGGAGGCATAATCACTATTTAGTATTGTTAGAGCATTATTGATGAGCTACCCAGTTGACCAGGAACCATTGTACGAGTACATAAAGCGTAGCACTCACTAATGGTGCTGTTTTCACAGACCACACGATTTTCGCTGATTCGCACTGTTTACTACGTCACACAGTTATCACTATTCAGAAAGTTACGTTCCGTTCGGTACGATAGTCCAGAGCGGATTTAAAAACAACGTGGATCTCTTTATCCAGCCAGGAAGGAAAATCGCCCCCTCCAAGATTAAAAACATTCACCGAAATAAAGAAATTAATGATCAAAAGTTTTAAGTCGATGTGCCCGAAGTCATCAACCAATCAATTAGCCGACATTTATAAGACAGATAATATGAATTATAGTTTTAGTCTCAATATTTATAATCAAGGCTCACTTAGTTCACGTATGACTCGTTCCGGTCAGGGGACTATTATTTGCAAAGATTCTAAAACAGTTGGGAAACGGCGACTCCGCATCGATCTTGGAAAGAGATAACATAGATGAATTTGGTCCATGAACAAACTAAAATAGTATGATATTATCTTATTCTACTCCCAAAATAACCTAAAAAACAATTTTTTATAATTATTTATCTTACTAAAGTGACGTAATATCGAAAAATGTGTTTTTCGCCCATTTCTCACTTTTGTCTGTCTCTTGGCGGAATTTAGATTTTTTGACATGTTACGTCACGAACTGCATTCTTTAGTCAATTTTCTAAGATATACATTAATTTTTTACCATAGTTTTAATACTTAATAATCAAAGGGTCTGTTTTCAGTAAAAATAGTACTTTTTCTATCTTTTACACGTTTTCTACTTTCTCGCACTTACTAACATAAGAAGAGAAAGTATTGTAATTGAGCGTCGGAAAACGAATTTTTTACACAAAAACTCTTTATTACCGGGCCCTGGAAACAAAAAGTGGATAAATCCAGTTCCTAAATTTAGGAAAAATCCCTCTAATACGTAGTGTAGTCATAGAATCCATGTTTTGCGCGTCCTTCATACCAAAAAATCGATTGACGGCAAAACGACTGTCTGCACTTCCGTCTGTCCGTCTGTAAACAACACTAGCTCATAAGTCGTTCAGACGCTTTTCTCCAAAAATCGATATTTTAATTTCGGGGGGTATTTTACATGAAGCCCATGGGGCATTTTCCAAATTTTCAAAAAAAGGGCTCCATCGTTTTTTTGATTGATTGATTTTTTTGTGTTTCCGAGCGCGTCAACTGCTTTGGTCATTAGTACCGTTAGTGTAGTGCATGTTTTTTCTCGGAAGATGGTGGAGATCTTCCCCTGCTGGATGGCGAGATCCGGCGCCGACCTACTGTCGGCTAGTGGGGTTTCCTCCTAACCAGGACTCTCCCACCAGCTGGGTACCGCCCCAGCCGGGACAAGCTCTAAGCTCCCGACCGGTCTCCCTGAGTATATGGTAGTGTAGTGCATGTTAGTGTAAGTGTGTGTAAGGGGAGAGGATAGGACAAGGAAGAGGATCGAAAGATCGCGCGCGGTCCGTGGCCCTTTTTTAGGGTACTGCTCCGGCATTCGCCTGGTGTTGATCGGAGAAACCACGGAAAACTACCGATCAGAGTAGCCGGGCGCTTGAATTCTCCTTCAGATAGTCATCCAGGTTTGCAAATTGACATGCTACAGCCACGGATGTCAGAAGAAATTAAGTCTGAAATGTCATTGTGGTAGTTGTCATACTCCGATGAGTCTCGAGGGAGTTTATTCTGGTAATCATTTCCACCAAATCATATCGGGGGGGGGGACTTACACACACTTACACTTACATGCACTATACTACCTCACAAGCCTAGAGGCCGGTCGGGGGCTAAGAGCTTGTCCCGGTTTGGGGGTGGGGAGGTGACCCCCTCATACCTGGTTGGGGAAAACCCCGCTAGTCGACGGGAGCTAGTCGGCGCCGGATTTCATCATCCAGCGGGGGAAGACACCTGCTCTCTCCCGAGGGGAATGTGTACGACACTTACGGGCCGAAAGCCAAACTTATAGATCTTCCCTTTGCTCTTTGTATGATACAAACATTATATTTCATCTAACTTGTATCAGCACTGCTTATTCAATTACTCTCATATCTCCTCCTAGCTATCGGCGAACCATATTTCTGCTGGTATGTTGGATCAGGTTGCCACCATTGCCGCCCCCGATTACCTCGCACTCTTGCTCCTACCATACCGATGTCGTCTAACCACCATCGTCATTCCAGCCATCATATCTTTAAAGCGCACTTGCCTCATCTGATAGCTTTGAGTGAAAAATTGTTCGAGGTATAATATTCGTGCAAAGAATATTTATAGGTTATACTTTTTGTTATACAATAAACAGTAGAATTCAGACGTAACGAGGGTAATGGTTACTACGTACTGTGGTATTATGTATTTGTGAAACGAATGTGAAATAAAAATGTTTCTTGCGATGAATGATCACTGACCTTAATTAATATAATATGCATTACATAGAAAGAGAATACAAAAAAAAAAAAATGCTGAAGACACTTCCGCAGCTGCGTCGATGTTTTCACAGTCCGCCTCCACCAGTTCGCCGTCCCTATCGCCGCCTCCAGCGCCACTGCAACCATGAACTAGTGGTGCTACAAAATGGCACAGACTTTCTCGTAGTAAAGTTTTCTAATTTCAAGGGTGCGGACTGCCTTAACGGTCTTGCCTCATCTTCTTGCCAGCTGCCATCTATCGCCGACCAAATTACATTTTTTTGGACATTTTCTCATTTTTTCGTTTTTTTATAGTAGAACCGAAATATTACTTTAGAAATATTAAAGAAAAGTATAACCTCATCATAAATGGCAATTTGGATTGAAGAAGTTGGAGCCGTTTTTCAGAAAATAGCGTTTAAGCGTTACTGAAAATACGAAATTTGAAGCTCCTTTTCATAGAAAATTTTTGGTTTTCGAAAAACTTCATTTAAAGTCATTTGAGACTCTTTAACTCACAAATTCAAGAGTGTTTACAAATCGCTGGAATTATGCATATTAACGCTGTGAGAGATATTAAAAAAAATTGTGTCATTTATTAAAAACAAAAGTATAAAGCAACATGAACTTTATGTCATTTTAAACAGTGGAATTAGAGCTACCCGTCAGAAAAGTTTGAAGAAAAAAATTGTATTGTTAATGTTAACGCCGTGAGAGACAAGTATTTTTTTTAATTTATGAAAAACAAAAGAATAGAGCAATATGGCGTTTATGCCATTTTATAGTGTGCATTTAGCACTATCCCTATCAAAAGTGTAAAGAAAAATTGGAGCTGTTTTTGAGAAATTCTGGTTTTTGTAATGTTTTAAAACTGCAAATATTGTACCCAGTATTGCACGAAAAGGGCTAAAATTTGAAAATGTCCGGGGTGCTTTATGTAAAGTACCTCCAAATTTTGAAGAAATATTTTCAAAATCGCAGCGTATCGATTCGAGCCAGATCAACCGGGGAATATCCATTTTGGAAAAGAAATTCCATATGATTTAGGTGCTAATGGTGTTCACAGACGGACGGACGTTTAGAAAAAAATAACTTCTTCGGTACCAGGGGACCACAAAACGTGTATTTCCGTTGAAATCTCGAAATCGGTTTTCTGTAGCATTACATAACCTTTTCTGTAGTATGTATACGAGAAAGTAATAATCCTCGCGTCCCATGTGATGCAACGGCGCCGTCATCTTGGCCCCCTCCCGCGTGAGTTTGCTGCCCCTCGCGCTCTCTTCTGGTCCACCGCACTGAGGCTGCATCTTGTCTGCGCGCAACTGCAGCCGCGTAGAGTTATCGGAATGTTTACGACTGTGCAGCATAACCCGGTCTTCCCTCGACTCCGACCTCTATTGTGCAACGATTTACGTAGCGCAGCCACAGAAGTTTTAGAAATTCGAATAACGCGATGTATTTTTTTTCTCTACAAATCTTCGTATCAAATTTACTGTTCGCTTTATGTTAAACTATAATAGCTTGTAAAAAAGTATATCTATATGGTTTCCCTATTAATTAATTGAAATTTCTTCAGCAGTTCTCTAAGGGAATGTGTTTAATTAATACCTGCAGATATAATTTCTCCAAAAACAGTATAGGGAACGAAAAGGCAACGCCTTACGCCTCGAAGGTACCAGTGATTGGGAGTTTTGGGGATCGATTCCAGGGAGGTGCCAGAAATTATCTTAATGCGTTTAGCAACGGGAGAGTGTGGCACCTGACGGAATCGAATTCGGTGCTCTTTGCTCTGAACTGTGTTGTTGTGGGGAATGCCCGAGCAGCACCCTATACGAGGCACCGCGCGTCGTCTTTACTTCCCGTTCTCTTCCCATCATCATCATCATCATCATCATCATCATCATTCCATTATCTCCTCTAATCCCATGTTGGAGGCTATAAGGGTGTACGTTCCGTCCTATCTCACACTTAACTCCCCCCACTAGCAAACCGTTTACACCTATAAATATAATTTCAATAATTAGTCACATCAACATTATCTTATTATTTCAAATTTATTGTCAATTCGAAATCGTATTAATATAATGTAATAAAAGCTACAATACTTCCCTTTGCCATCACAAAGACGTTGAAAATAGTCGCGACTCATACGAGAAGCCTATATCACATGTAATGAAGCATACAATCATAAACGAAGAGAAAAGTCATTTGAGGCAGGTATTATTTTGGTTTTGGAAGATTGTAATGCTAGCCAACAGTGTCAAATCCTGTCTCGACGAAAATACAAGCAAGATTTTGTTAGGAAATAAACAAAATATTTTGTTCCTCAGATAGGTGCAGTTAGGAGAAGTAGAAGTAGAAATGTGAAAAGTTCATATCTATATTCACATGCGTATAGCTTCACCATTCAACGAAGATGTAACGATTGTTCTTCTACTTTCTTTGCACCTTTTGATACCAATTTCAACTAATGGCGCTACAGATTGGCCCAGACTTTCTCGTACTTTCCTTATGTCTTCAGTCTTTGCTATATTTTAGGTTTTGTCCCAATCTCCTCTTAGCTGTCTTAAAATGTCTTAAAATATTCGATTTTAAATTTTTCGGTCCCTCTAATGGTAAAATTGAAATATGACTTTAAAATAAATACAGAACAGTAAAACCTGGTCGTACTATAAATTTTCGTTGGAAAATGTGGTGCCGTTTTGGAGAAAACGTCGTTTGAACGTTTCTGAAGATGTGCATTGTGAAGCACATTTTTTCTCAAAACTTTGGAGTTTTCAAGAAACGTCTTTAGAAATTATGTGAAGCAATCGTACTCCCAATTGCGATTATGTTTAAGAAATGAACGGAATGTGAATATTAACGACGTGTGAGATATTTTTCAAAAATGCATTTGTGTTACTTTAAAAAAAAGAGTGCAGCAAAATGGCGATTATACTATTTTCTTATTCAGTGGTTTTAGCACTATCCTTAAAAAACTTATGGGATAGGTAAGTAATGTGGTGAATGAAGAGCTCGAGGTTGAATTCATAATGTAATTGATGATTTTATGTGAACCAGGGTGCATTAGTGATGGTACGAAGGAATTGGTCCTGTACTATTTGAATTTTGTTGAAGTTTGTTTTTGCAGCATTAATTCATACTCGACAGGCATAGAGAAGAGTCGATCTGATTATTGTTTTGTATAGTATTGTTGGTGTTTTGTATGGAAAGTATTTATTCCTATTAATGAGTGATTTTAGTTGATGAAGTTTGTTTTTAGTTTGAGTTATTTTGGTGTCTATGTGTTGTTTCTAATTCAATCTGGTGTCCATGTGCAGTCCTAAATATTTAATGGGTTTGTTTGGGGAGTACAATGGGATGGGCTCGTTATTTAACATTAATGTGGTTGGTGGAGTGTATGGCCTTAAAGAAAAAACATTTTCTGCAGTTTTGTTTGGGTTTGGTTTTATTTTTAACTTGGATGACCAACTGTTTATTAGGTTTAGATATAATTATATGTTGCATTTAATGTTAGTTAGAGAGTGATTGGACGCGAAAATAAGGGTGTCGTCTGCAAACTGTGCTGTTTTTACTGTTGGATGTTTGGGGATGTCTGCCACATAGAGATTGAACAGTGTGCGTGAAAGGGGGGATCCTTGTAGTATTCCTGCTTTGATTAACCTGGGGTTTGAATGATGGTTGTTAATTGTTACTGCAAAGGTTCTGTTGGATAAATAGTTTTCGATTATTGAGGTGATATGCTGTGGAGTGACGATTTTCTTTAATTTGTAAATTAGTGCCTGGTGCCATGCTCTATCGAATGCCTGTGATATGTCAAGTGATATGAGTATTGAATGATGTTTTTTCTGAAATGCTGTGTTGATATGTTCTGTAATTCTGAGAAGTTGGTGTTAAGTGGACATGTGTTCAGTAAATCCAAACTGCTCTCTTGGGATTGCTTTTGTTAATTGCAGGTGTTTTTTGAGACGTTGAAGTATTCATTTTTGGAAGATTTTAGACAGAGATGGTAAAAGGCTTATTGGGCGATAGCTGTCGGTGTTTGCTGGATTTTTATTTGGTTTCGGAACGGGATGAATGATGGCATGCTTCCAAGTGGATGGGAAACGATTTTTTCTGAAGCATGAATTGTAAAAGTTAGTTATGTATGCAATTGCGGGGGCAGGTAAGTGTTTTAGAATTGAGTTATTAATATCGTGACCTGGCGCTTTTTTTTATCGGAAGAGAGTTAATGATTTGTTTTATTTCTTTAGGGTTGGTAAAATGGATTTTGAAGTGAGGGCCATAGTTTGGGCGGTTTATTGATTGAATTATTGTGTTGTGTTCCGGGTGCGGGTTTGTTTGGTTGAGGGTGAAAGTCGACTCAAAGTAATTGGCTGTTTCCTCAGCCTTGTCGGTTGGGGTGAATAACTTACCTTTTGGTGAGTTGATAGGTGGAATAATTGGTTTTCTTTTAAGTATTTGTTTTGTGATGTTCCATATAGAATTGTTTTGTGTCGTTAAAGATTATACCTTGTTTTGAAATTTGATATTTATATGTTGTTTTATAGATTTCTTAACTATATTAGTTAATATGTTAAGTTCTGTTTTTATTTGTGGGTTTTTAGTAGCGTTCCAAAGTCTTCTGGTCTTGTTTTTTATATTTATTATATTTCTAATTTCTGCCGGCAGAGGTGAATGTCTGATGTTGTTATGGGTTTGTGTATTTTTGGGTTGAGTTTCTGTTATTGCTGTATTATTATGTTTTTTAGTAATGTTACGGCGTTCTCAATTTCTTTAGAACTATTTAGGATTTTATTTTAAGTATTAAATTGCTTGTTATGTTTTGGAATTTAATCCAGTTTAATTCACGAGTGTTTATTTTGTTGTTTGGGGATCGCTGGGGTGTAAGCATCTTTACCGTTCTGTACTGTATCTGTTGTGTAAGTATGTTTACCGGAATGTGGTCAGAGTCGAGTTCATGATATGGGGTTGAGTAAAAATTGATATTTCCATCTGTCAGTCCGATGTCTAGGATGTCTGGTTTTTTAGTTACGTCTCTTGGATCTGTTGGTCCTGTATGGGATAATATATTGATAGTCGCATTAGTTAATATTTGTGTCAAGTGTTATTCCTGTTTGGTTGCTTGTACGACATCCCCAATTTGTGTGTTTGGTGCTTAGATCACTTAGTAATAATGTATTTTTATTTGGGGTGAATAGATTAAGTATATTTAAGGGTTGTATTTTTATTGTTGGAGTTTTATATGCAGCTATTATATCCAATTGATTATTCATTATTAGGCTTATTGCTACTGTTTCAATTTCTGTGGTGTTTGGTATATCAATTTCGTGATGGTTTTTATTGTTCTTGATTGCTATTAGTACCCCGCCTCCTGTATTTTCAATGCCCTGCCGCATTCAGGAAGAGAGGTGAGATACCGTAGAAACAGAGGATTTTGGGTGAGCGGTGAACTTTAGAAACGTAGAAGGTGGTGTTTGGGGGAGGTTTGTGGAGGGGCTGACAAACTTCGAATGCCTTCTAATGCAGCCGAATCTCCGCAGCAACCACTTCTCTGCGAATACGCCGTACATATTAACGTGGGATGGACAGTGTGTCTGTTGGAAAATGGCGGAAGGTTCGCCGCGTACAAATTTATTAACATGCTATGAACCAAATATTTTATTCCTGTAGCCTCTAGATTCATAGCTGTAACCCTGTAGCGATTTATGAATGTGATTGTGCGGAAGGAGAGGAATCTCTTAAAACATTTGATCAGCGTGAGACGTGGGCGCTATCCATGTGACCATTGTCTTGACAACGAGTTAATAACTTGTTACTCTGCAAATTACGATACCTACTTCGAATAAATGTACTGAAAATACATTTTCAATGTATTTGCCTTACAACTTTTCATATCTTATCTGATTTCTATGTTAACAGTTATAATGACAAAGCCCAATGTGTAGCACATCGGGGAACTTGGTTTTGGCTGAGAGCCAGCATTGTCGCTGAAGCTGCATCGTCTCTGACCTAGGCCTCCTAGGTTCCTGTCCCGACGATGGAAGATTTTCGACTGCTATTTTGAATGCAGCTGCTGTTTGGAAGATAAGTCTAGTGGCCGGCTGCTCTGATCGGTATTTTTCCGTAATTTCTCCGGTCAATACTAGACGATCGCCGAGGCAATAACCTAAAAATAAAGAAACGGCTCACGAACCGTGCGCGATTTTTCTGCCCTCTTCATTGACCTACTCCCTTCCCTACATTTACCTTCCCTTACCTTAAATTTACACTTACCCTTACATGCACTGCTCTACTACAAGTCGGGAGATCAATTGGGAGCTTAGAGTTTGTCCCGTCTTGGGTGGTGCTCCGTACGGGGAGATGTCTACAGGGTGATTCCTCCACCATAAAAAAATCATTACAATAAAAATGAGCACAGCAATGGACGTGCCTGGAAACAATCAATCGGGGATCATCGATTCACTATTGATCAAGCAATGCTGTTGCTACAGGTATGGGCGAGGAGAAAACAATAACAGTGAATGAATACTACACGCGATCGCAAGAACAGCGGTCGTGCTGTCAAAAATAAGAATAAGCCCACTGTCTTCGTAACTGAACGAACCGGCGCGTTACAGATTTCTAACATCGCACTGGACCCACTAGCAGGTGCGAGGAACTCGCACAGCGGAAGCAAGAGTGACGAAGCAAGCGAGGATCGTTCGGAGAGATCAGCAATTTGACTCCGATGACAGCCTTCGAGGCTTACCGTCATTAGTTCAACCGGTATATGTGGACGATTGTCTTTGCTTTGCACATGGTAGCAAAATCCATAATAAAATATTTGTTCCTTTCTCGTAAGTTGACTCCAAGTTTCGAGGGAGAGAAAAGAGTCCAATGTCACGCAGGAATGAAATTGATATAAATTTAAAATAGTATATGTAAAGGAGTACAATAAACATCCATATAAGAGGCACAAAGTAATTGTTACTGATTGGAAGTTGTCCAATTTATCATCTACGGCAATATTACGAGCAGTGATTAAAAAATTACTGATTTTATTTCTATTTCAATTTCAAATGCACTGTTTTTATTGATTCTTTAAATAAAAAAATAATTTTTATTAAATATGAATAACAGATTCATATTTAGTTCACCAACACATTTGCTATACACCTTAATGCTCTGCTATACACGATGTGCTTTGAACAACTCTTGCCATCATACACGTACAGTTGATGCACGAACAACTTTTGCCATCATAAAAGCTGCTCTTAAGGGTGAAGTCCACAGGTGAGACATGTTCTTTTGCATGGAAAAACTTCGTGTGGTTATTGTTAATTATCTGCTTATTTAAAAAGAGTCAAATAAGTTGAATTTGCATGTAAATTAAATATCCTATTATTTTATTATTTTCGTAATCCTGTACTATTACACCGACTTAACACATCCAAAAAGACCGAAAGGCCACTCAAGGGCTGGCGTCTGTTAATGATTTAACAGATCACCTTTCGTTAAGAACAATCGCAAAAAAATGAGTTGTAGCTAAAGATGGCGTTAAAGAACAATTATTCCAAGAAATGGTATTGCTTGCTTAAATGATTTGTTTCTTATAAGAAGATGGTATTACGAAAAGGATTGACGAAACGCGGTCGATCGCTTTGGCAGAAGAATAGATACATTTTCTAGATTCATGAGGGGGAGAGGCACGGACCTCCTAGTTCCGTTCTTCGAATCTTCCGCTGCTCACCATTCCCTCTTACGATTGAGCTTCGAGCGCTCAACCAATATTTATTTATTTATTTAGTCAAAAACGGTCAAAAACTGTATGTGACGTATGGGGGAGAAAATCATCTGCGCACGCTTTCTTGAGTTTCAGAATCCCTTCCCAACAATTTAACTATTAATAGTTGAAAGATTAATACTAATAATAATATAATAATAACAACAAATTTAAAAAAGCGAGAGATTAACATTTCAAAAACTAGATATTTTCGTTGCCAATATCATGCATTCTAAGCAGCAAGGAAGCATGCAATTAAGTAAACATTCCATGAAAGTTGCAGATACCTCCAAGCACGGTTGTGCGCGGACACTAATGCGTTAATAATCTTTTTATTTAACTAATAATAACAGCAGATTAGACATTTTTTCGACATTTCTTTATTTTATGTTCCTGTATACTTGAAACATTCACACAAGGCAAGATTTTTTAATAAAATCTGTTATTAGTACTTTTTCTTGATCCATAAATTCCAACCTCCTTTGCTTGTCACTGCTCGCCATTTCTTTCTCATACTTGTTTGGTTGCTTTACGCCATTCACGAGCGAGCACGGCTGGATAGCATGGGTCACGCCGGCTGTAAAGCTGTTGCCGCCGCTACCTGCTCTATTCTGGTAACAATACATCAATTAGCGGCGGCGACATGGAGAGCGGCGCGCGCCGGGCGTGCGAGCCGCGTTGGCTCGTGTATGGCCTCCTTTAGTCGGGTTTCCCGCTCGTTGTCTGGGCCGGTCTCGCCGCCGCCGCCCTCGGCGCCTGCGCGGGAGGTAGTTAGCGCGGCGGAGCGAGCGCAATTAAGTGCGAAGCGGCAGTGCAATTTCGCTCCATTTCCGAATGAGAAGTTGACGCGTCGTAACTGGGTGAACATTGTAAGAGACGGAGCTTGTACGATTTGAAGGCCGATTTAGTTCTCGTCTTAATCGTCTTAAAGCTCCGGATGCCTGATGCTGAAACATATCTTCAAGAGAAAATATGCTTGATGCAGAGAGTTTATATATTTTAGGCAATGGAAACTATTTTGAAGCAGTCTTGTAACTGTTGGTTGATTAAATTTTCTGGAAACCATACTTTTGAAATATAGCGTACAATTATTTATTTTTAATTATGCAACAAAATTATTTGCACTGAATTGTTTAAAATTTTTAGTTTCTTGCGTTAGCAATGATAGAAATATGATAAAATAGGCATTGTAAGAAAGTGATATTAATAATTTTAGATCTAGGCGTTAAAGAAGGCAGAAATATAATTATATAATTTGTAATAAATACCGTATATGGAGTAAAACCTTAGTGGCGTGGAAGTAAACTCTGCGAATGTAAAGGAATTTTGGTTTGTAAAATTTATATTTCAAATCTAATTTATGAATCATATATCTACCACGTTCAATTTTGAAATTGAGTGAAAAGTTTCTTAGTTTCTCTCTAAATCTTTATCATCTTTATTACTTACTGAATATTTAAAAATATTTATTACTTATTGCAGATATCAAAGTGAAGACGAGGGATGTCAATAGAGCATGGGTAGAGACTTGAACAGAGGGAAAACCGGGAAACAAGGGTATAAAGGGTCATGGATAAAAAGCTGTATGAGTGAGTGGTAGGGGTGATTGGGCAGAGAGCAAGGAGTTTGGTAGCACGAAGATTCTGTGCAAGAAGGTTTCGTGGCCAGAAGGGGAAGAGGCAAGAGAGGCACGTGGCGAGGGAGGATTCGTGGTGAGATGTGCACGTTGCAAGAGAGATACCTGTCGAGAGGGACAACAGGGGTACATGGCGTGAGCAGCAATGGCGAGAGGGACATGCGAGATGTACTTTGCGAGAGGGGTAAGGAGCAAACGGGTCACGGGGTGAGAGAGGCACGTGGCAAGATGGGGAAGTGGCCTGAGGCACGTGATGAGAGGGGCTCGTGGCGAGATGTGTACGTAGCGGGAGGGGCATCTGGTGAGAGTGGCATGTAGCTAAAGGGGGACATGGCGTGAGGAGCATGTAGCGAGAGGGGCACGCGGCGAGATGTGTCTGTTGCGAGAGGGGCACGTGTGGAGAAGAGAAGTGGCGAGAGGGGCTCATGGCGATAGGCGCTTGTGGTGAGAGTGACATGGCAAGAGTGGCAGGTGGCGAGAGGGGTAAGTGGCAAGAGAGGCACGTGACGATAGAGGCACCCGGCGAGATGTGCTTGTTGCGAGAGGAGCATCTGGCGAAACGAGTATCTGGCGAGAGGGGTATCTGGCGAGAGGGGTATCTGGCGAGAGGGGTATCTGGCGAGAGGGGTACCTGGCGAGACGGGTACCTGGCGAGAAGAACATCTGGCGAGAGGGGTACCTGGCGAGATGAACATCTGGCGAGAAGAACATCTGGCGAGAGGGGTACCTGGCGAGATGAACATCTGGCGAGAAGAACATCTGGCGAGAGGGGTATCTGGCGAGAGGGGTACCTGGCGAGAGGGGTATCTGGCGAGAGGGGTATCTGGCGAGAGGGGTGTCTGGCAAGAGGGGTACCTGGCGAGAGGGGTATCTGGCGAGAGGCGTACCTGGCGAGAGGAGTATCTGGCGAGAGGGGTATCTGGCGAGAGGGGTTCCTGGCGAGAGGGGCATCTGGCGAGAGGGGTACCTGGCGAGAGGAGCACAGTTGTGGCGGGGAGCGGGGAGGTTGGGTAGCAGTCGCAGGTTGGGCCAGTGCCGTGGCGGGATTGGCGCTGCGCGCTCTCCGCTGTCGCGCGGCCCGAGGCCCCCGGGCCGACCGGGAAATTACTCGAATAATTAATTCAGCCCCATTAGTGTGGCATAGCCCGGAATAAATTATGTTACCTAAAAACGGACCCCTCCCCGGACCCCAACCCGCCCGCGCGTCCGTGGTCGCGCGCCACTAACGAACTCGGATAATTCATTAAGCTGCTATTAGTGGAGGCTGCGGCGCTGGCAGCAGAAAAATCCCAGACGGACTCGCGACGGGAGGCAAGGGGCGGGGGGCGTCCGGGAGGAAAACTGGGTGAAGAGGCGCGAGGTCGAGGTCGGTGAGCTAGGAATCGAAAGAAGAGCACCTCGTTCTTCTGGAAGCAGTTCTGTAAATAATTGCTTTAGAGTACAAAGGCAGGGGAGTAGCTCGCCGAATTGTTTGTATTTCTTTGGTGAAGTCGAAAGATTGGTTAAAGACTGGGAGAGAACATTACAAACACAAATGACGAATAGAAAGCACAAATTCACTTACAGGCGTGTTTCAACATATTATCCCTGTAGTCATTATAATTTCGTTCTTTACATCTTATCCATCCTCTATAATATTTTTGTACATTAATGTTGCCGGTTTCACAACCAACCATTCTTTAGGAATTTTGGTGTCAAAAGAAAGAAAATGTGACAAATTGCATTTTCACTTTATAAATATTAATATCCGTTTTAAAACGGAGCGTGATACAGAGAATCCCAATAATTGCTTGAAGCTTTACGGCTGTGGGTTCTGGTGTAAGCCCCTCTCCTTTTGCAACCTGCAATTAAAATCAATACTGAAATTTGCATGTCAGCAATTGTTTTATCTTCATTATGAATTATGAGAAATTCCTAATACAATATAATGTATGATTAATGAAGGCGGTGACAGTTGTTTGCAGTAATTGTGTGTTTGTTTTGGTCAGTTATGAGCTTTTCAAGCAGGATACTGACATAATTTGTACATCAGACGCACATTAAATTATATCATGCTGTATTTTTAGACATGAACAATGATGAAAATATTTCTGACGCTGGGAGCAAATCGTGGACTAAAATATTCAAGAATCGTGCTATTCAATAGCTCGTCTTGCACATGATAGAAGTGGTTATTTATTTACTTATGAATTTATATTTATTTATTTAGTAGGACTTTATTACACATACATATTACATTTCCTGATACTATGTAACTAGGTCGACGTTCAAGCCATTATAAAATATACGATCTTCTCACCTTTCGAATTCTGGTTCTCACCCCAGATGGTGCTTCTATAGCATCAATGCTGCGGGAAACAGACCATGTGGTACGACTGAGGAATAAACCAAGGGGGACAAACCTACCGTCAGGAAACGAAATACCAAACTCTCAAACTAATATTGTTTCCAGACGCGGACGTTACGAATTCTTGTTCGAGACTACAGCATTCTCACTTCTGTGCTTGTTTCTCGCTCACCCATTTCCACAAGCCCCTTGATGTACTTATTTATTCTTTTATTTATTTATTTATTTATTTATTTATTTATTTATTTATTTATTTATTTATTTATTTATTTATTTATTTATTTATTTATTTATTTATTTATTTATTTAATTATTTATTTAATTATTCATTTATATATTTTTCTAATTATTTTCAGACCATCGTAGACTCCGCTGTCCTGATTACAAACCAATGCAATTTTCCATATCACTTATTACCGTTTCCCTAATTTCTCGAACCTTTCCTAAAAAATTTCCTTAATTTTATTTCTTGAAATATATTATATAACATATTTCATGAAATCTATTGTATCTGAATATGTTCTGGGCAAACTTTACGTGTCAATGTACTCATTAATATTTTCCAAATCCCACCCATTTTTCTCTCTATGTTCCAGTGGAACAACAATTGAAGAGGATGTGCACTCAATCTTATTTCTTACCGAAAAAGTAGGGTTATAAAAAGGTAATCCGCCTTATTGCACTAGGTGCAAGTCACCATAACAAATTAAAAAAGTTTACAATTTTTTAATCATAAAGAAACCGATAAATATGTCAACACGCGAGACGACGGTTGAAAAGAGATTGTGAAAATAAAGAATGAATACAATAAATGAAACTTTAACTTTCTCCGTAAAACATGAGGTTCAGTTAATGAATTTGTGTTTAAAAGCTACTCACTCGTAAACATATTAACAGATTCAATCTGTAGTTTCACTACTGTATTTAAAATAAAAAGACAAGTTTGAAACGTTGAAAACGGGCTGGTCAATTAGCAATCTGCATGATTTGTATTAATATTTATGAACTTTTGCCATTTCAATTTGAATGGCTTTTCTTTAAGAGACTTGAACACTTTGTGCTGTTTCTTTTATTCTAATTTTGATATTTTCGTACAACCATGTACACTACAGTGGCATTTTAAACTACATATTTCTAAAGCAACGTAATTAGCTGTGGTCACTGCTGCCAAATTACTAAAGCAGAGATGTGAGTTATCTAATTTCAAACTTCTCGTTTTGAAAATATCAACCTTCTTCAACCCCCGTAACTTGATACGCGCTTATCCTGCAGCATCGACGTTCGGCGTTAGACGGTCAAAACGAGACATTCGGATATTGAGTATCGCAACAAACGGCCCGCAATCTGGTCTGTTCCCTGACTGGAACGTACGTGACAAAAAATAGTGCATTTAAGGATCTTAAGTCCGCATTTTTGAAGCCAAAATTCTCCGTCTCTCCAATTTTACTCATGCCGTAGTTTACAAAATGAGATGTTTTGGAACTTTTGAATCACATTTTTTAGTATTCGGCTCTTCTGAGTATTCCCAATCCATGGTAGTCAAAGATAAGCATTTTCTATGCGCGTGTTCTATTATTTTATTACTATTATACAAAAATTATTTTATTACTGTTATCGGTCAAATAAGCTTCGATATTTTTATACAAATATTCACATTTATTATATTTTTTGATACGGATATGGGGGAAAGGGGATGGATCGATATGCCACACGCAAATGTTCTGGCATAGATGCGCGAGGTTTTATATAATTAATGCTTTTTTAATTTGCAAGTAATCATTTAACTTTGCAAATTAGAAAAAAAATTATTCTAATGACCCTATTTTATAAGAATAGAACAAGTTATAAAATTTCGGAATTCTAGCTCTATGCTAGAATAACAATTATATTTTATATGAAGCATTGCCGATATATTATTATTATTATTATTATTATTATTATTATTATTATTATTATTATTATTATTATTATTATTATTATTATTTACGAATAGGCCATTTCTGACCACGCTACACGTTCTCCTCCAAAACCCAGTCATATTTATTCCGGAGAATTTAACGTGTATTATTATGGGGATCAGCTGTATCCCTTAATAAGGCAAGGTTGTTAAACCTTGAATTATGAATTATAAGGTGAAATGATGATGATGAAAAGTGATCGTGGCCTTTTTTAACCATCCCAGCATTCGCTTGTATGACCTAGGAAAGTCACGAAAATCTCGATCAGGGTATCGACCCTTGGCCTCCCGACTGCGAAGTCAATGCGCTATTCACTCAGCGACTTCGCTTAGATCATTATTATTATTATTATTATTATTATTATTATTATTATTATTATTATTGTTGTTGTTGTTGTTGTTGTTGTTGACTTTATAAGTATCTTGTGTAATACAAAACCATTTCAACGTAACTAAAACAAATTTTTATATGTTAGCATCTTTAATATTATCCTTTTTCTCGTAAACTGTTGCCCCCATAGCAACGAATAAGACTCTGGCTGCCAGGTAAAATTTTGTTTGCGTGTTTCAATTTAATCCGCCTCTGGTCCAACAAGAGACTTAATCTGGACTGGAGTGCGTTCGCAGTTTGCCGTTCTGACGTTCCGGAAAGCCGATCCATCCCAGCCTGCTACTCGCAGCCCGGCCTGCCCCCCCTCCCCCGCCCTTCATGGCCTCACGCCCCTCCGGCTCTGCAAGCTCTCCGCACCTGATTACGCGGTATTGCGAGCTCAACTGTTCGCCCCGCAGGCAGGTGATCAGCTCCCGGCTGTAGCGTGCGAGGCCGCATTCAGCTGATGTTGCGGGCAGTCTGGAACAACAAAGGCCACGCTAGGAATTTGTCTGCAGAGCGATGGAGATGGAAACAAAGGATGGGGCCGCTCCGAAAGGATTATTTTTATAGTCCTCGCTCCTTCTAATCTAGTTCGAAATAGAAAAAAAATGTTCTTATAGGATTGCATTGGCGACGCAAATCAGGTCCTAGGACATTCTTGTAAACTACGAATAGCCTCTTTCTCCTTTCCACAGACTTGTTGGCGTTGTTTTTAGTTTTGGTCAACAAAACAAAATAATTACACATTAATACTCCAAAATGGAATGCATTTCAAACTTAAATATTATTCAGTGTACATAAAATTATACTTTCTCTTTTATACCTTACATAGATAGGTAGATATTTCAGCATTTATTAATTTTTATTCCATTATTTTTCCAGCGCCTTTTTTCTCCTTTTTCCTTGTTTCCTCCCGTCGTTAATCCTTCTGTGAAATTACCGTTTTGTTTCTTTTAACCCCTATTTCTAATTAATTCTCATCCTCATTTTCCTGCTCCTTACTGGAGATTAATCTTCCTTCTCTTTCATTAACGGAGTAGGAGAAAAGTAGCTAGTTGAATATTTGCATTGAATTTTATATGGAGAGTCTATTTTAACGTAATTGGTTAGAAAGATATAATTCACAATTGCAACACACGTCATCGCGACTTTGATTTTACAATTCAGAGACGAAACCTTTTTCACTTCCCGCGCGATTTATCATTGCTGCTTGCAGCACTTCTCCGACCGCCGCCCAGTCCCATCACCATCTCTATCTCTGCCTCCACTGCTCATATCTCCTCTCTCCTTCTCGCCTGCCTACAGCTCCTTCACATTCATCCTTCTCTCTGTCCTTCGTGCTCGTTCGCCTCTCCTCTACCGCTCCTACTTCCCCCGTCGTCTTCTTTATCCTCTCGTTCTTCAGAGCCTACAAAGCCTTCATCGCCTTCATTCCCGTGGCCGGCTTCACCGCTCTCTCTGCCTCCGCCGCCCTCATCTAGTCCAGCTTCTCGCCGCTCCCAGTGCCCCTAACATCACCATCTGCTTCGCATCCGCTACTTCCTCTTCGTTGGCACCTCCGTCACCTCTCGTACCATCGCTTTACCCCTGCCTCCATTGCCTTTATCTCCTCCATCCTTCTGACCTCCCTACAGCTCCTTCACCTCCAGCATCCTCGCTGCCCTTCCTGCTCCTTCTCCTGTACCGCCTCGACTTCCCTCGCCGTCTCCAACATCTCCACCACCCTTGCATTCTCCTCAGCCTACAACGCCCTCACCGCTTTCCCTCCCGTGGCTGCCTTCACCGCTCTCTCCACTGTCCTCATGTACGTCACCACCTCTACTAACCTCGCCGTCATCTCCGCATTCGCTACCAAGTTCGTCGGCACCTTCGCCACCTCGTGTCGCAACGCCATCTCCGCGGCCGCTGCCTCCACCGCCGCCAGCGCCGCGGCCTTGCCTTCAAAGCGTCCGCGGTCGGCTCTCGGTGCCGCCGGTTCCGGCGTCTTAATGCGGAAACCTGCCATCAGAGTAACGAGGCCCCGCGCCCACGGCGGCGGCGGCGGCGGCGGGGCAGGCTGCGCGAGCGGGGGCGGGGCGGGGTGGGGCGGGGAGGGGCGCGGACGCGCTCGACCGGGCGCCCGATGGAGAGGCTGTTGAGCGTCGGCCGCGCTTTGTGGACCGCCTCCGCCCCCGCCCCGGCCCCTCTCTCTCTCTGCCCGTCCCCGACCTCACCCCGACCCCGCCCCCGGCCAGGCACTCGAGGGCTCCTCTCTGCGCGCCGGCGATGAGGGCCGCCGCCTAGCCGGTCGACCGGCGGCGCGGCGCGGCGCGGTGGCTCGTTACTGAGACGACGATGGGCCGGCGCGCCGCGGCGCGGGCGAAGGGGAGGGGCGGTGGCGGCGGCGGCGGCGGTGGCAAACGCCGCGGTCCCATTGCGGTACTCGCGGGCGGCCCGAGTGTCTACGAGGGCGACTTGCGCGGAGTAGAGTCCCAACGCCAGCCGGTACTGTTGCCTGCGGAAGTTGCGTTTCCGGAGCGGTGCGTCGCTGTACTCCGTTTGCGGGCATCCAAGAGCGTAAGTCGCACTGAGTGGCCCAGGGGCAGCCTGGGCAAGGCACGTCCTTTGCGCGCCTTGTAATTGTTGCTCCCTGTTTTAAATTAGGCTCAGTACTTTTTAGAATTTGCACAGTAACGTTGATTAATAAATTGTCGTACTAACTTATACTTTAATGTCCTTTATTGATGAATTTATTGATTGATGTTTCCGGCCACGTCAAAGGCTATGGTCATTAGTCCCATTAGTGTAGTGAATGTTTTATCCTGTAAGGTGACAGTGTTTCTCCTTCGTTGCACAATGAGATCCGGTGGCGACTTATAAGTCGTCTTGCAGGGGATTTCCCACTCTAGACGTCTGCCTCTACGGGGCACCGTCCCCACTGGGACAAACTTTAAGATCCTGATTGGTCTCCGACATGTGTGGTAGTGCAGTGCATGTAAGTGTGTGTGGGAATGATGGAGGATAATTAAAAAAGGAGGAAGGAAAAATCAAAGTCAGTCGGTGATCCGTATGCTAGAGTACTGTGGCGCCCATTCGTCGATATTGCTCAAAGAAACCACAGAAAACTACCGATAAGATCAGCCGGTCCCTAGAATTCTCCTCCAAAGACCGACTGCATTCCATCTAGCTTTATACTTAGTGTTAAAAAAGTCCGCCACCGACGGGATTCGAATTTGCTGAACCTCGCAGACCTCCTGTCGCGCTGGAAAGGCAGCGACACTGCTGACTTTGAGGAAGCAGTCGATTTCAATGACCTCATCCTAATTTGTGTTAGTTGTGTTTAGGTACTGCAATCCGAAGAACTGATTGTGTGGTACCAAATCTGCTTTGTAGATACTTGTTTGTTTTTTTGCATATTTTCTAGAGTACATAATCTGTATAATTAAGGGCCAATTAATGTAAAATAACCTCCTGTACCATTAGGAATTTCCTACAACTTTTTCGAAGATGTTTGGTGCATGACAGGCACATTTTGTAGATTTTCTGTCCATGTTAGTTGAGTTTTACACTACGTGTTGATAGTGATGTCTATTTTTTTCAGTGTCAATAATCATTCATACAAGTAAGGAAATTATTTGACTATTTTATAATTATCCAATATGTTTAAAAGCCACGTTCTAAATGTTTTGGAAAGCAAAATAGCAAGATTTGTGACGTATTCATTCTTTGATTTCGATAATCTTCGGTGCAAAACTATTGTAATAGCTTCTTTAATCTGTGTGTAACTATTTCGTTGGCGACATGTGAGATTTTGGGATTTGAGGGAACTTCGTTTTTATATATTGTCTCCCTCAATAATTACATTTCATTTTATCGTTGAAACGAGACCTTTAACATCTTAAGCACCACCATTCACATTCATTGTTACGTTTTTTTGACGAAACTATGTAATGCCCTATATTGTTTCAAGAAATGATTGAAATTAATTAATCGAGTTACAAATTAGTGATAACTCTCCTAATTTTCCTCCAGTAAGAAGTTATTATTCAATTTTCATCCAGTTATTATCATACTCTATGGAGGCAATATCGAAGTGACTGTTCAGGCACTTCAAGATTCAGGCACTACTGCTGATTGACTTTTAACGTGATCATCTTAAGAGGCGCATCTAGAAAGTAATTTTACCTAGGTCGTCAATAAAAAGAAGACAAACACAATTTCTTGGTGTAAGAAAGTAGGAAGTAGCTGGGGCTGAGATCAGGACTATAGTGTGGAGACACACAGCTCGACTCAAAGCATTCCTGTTGTAGTTCCGCTGGGAGGTATTTGATCACCCATCCTTATGTTCGGATCTTGTCCCTAGCAATTTCTAATTTTCCCATCTCAAGAAATGGCTGACCGGTCAGCATTTGCGTGTCACAGTGACGTAGAGTTGGAGGTGGCTGTCAAATACTAATACCCAAGAGGCAGTCACTGCCCAAGAGGCAGACTTTTATGACACAGAAATACAAATATTGGTTCCCAGGTAGGGCAAATGTTTGAATTCTGGTGATGATGGATTAATTGTGAAATACATTCTGTGTCTTCTACAATAAAGATTTTTATTTAGTTTATTTGTTGAGGATGCAATAATGTTATCTTTTTGTTGACGACCTAGGGAAACTTACTTTCTGAACACGTCTCGTAGTTATATTACCCGCGGATTCTGCGACAATGAAGTCTCCTACCAGTACAAAGAATGTTACGCATTCTATGCTTCCACGTGTGACTCCACTTTCTCTTATGCAGACAACGAAAAGTACCTCGGAGGGGCTAGAAGTGCAGCCCTGTCGATCGGTTCTCTTTAATTTTTTCGAGAAAGACTTAAGGCCGGTGGCGCGTCGTCATGACGACGGGCGACGAGAGACGCCTTCACAGCGCCAAACTCGCGTCCACCGCGCGCTGCCGCCGCCGCCGTCACCGCCCCCACCACCAC
This sequence comes from Teleogryllus occipitalis, assembly GCA_011170035.1. Classification (NCBI taxonomy): domain Eukaryota; kingdom Metazoa; phylum Arthropoda; class Insecta; order Orthoptera; family Gryllidae; genus Teleogryllus; species Teleogryllus occipitalis. The sequence goes on along the minus strand of BLKR01000536.1, from coordinate 258,815 downwards.
CCCCATCACCCCCACCATCCCCGCCGCCGTCAACGCCGGCGGCGGTCAGTCGATAATGATCTCTCGGGAGGTTGGTTTGGGCGCCACGGGCAGCGCTGCCGCGCCGTCCGTTCCCCATCCCAGTTTCCTCTCCTGCTACGCCCATCCACCCCCCCCCCGGCTTGCAAACCCACCCCGGCGCGGCCCCCGGCTGCCTCGGACTCAATGGACTCATTAGAGGAATAAGCAAAGTGGAAGCGGCGGCGGCGGCTCGCACGATAGCGGCCGTTCAGAGACCATGGTGTGGAGGGGGGCGGGCGGGGAAGCTGGAGCTCGGAGGCGAAGCAGGCTGGCGGCGACGTGTGTGGCGTTGCGTTGTGTTGTGCTGCGTTGGGCTGGGTTGCGAAAGTCAGAACAGAATACGCATTCCCCTCTCCCCCACCTCGTTCGTTCGCCGTGTGTTCAGGCCGTTGTGGACAAAGACGTCCGCGAAGCCGCCCCTTACACTGAGGAACAATTAAATTTGCCGCAACCTGAAAATACGCTATAATAATAGATTTCAATACCCTGAATAGGAAAATGAACTTCAGTTAACCCGGGAGCGCTCGCAATAGATCTGCGAGATCAAAGCCACGGCAATTTTATATTCCTGAATTATTGCGATGCATTAGTCGTCTGATAATTCATATATTCCTTCATTGTACTTTTCTGAGATCGCCTGGCCTTTTATTTTTATTCATTCGCTGAATGATTTCCCGTGAGCATGTTCAAACTTGATCGATGCGCTGCGCGATATCTGTCATGAACGTTGGGTGCAATGTCGCCAGTGCATTGTGAGCTCCTGGCCTGAGCGGTACGTATCATGGTATTATTTTCAGCCGTGTCTGTGACAAGTGCTCAGAAAATGTTCAGTGTTTCAGACAATGTAATGATTTCTCTTATCTACAATCGACAGTCGCAATGTCTTACCAAAGAGAAAGAAGATGTGCAGGAGACGTTTGTAGGGAAATTAAAAGAATGGAACCTTGCAAAATAGAAAAAGACGACGATTTTCTAAATATTTTCGTAAAAAACTAAAATATTTATTTGTTTAGAACATGCCAAAATAATTTGAGTAAATTGTATTTAGTATTAGGAATAGGATAATTTGATGTTTAACGATTTTTGCGTGTACTTTGCCAATTTTTACCTTTCTCACCATAACTATTCCGACAAGAATTTTGAAGTATAAGATTCATTAACAATTGCATTGAGGGACATGTTCAAACTAAATAAAATACGCATTTAATTTAAAAGAGCTTCACATCATTCTCATTCACAAAACGTTGCTCCTATATCTAAGAGGTACATTGCGGGCCCTGGCGTGAGTTACCTATTGGGGTCACTTCTGGGTTAAAGCCTTCTTATAACGATTTTCTTAATTTCTGAAATTTCGAGTTTGAATGCTAAGCGCGCGACCGAAATTGAGCCGTTTTTCTTTCACGCGTTAACTCCGCGATTGGTGCTGCTGGGATGATGTAACACGCAACCCGCACACTACCTTATTCTGCCTCTAGAATGGCTGATGGGTAGCGTACTAGCTTCCCGTGGTGTGATCCCGGGTTCGATTCTCGGTCGAGACAAAAATAGAGTTGTCGATTTCCTTTAAAATTGTCTTAGTCTCAGTAGTTGTGAGACGAAGAAAATTTCAGGCAGACGGAGTTTGCTGGTTTCGGCGAAGGGGATACGTCATGTTCGCCACATGTCTATCTTACCCACCCAAGCATGGGAACTATCTAGGCCCAGGCATGGGGGACACCGTTCACTAGCCGGCAAAGTCGGATAGTCGACCCAAAATGCCGAATACATATATACGTTTGTGAGATTGTTCCAATGCATGTTTTGTGGTCATTCGTGAAATTGAGTAATTTCAAATATGTCTCTTGTGTAAATACGGTACATCTCTTTTTTTACGTGTATAGGGAACACACTACGAAATCACAGAGAAGCAAATAAGTAACAGGGTTCTCTACGAAATCTAAATGTACTGTCAAATATCCAAACGGACGCGAGAGGGAGAATATTCACCAACCAAATATTTTGCGGGGTTTTCAAGAGGTAACTCGAGTGGCGACGATTGGATATATCACTTAATATATCATATCAGGCGTCTCTGATTTTGTGACAATTTTTTAGGAAGTATGAAAGAATACCAAATAAATTTCTTTTCCATATTTCGTTCGTATCATTAATTCAGGAAGATAAATAGTGCAATAACATTATAAACTATTTACAATTATCAAACTCTGAAAGTTTGATAATTATTAGGAAGGAAGGATGTATAAAAAATTAACGACAGTTCGTTTTTGAAACGAAAATTGTTTCGTTTGAATGGAATGAATCCGGAGGTAGTCATATTTCCGTGAATGAATTCTATCGTCGAAGTCTTTTGAGAAGTCGCGATGTCAAAAACCAATCATGTTTGTGAACATTAGCCAGTCAATGGGGGCAGCCATCTGTTGCAGATCGAATTGGTTGAGCGAGAGTGCGCACAGTTTTCATCTCAAAACCCGTGGATGTTAATTGAATGGAATTACAAACGGAGCGCTTGCCAGCATGAAGAGAACTTCAGTACTGGCTAAAGGATTCAGATTGGAATGTATTTCATAATTTCAATGCAAACGTTTTTCTGTTGAATATTTTTTTCACATAAAATTTCTATGTATAAACTGGTGATTGTTTCTACATTTTTTGACAATTTTATTCAGATAGTTCTTAATGCATTTTACAGTTTAATACCTAAGAAGTTTAAATGGCTATGATATTATTAGAACACTGTTAATAGCACTTCGTGTTAGAAATAAGAAAAATGTAAAGAAACTTAAATAAGATTGATAATGAGAGTAAAAAAATCAGTATTAGAAAAACATTTTGGCAACAGTTGTCTATTCATCATTGAGTAGTTTCATGTCACTTTTATCATTTTGTTACTTTTATACACTGACGCTCCGTGTCTTCACTTAGCGTCGTTTCCTGTTTACCTCAGCCCTCGCCTTCTCTTATCATACCACCGTTGCTCGTAAGTTTATTGCGGTTGAGAACTGAGTCCACCGCTAGTAGTTCGAAAGCTGGAGGTGGCGCTTGCACCCTATTACTGGTAGGGAGGTGTGGTGGCGGCCATTCGGCGCTCACATCGTAGCCTGTAGGTCCATTATACAGTTTACTCCTCCTGGCTTCCAGGCAGACACATTCACACAACATTCGTGGGGGGAGAGGACTGAGAAGCAATTGGGTATTGAATGTGTAATGTGGTGGCTTGAATAGGCACCTCCATGCCGCAACACTAATGCAACACCCATGCCCAAATTGGGATTCGAACTAGCACCTTGCAGCTCCTTTCCATTTTTGGAAAACATTTTATTTACCGTGTTGCATTTTTCGTAACTCTGCTCCTTGTTAATTTCGGTAAAATAGTACAATGTTATAGGACCCTCTTATGGATTGTTTTAGTCTCCCATTAATTTTTTGGTTATTATCATGTGCACCTGCTTCCACTCATTTAATGAAGTTTTCCGCTTATACTGGATTTGAAGGAATTTCATAAGAACGCAGGGTCGAAACTTTGTGTGATACATTTATTCTTGGCTTAAACTTTTTAATATTGTGTCCAACTGTATCGGTATCCAAATCTCTGGTATTTGCAATTTGCGTAGTTATTTCGTGTCGTATCTCTGAACACTCTTGTGTGAAATGTGAAGATAACATTTGCTAAAAGCTAAATATGGTCGTGTTAACGGGTGCCGTCTGAACCTACATCCCTAGAGAGTCGGTTATTTGACCAATCAAATCGGAATTAACATTTAAAATTCCGACGGTTAGGCTGATCATATTTTGGAAGGTTTTTCAGCCCGGCATGGTTTCACAAATGCTTAAAGGAGATTCCACGGGTCATTCACCGGAGAAATTTTATGTATTGGATTTATGTCCAAAGCTGATATCTACCCTAAGCCTATATCATTCTTGTGACACCTAATACTTTTGAATAGAGAAGAAATTTGATGAACGTTTTAACCGACCTGATCACTCAGAACATCACTAACCACTTGTAGCTGTCCACCTCAGTAACCTAATTTCAACCAATCAACTTCAACCACCAAATTGCAGTCAAGCACCCTCTGCTGAGCACCATCCTCCACGCACTATCCGCCAAGCAAAATCCGCCAAGAATCATCCGCCAAGCACCATCCACCAAGCACCATCCGCTAAGCATCATCCGCCAAACACCATCCACCAAGCATCATCCAGCAAGCATTTTCCGCCACGTACCTTCTGCCAAGCACCATCCGCCAAGCACCATCCGCCAAGCACCATCCGCCAAGCACCATCCGCCAAGCACCATCCGCCAAGCACCATCCGCCAAGCATCATCCACCATACATCTTCCGCCAAAGCAAGCACCTTTGCTTCAAGCACCTTTGCTCCAAGCACCATTGCTCCAAGCACCATTGCTCCAAGCACCATTGCTCCAAGCACCATTGCTCCAAGCACCATTGCTCCAAGCACCTTCCACCAAGCACCTTCCACCAAGCACAAAGTATCTACAGCCAGCCAACCTACCGCCATCAGCCATGCACCTAAAACTGCAAGTAACAGAACTGCTGAAAGGGTAACATGATCTTCGGGCAGGGTTGAGCCGCGTTCCATTTGCCGCTGGTGGGGCCGGATGCTGGTAGGGCGCCGAGGCGAGCCGCGCCGAGCCGCGCCGCACGGTTGCGCTGCGCTGCGCGCCGCGTGCTGCGGGCGCGTTGCTGCGCTCGGTCGATACCTTGCACATGAAGATAATATTGCTGGACGTGGCTGTGATGGCCGCTCGCTCGCGGCGGTCGGAGCACCGCGGAGGAGGTGGAGAGCGAGGGGCTAGCGGTGCAGGGTGACGCAGATCCGCGCGGGGCCGCGCAGGGCCGCTCGCGGCAGCCTCACTAAGGGCTCGTCTTGTGCCCAGGTGATCCCGGCCTCCGCTGCCAACGCCGTCGTCGCCGCCGCTGCCGCGCCGCCTCAGCTGCAGCCGCCGCTGCCTCCGACACCGTCGCCACCGCCACCCCCACCAGCACAGCTGCCGCCTCGCCGCCACTACAGTCCCCGCTGCCGCCGCCGCCGCCGCCCGCCCTGAACGAGCGGAGGTAAGTTATTTTTTGTTTTTGTCCCTGCCCTCCCCCTTTTCCACTTCTCTCTCTAATGTTTTCATTACGTATGTTTTGAGACCTCGATGTTTTGGAACAGTTAACTCTGTTGTATAATGATTTTAAGAACGTAATTAATATATTTTTAAGGCGAGAAAATTTCTACAAATTCGTGAAACTATTAAAGAAGTTTGATGATATATGGATTATGAGGTTTTGTGCCATTTTCATAGCGCACTAACCTTTTTACAGCCTATTGAATGCTTTAAGCGTTGCCAGACAGAAACTTAAGGAAATTCATTTTTATTTAACACTGGTTAATATCAATTATCAATACATACCATTTAATGTTGATACTGTTGAAATATTTCTGTTGAATTAATATAATTGTCGAATCATTATTCTTCCTATTCTTAAAAAAATTAAAAGCTGTTTTATTCTTAAAGATTAACCAAACAGCATACAATATACTAATTTTTGTTGTTTTACATGACTTCAGTACTTCAGTACAAGATTTCAGTTCATAAGGAAAATGCCCGTAGGAAAATTATGTATTTCCATGAACATACATAGTACATTTCTTGGGTCTTCAGAAACAATCATAAACGGTGGAAATTACTATCAGGTTAAAAAGGTTCTTAAACAAAACCATCAACTCAATATTTTAAGAGCAATTACAGAAAGTGGAAATTTCTCACAATTGTTCTTAAAAAATATATGACAAACTCGCAAACGTTTACCTGGTTGTTGTCAACGAAACGATGATCATATTATTTTTCACCTCTAAATTCTGGATAATAAGCTCATAATTCCGTACCTCTTTGTAGGGAAGTAGGTTTAAGTTATTATGCAAGTATTTACGTTACTTTATGTCTCGTAAACGAGTTCTCCAGACTGCATCAACCTTCACAATGCCATTAAATTTATCTAGTTTACTACTCTGCGGGGTAAAATACATTAAAAGTTCCTGTGTTTGGGAGAAAATGGGAATAAGTTAGGAACTCCATTTAATCGCGTCATGAAACGACGCAGCAGAATCTAACCCACGGGGCAATAGTGGTTGAGCGAGATGAAGTAAATGGGCGTTAAAAAGTCACCAAGTATGGAGTTCTAATGAAAGGAGATAGATTTCCTAATCAAATCTATTTAATTTCTATTACTTCAAAAGTGAACTTGAAATTAACAAGTAAACTCTTAAATTTCTTTTTCCATAATCAGGACGCAATTCATATGTCGCATATATTAAAAAATAATCTGGTAGATGATGACGTCAATATTTCCTTAAGAATGTAATTAATAGGACTCAGGAACGTGCCGAATATTTATTACTACATTTTCCACTTAGTTGCACATAGTTGATTCAAGTGTATGATAGAGAAATGTCGGAGCTCACATGTTTTCTTGGACTGAACGATTTTTGTATCAAAGGTTTTAAATATGCAAATGTACTCCGTTTAAAGATATCAGGCATTACATCTTGCAACTGCGATGCAACTAATAGAATTAGTTTATTAGTAATATTAGTCTTAAAATAACTCCTTAATACGACTTTCTCTCTCTTTATTTACATTGTGTAGATGTCTAATTGGTTTTTAACTGTAAGAGAATGCATCATTAACATTAGATTTGTCATTCACTATTTTATCATTTGGGGCGCTGACAAAAATATGTGGAAAGATTTACGTTTACTGGGAATGTCAATAATTAAAATGCAAAACAAGCGGGAATGTTTAGCCATTCTCAATCATGAGTTTTAATAATAGAAAACCTTACTGTTATGACCGGAAACTTACAACCGATAAATTGTATAGATTATGTTAGAATATTTCTTATCGAAATTGAGAAATGAAGAACACATTTAGTTCCACTGTTTAACGCCACAATTTAATGATAAATAATAAGATTTTTGTGTTAAATAAATTATCTATTTTGTGTTAGTTTTCTATCATTTTAACTTTAAAGATGAAAATATGTAAAAGCAATTAAGGTTAAGAAATGGAGCGAAATAATGGAAGGCTTTTTTCTACATGAATGAGCGTAAACCATTGATTTATCTTTTTCAACACTTATTAATTGACAGAAAATATCGAGAATGAGAGGTTATTCTTCGAGGAACGGGGTCTCTCTTCCCTCACGAGTGAATTACACAACCAAGGCAAGATATATCGTTCCGGAAAAGTCATGAATCATGATTCGCGCCACCGATTCCAACATAAATGATTGCCAATTGTTCTGAAGTAAATAATATAATGTGGAACGTGACTGGAGTGAGAACATGGCCTTTGCAAGTAGAACTTCTGAAAGGTGGATGACGCGTACAGAAACTAGGCGGAAGTAGTGGGTGTCTGGCTGGAAAAGGGGGACGAAGAGAAGCGGGGGACTCCAAGAGGGAGGGAAGAAAGTATGAAATGAAAAGCGACGTAAGAGAGGAAGGGGCGTGGAGGCGTCGCCTCCGGGACTCTAAAACGCTGTTTCGCCTCTATCGACCGAGGCGTTGCGTCGGGCGGCCGCTTGAACAGAACGCCCAGTGCTCTCTTGCACGACGCCCAGGCGCAGATCGTGGAGAAAACCGAGGAGCAGGCGGCTTAGTCTGGCGTGCGACAAGAGAAGGGTGCGTGGCGGGTGGCAGAATGGGAGAGTGGTGGCGTGGGGGGATGCGTGTGTTGCTGGTCGAGTGAGGGCAAACGGATGCGGAGGTAGCGCACGGGTAGCAAAGGCGGACGGGTGGTATTGTTGCTGGCGTGTGGTGAGGTGGCAGACGGGTGGCGGGCGAGTGGTGAGGTGGCGGGCGTGTGGCGAAGTTGCGGGCAAATGGTGAGATGATGGGCGGTTGGTGAGGTTTCAGGCGGACGAGCGGTGCGGTGGCGGGCGTGTGTGGTGAGATGGTGCCCGGGAAGAGAGGTGGCGGGCGTGTGGTGAGGTGGCGAGCTGGGGTGACAATATTGAGGGCTGGTGGCGAGGTAGCGCATGGATGGCGAGGTGGAGGGTGAGTAGTGAGGTGGCGCACGGAGGGCGCGGTGGCAACGGTTGGCGAGATTGCGGGTGGATGGTGAGGTGGTGTGCTGGTTGCGAGGTGGCCGGATGGTGAGATGGTGGGCGTGTGGCGAGGTGGCGCGCGGGTAGCGAGGTGGTGCACGGGTGGCGATGTTGCGGGCGGGTGGGGAGATGGCGAGCAGGTGGTGGGGTGGCAGCGAGAAGCGAGGCGGCAGCAGAGAAGACGGCTCCAAGGGGGCGTGGTAGTCGCAGAAGGCCGCCCAACGACTTCCTGGGTGCGCGTGAGCGGTTATGGCTCAGGAAAGGGCCCCAGTGCGTCGACGCACCCTTATCGGACCGCGCAGCCTCCGGGCGTCGGCGTTGGTGACGTCGGAGGGCCCGGCACCTGACGCGCGCCGACGAGCCCAGTGGGCACAAATACAATTTTAGGCGGGCATATATTCACTCACACTCAAAGACAGTAATCGAATTTTGGTAGCCCGGAGTCTGCATGCATAATTCATTTCGTGAGAAAACACAAGGAAATATTACGAAGTGTTTTCACGAAGTCTTTTTACCGAAAACGCAGATTTCACTTTGCATTATAAATATAGTAGGACTGAATGAGGAATCGTATCGTGAGAGTGTAACAGTGTAACATTACAAAAGCTTCTCGACTCGCTGTTTTCACTGATGGTTTACTGATGATTCACTGATGACATAAATTCATCGTGGAAGATTTTAAGTAAAAACTGACTTTCTTGGAGTTCGAATGAGATGTAAACATTCGGCGTTGCATTTGTTGAGTTTTGAATTTGCTTGAAGTGGACGGTGGCGGTTGTTTATATAACACACGTCAGCGTGCGAACACATTGATTCGCTTTTTCCGCGGCTTATTTCCTCCTCTTTGTCATTCTCAGGCTCCGCTTTCAGATTCCTCGTTGCTCGCGGTTGTTTTTCTGTTACGCCCTTCTTGCCGTTCATCTTCCACTTTTCACTACTTCCTCTTGCGATCTCTTTTCTCTGGACAACTCTCTCATACTCTCTTCCTGAAGAGAATCATCGTGGCGCCTCATCTCCTCTTTCCTTGACTATGTTCCTCTCATTCCCTTTATCCTCTCGTCCCTTTGATCATTTCGTCCCCTTCACCGTTCACTTATTGGCCTGTTTCTGTCATGTCCGGGAATAACGATTTAATTTCCACTGTCCTGTCCCTTCTGGGCTCATGCCTTCTAACCTTTCGGTCTGTTAAGCTTATCCTTCTTTACAGTATCCCGCCCCCCACTCTCCGCTTCTCGTCTGCTTGCATCACTTCTCCGCTTCCAGCTTCCAGGCCCGTCGCCCGCCTGTCAGGCGCGGCGGCGAGCGCGACAGTGGCGCGCGAACACTCGCGCACGCGAACGCGCTTGGTGCGGCTCGGCGCGGCGCGGCGCGGCGCGGCGGACAAAGATCCGGCCGTAAAGCGCCCGCTGAAATACGGGCGAATCATTTACGAGCGACGGCGACGGCTCCTAAAACGCGCGTAATTTGGACCGTTTTAAGGCCCATCAGCGCGCGCCATTGAAATACGGGCGCGCGCAGCGTTAAATCTGGCTGTCACCGCCCTCCTGCCCCTTGGCCGCCCCGCCGCGCCCCCTGCCACGCCCTCTCCGGGCTCTGGCGCTCACCTGCGCCACGTCGGGCCGGGGTGGGATGGGGACGTCATAGCCACATGGGGACAGCCGGTCGCCCCAAACGCGCTGGCGCCTGGGCGGTGAGGGAGGGCGCGGATGCGCTGAGCCCAGCGGGGAAGCCCCACACTCGGTCACGGGGTTGCGGAATAAGGCGAGGCCACGCGATTGCGTGCTGAGGAAGTGGCTGGGTTGTAGTGGCGACGGAGAAGTTGACGGCGGGGGAACAACTGCGCATAACAACGGGAAAGCAGACAGGGAGGCAGAATAGTGGCAGTAAAATGCGGGAGCGAGCGTTGGTGTCGCTGAGGTGGGGGCTACGAAGGTGGGGATGGAGAGTTGCCGATGCGGTGTGGAGGCGAGTGATGGAGGCGACGTTATAAACGGGTGAAGGGTGACGCAGGTTTAACGGTGGTGTGGCGACGGCAGCAGCAACAGGATTGAGATGATGGCGAGGTGACTCCCCGGCGCGAATGAAACGGGCTGAGCGTGAAACCGCGTAGGAATTGGGCGCAAGTTTGCAAGCGCTTTCCTGTTTTCATTCCTACTTACTCTGATAGAACCGTTTCCGCAGACACTAACGCTCTCAAACGCATGTAAAAGCGAAATAACCTGACGTCGTCTCTCTTCCCTCCACGCCCATTATCGTTTAGTGTATTTCAGTGAAAAGAGTCTGTGATGGAATCGTCCACTGTTCCCAGTTGCCAAGAGACTGGTAAAATCTTTCCGGAGGAAGACGTTTCTCTGGATAGTCTTATTTTGCAGTTATCTCTCTCTGAACCTCGAAGTTTATAGCAACAGAGTTTTACAGTGTGTTGAGTAATAAAACTGATAATATCTTTATTACTGGGTTCCTGGAACGAGAAAATTAGTTCATGGAACATCTCTTGATCCATTCCATTATTTATCTTAAAGGGAACTATTTTCATATTATTGACCAACTTAATTGAGTCTTGGTATGGGTGGATGAATTCTACAAAAGGGAATATATTGTAACTCATACTAAATTCTACGGTTTTATGTAACTGTTTTCCATAATAAAAATGTGTTCTTAACAAAACATAGAATTATGAATTTGGACTCGTCAAGTTATGAAACTGCAACCTCAAGACACGTCGATTTAATTTACTGAAGAGTAAGTCATATACATTTACTTACACTGTTTCAGACTATGTTTAGGATGCATTATTACTGCTATTATGCACATTAAACATATAACGGAAATCCACACTGCTCAGTTCTTGCACGAGTGTTAGGTACATTCGCCTTGACACGAGCAAACAGGGGCGCCGTAGGAATGCTCACAGAGATCGTCGTACGGCACATGGAAGCAGGGAAGGCGACGGGGGTTCTGGAGCGCGGTCCCGGCCCGGCCCGGCCTGACGCGCCGTGTCGCGGTGCTTGGCTGCGGTGGCAATTAGAGGGCGCCGAGCGCGTGGGCGGAACGGGAGCGCATTCCTAGGCGCGCGCCCCTCGCTGCGCCGTTCCCTCTTCGATCGACCCGGCGCGGCGCGGCGCCCGGCGGCCCGCCCGCTCCCCCACTCTGCCACATTCGCCGCCTTGCTTCTGACATAATACTGTCCCGCTGAACAATCTTCCTTCTCAACACCGTTTCGCACTGTTTCCCATCACGTGTCAGTGCCCGTTTTCCATGCCGTCACCGATCCTATTTCGCGTTTCGTCCTACCTCTATCGCGTACCGTCCGTTCACCTATTCGTGTGTTACTCTAACACCTTCAACCAAATCGCATACCAGATAGTTACACATTGCCTCTTCACATCAATCTTCATTCTTTATTCCACTCCACTCCACTAGTTACTCCACTATTAATTCTCCATTCAATTCCTTTTAACTCTTCAATCTACTCTTCACTCTTCAATCTACTCACCACTCTAAAATCTACTCATCCCTCTTCAATCTACTCTTCGCTCTTCATTTATCTTCACGCTTCACTAGATCTTAACTCCATTCATCTCCACTCTTCACTCCATTCATCTTCACTCCACTTATCTTCACTCTTGTCTCCACTCCTCTCTCACATTTCGCCAGCGCTCCTGCGTGCCTCCTTCGAGCTCCCCGTGTCCTCCTCTCGCTCTTCTCACTCCGCTTCACTCCCTTCCCACTCCATTCTCCCCCGCCCCCGCTCGTTCCGCCGCCGCCCTGCCCGCGCGACCCCGCGCGCGCGTCCGCAATCGGGCCGCTGCTGCGACGGCGCGAGGCCCGGCGCCGCCCGACGCGGAGCAATGCGCCCGCTGCGTGCCGCGCGTTTTTGGCGGCGAGTGGGCGACGCTCCCTTTCAGCCGCGAGCGGAGAGCGGCGAGCGCTGGCGCAGCGGCGCCGGCCGTCATTAAAAGGGGCTTCCGCTTTTGTTCGTCCCATCTCCGTGCCAGTCGCGTCCGTTTTATTTACCTTTGGCTTGATTCGTTTTTTTCCGGCTGACGGCAGACGCTTTTTCTCTCGGGTTCTGTTCTCTCCCGTTTGCGAGATTGCTCGCTACAAAACGGTATATTTCACGTGGCGGGTTGTGATTTGTCGAAGAGCTTAAGTAATGAATTTTTGCATTGGTCTGCTAAACACATGTGCTTTTTCCGTGTCATTTCGTCGATTACAGTTCTCGGTAGTTACTAGACGAGCAGTATGCACGCTTTGATAGCAATATGATATTGAAAATGACTTGTAATTTAAATTGTAAAATATAATTTATATTTACTGGAAAATTTAATGGTTGAACTTAACACTAACATGTATTATTCTTAAGCACTATTGGTAAAATTATGCTTTCACATATATTCATAAATTTTTACTTTTTACAATGACCAATTTTATGAAATAAAACAAAACTCAATTCAAAAGTGGCAGAGGGAAAATAATTGAAATACTATTATATATTTTTTTAAAATAATTCTCCATTCTATAGGAGGAAACGATGGGTCCGTTTCGTAGTGGTAATTGAAAAAAGTCAACGTTCTCACGCAGCTACCCTGAACGGAGCACATGCGAGATTTGCGCCCGATTTTGGGTTCGGATCCTACGAGAGACGTGGTGACAAATTCTTCAATTCGTAGTAACAATATACGTTTGGTTCGGTGCTTTCGCACGATCAGTATGAATTTGTCGGTCAAACGCTATTGTACTCAGATCAACAGATGTCACAAATTTTGGCAATTCTTCGTACCACCTGGCATGAATCCTACCTATGTAGTCCACTTTTGCACATCGAATAGAAAAGTGACAGAATTTTAAAACAGTCAGTTTTTAGCTACCGTTGTTCGAAACGAATTTTAATTTGCAAGATTAGTTGTTGTTTTTTCCTAGGGCCAAGATTAGTTAAATTAGTTAAATTAATGGAACAAAATAGTTACAAATTATTGTGTTGTTTAATGTTTCCTTACAGTTAAGATTATTACAGTTTCGTTCTAGGTTTTGATCTGTACTGAAAATAATGCATTTTTAAATTGTGTAATTTTTCCGTGTGATATGCGATGTGTTTGTAACTTTGAGAGCGTTGCAAATCTTCTCATAGAGGCAACTACAGACCCTATTGTGCCTTTTATGCATTCGGACTTCGCTAGAATTGGATAAATTATTATTGTTATTATTATTATTATTATTATTATTATTATTATTATTATTATTATTATTATTATTAATATTAATATTAAAGTTGTCCTTCAGTTCAACTTAAATGTGTGCATCCAGCAATAGTATATGGTTTCTGAAACGAGAGGCCTTATCATACACAAGCGACCTTTCCGAATATTCGCCTGGTCCGAGAAATATATTTAACATAGGAGTGCTGTATGTATGTGTGTGTGTGTGTGTGTGTGTGTGTGTGTGTGTGTGTGTGTTTGGGTGTGTGTGTGTGTGAGAGAGAGAGTGAGAGTGAGAGAGTGGGAGGGAGAGGAAAGATGAGAAGGAGAGGAGAAATGAGGGACCTCAGAGAGCGAAAGGAGTGGGCTCTTCATCCAGTAGTGCGGAGTGTTGTCGCCTTCATCAGCACGGCACAGCACTGCACAACATAGCACATAGTAGCCCAGCGTAGCACAGTGGAGCACCGCATAGTATAGCAGAGCGTAGCTCATTACAGCAAAGTGCAGCACAGCACAGCATAACACAGTGCAGAGCAGCATAACGCAGCCCAGCAAAGCGCAGCCCAGCGTATCGCAGCGCAGCACAGCAAAGCGTTTTGCAGCGCAGAACAGCAAAACGCAGCTCAGTACAGCATAATGCAACGCATCCTAGCATAGCGTAGCACAACACAGTACAGTGCAGCACAGCATAGCTCAGCATAGCCCACCCCACCGCAGCGCAGCATAGCGCACCACAGAACAGCACAGCACAGCGGAGCGCAGCATAGTGCAGAACGGAAGTGCGCGGCAGGGTGAGGCTCAGAGCGGGGCGGGGGCGCCGCAGTGGGATAGGGCTTTACGACGGTCGGCAGGCGCACGGAGAAACTTGCGCGCGCGCGCTAAATAATTCGCGCTATTTCCTCCGCGACTGACATTACCACTCTGTGCCCCCTGCTGTCGAGCCACTGCCGCCACCGTTATTGTCTGACACGACTGGCGCCGTCCTGCAATGCTTCCAACGGCCATTTGTAGTGACATCGTTGTCCATCGTCTAGTGTCTACGTCGTCAATGCCTCATACACCAGTCTCCAACGTCTCTAGTGACGCAGGCTCATCATAATCTGATTCTGTTGATGTAGTACATGCAACTTTTGTCACATAATCTACCGGAAGGGTTGCTTTGACGAGGTTAGCTGTGTCGTGTCTTTCCTATTGTAATTTCCTTTGTCATCGCTGCAGACATTGGCCTCATGAGCACTGATTTTGCTGACGTAACCCTCGTGTAATTGGGAAGACACAGACCGTGACCGTGTTTCGTGGAGCAATCACCAGTGTCATTCTTTTCTTGTGTGGATGTCGCTGCTGTCTTACGCGTTGCCATCTCTGATCTTACGGTCGTTTGTCATGTCGTTTCTGACTTCATCGGCCGTTTAATGAAACCACCTTCACTGACGACACAGACTTCAGTTAAGGGGTTCTTCGAGACTTCTCTAAGATTCTCTGATGCGACTGCCTTAACGACTTTCATATGATCATCGTCGTCACACTTCTACAGACACCCATGCTATCTGCTGCCTATGACGTACTTACGGTCATCATTGCACACATAAACTCGACATCCTATGTTACTGAATTTACAAAGCGACATCACGATCTCAGCTTTCAACCTAATACGTTGACGCGCCCATTGCTTCATCTACGAGCGTGTCCGTCACCGTTGCCGCCTCGGCAGTTGCTTCCATTGCCTCCGATGTTAATGCGTAGCTCTCAACTCCGACTTGACTGCTCTGCAGTATATTTCATCACCTCCGCAATTGCCTCCCGCCATTTCCATGCAGACACCCATCGCCCTTTCCATTGGTGCCGCTTCTGAAGCTGCTGCCTCAAACATCTCAGCGTCATTACCATTGTTACCACTAATATTGCCGCCATCTTCCTCTACTCTACGCTGGCGTGGCCTCGCATTTTGCTTCACATCCTCAGCGGTTCTCGCTGCCTTCATTTGCAATTACTACCACCCGCCTCGCTCGCTGTGCGTGACGTTTCTCCCTCGTTCTCCTAGGCCTTCACAGCCTCCGTCCACACATAGCGCTCGACGCCTTGCTGCCTCCACCACCGTCCCTCCGCCCCCACCACCCCACCGCCCCAACACCCCGTCGCCACCGCCCCTCCCCCCGGCGTCCTCGCCGGTCCGCTGCCGGTCCCTGCCGCCTCCGCATCCCGCCGCTCTACCGCCCCGCCACCTCGCTGTCCCCGCCGCCCTCACCGCCCCTGCCACCTCCGCCCCCTCCTAGCCGCCATCACCGCCGCCTCCGCCCATCGACTGCAGCAGTGCGTACGCAGAGGCCGCATGTTCGCGCGGAGAAATTAAACCGTGATGGAGGCCGGCGTTTGTGGACGTTCTGAGGAAGGCGAGAGCGTAGACCACGAGTGCGCTGCTTTTCGTCTGTCAAGATTACAATGAGGACAAGTTGCTTGGCGGGATATTTCACCATCGCCTGTTAGTGCTTCTCGTTTCTTTTTTATTTGGCTTGCGTCGTATTTACCAGGGATTTTTTGTAGCTGCCACATCATGACTTCTTTAAAAGAAAAGCTGAGATAGAATTTATTGGAGTTTTACTCCTTTTTGTATTTAAATATTTATATTGACTTTATTAACTTAAAATAAATTAACATATATGGTGATTTTCGTAGACTTATTAATTTCTTTATTCAAATACAATAAAAGAAAGAAAATTAATGGTAGAAATAGAAGTTGGCTTTTGAAACACGTACCTCAAAGCATGTCATTACACATTTGTATGAAACAGTAACCTTCGTGAATAAGATGCAGTGAGAGTAAAAAGGAATGAAATGAAAATGATACGCTTCTACGACTAAGCTTGAAAAATATTATCTAATTTCACCATAAAAGCTGAGAAGGTGAGCAAGCTACTGTCATTATCGCTACTCTTCTCGCACTTTCTGTAATTTCGTATTGGTGCTTTATAAAAACTGTTGTGTGAATCCATTGCGGAATGACTTAAATTGACAATATATTCACCAACGTTCTTCCTTAGGTTTCTGAAAACAACGGAAGAGAAAGGTCGTACAGATTCCTCAAACCCTTCGTCACCTTTCTTTTCGAAGGTTGAGTACTTAATGTTACGTTTATTCAGAACTGTGGAGTTCTTTCGGAAAGATTATTGTAAGGAGGTCTTCACAAAATATTAATTAAATTAATTACGCCAATATAAAAAATGGGTACTGTAAATAACTGTTGGACTTCGTAAAAACCATTAGGATTACAATCAAAATCAAGTAATTCCTCTTTAATATACCGATGAAACATCTCTTTCAGCGTTATTTACTGAAACTTTAATAATCTTGCCCGGGAATAATCGTGTGTGTATTATAAAACTGGTGTGTCAATTATAATGACCTAATCATGTAAATAAATGACGTATTGAGACAATCACTGATGTTTTTGTAGATCTGCGAACGTTTAACACAAGAAGAAATATGTAAAACTGATGTTCAAAGTGATGTTATTTTTTAGTACAACGGCACTACACTCAAGAAATGTGATTATTTTTGTGTGTTACTTGAAATGCCTTTCACTCTGCCAGATCAAACAATATTCACTGAACATTCTCAATAAGCATTCGTCCTCTGGCTGTCGGAACTCGTCTACTACGAAAGTATTGTAAGAATATGGAGATGTCCAATAGCTGAACAATATAATATTATTTTTACTTTCTCGCATACGTACATATATAGTAG
Source organism: Teleogryllus occipitalis (assembly GCA_011170035.1). Classification (NCBI taxonomy): domain Eukaryota; kingdom Metazoa; phylum Arthropoda; class Insecta; order Orthoptera; family Gryllidae; genus Teleogryllus; species Teleogryllus occipitalis. The sequence goes on along the minus strand of BLKR01000536.1, from coordinate 241,703 downwards.
TATAGAGAAAGTTATGTAATGCTGCGTGAAAAAACGGCGGATTTTCGGTAGAAAAACATTAATTACCGGGCCTTGACAACGATAAAGTGGATACATCCAGTTGCTAAATTAAGAAAACAAATTCTCTAACACGCGGTGTAGCCGTGTTTTGTGGGTCCTTGATGCCGAAAAGCCTATTGAAAGCAAAACGTCCGTCCGTCCGTCTGTCTGTGAAAACTACTAGCAACTGTACCGTGCGAAGGATTTTTTTCCAAATTGAAGAAACCCCTGTCCATCTGTCTCTTGTTGAAGCTTTGAAATTTTGAAACTCTATCTTTAAAATTTAGGGGTACTTTACATGAAGCCCCCGGACATTTTCAAAATTTTCTCAAAAACTGCTCGATTTTTTTTCTTTAAATTTCTTGTAAGAATAGGGTAAAATACAATTATAAAAGTGGCATGGGTCTGACTTTCATGGTTCACTCTGAACTTTCGAAAATTGCAGACGTTTGAATTTTTTCGGCGTCTTCCTATAACGACTAAATTGAAGACAGATTTTTCCTTCAAATAAAATTTGTTGTCCATAAATAGTTTTCATTAAGGTCATGTAGATTTATTGAAAACCATTTTAGTAGATTTCGGGAAATAATGCGTGCAATATTCGCAATTTGAAAAAATTACAAAACAATATTTTCTCAAAAACGGCTCCAAATTTAAAAATGCACTCTACAAGATGACATACTACTCTATTGTTTTGTTTTTTCAAAAATGTAATTTTTTTGACTTGTCTCTCACGTTGGTAATATTTACATTAGAGGCGATTTCTTCATATTATTATATTTATGATTAAATGTGCTTTAAATAATGGCATATAAAGTTTCTCAAAAGCTCAACAGTTTTTTGTTAAAATGAGCTCATATTTTGCATTTTCAGAAACGCGCAAATGCCATTTTATCAAAAATGGCTCCAATTTTTTTCTTAAAACTTTTCCAATGGATAGTGCTAATTGCACTGTTTAATATGTCGTAAAGTTGATTTCTTTTGTATTTTCTGTATTCTTTTTTAAGAATTATACAGATGTATTTTTTAATCTCTCTCATGCCGTTCATATGCACATTTATATCAATTTGTATACATTATTGTATTTGTGAGTGAAAGTGATTCAAATTAATTCAAATGAAGTTTTTCGATACACAAAAGATTTATGTGGAAAAGATCTTCAAATTTCGCATTTACAGTAACGCTTAATCGCTATTTTTAAATAATGGCTTAAAATGTTTCAATGAAAATTTCTATTTAGGGCGAGCGGTCTTTAGGGCGGTTTAGTCTTCTTTAATATTCTTGCAGTAATATTTCTGTTCCACTACTAAAAAACCGAAAAGTTAAGGAAATCTCACAAAAAGTATTTTGGGCAACGGTAGATGGCAGCTGGCAAGAGAATGGAGCAAGACCTTAAAGCCAGTCCACCCCAAGGAAATTAGAAAAATTTTCTAAGAGAAAGTCTGTGCCGTTCTGTTGCACCTCTAGTTCATTTTGTGGTTATTACCGACAACGAATTCAGTCAAAATCTCTTTTAACTAATTGTTGACAAATGAACAGTCAGATCTAGTTGTTCCTAAGACACATCCTTACGTTCTTTTGACTAGTAAACACGATAAATAGGGCCTGTTAAAACTAGATGTATTTGAGATGCTTTTGACGAAGTTCTACGTGATGTCTATTTTGTTATCATCAAAAGTGGAAATCAGTTAAAATTATAAAATTACCTCATTTTTATTTGGTAATACTAATTTTAAGTAATTTCAGATTTTGATGGACACATACGCGTTGAATTTTATCATGCCAATCTCCTATCCTCGATTCACAAGGAAAACGACGAGCGAACAATTCTCATTTAACGGGATAACGGATTTTTGTGAGATTTATTTCGCAGCCAGATGGAAAATTACAAAACATCATGTGCCTCGTGAACCATTTTGATGATGAATTTTTAGTAGGAAAAATATACTTTCGTAAACCAGTATTTTGTCACACGAGACAAGATTCACCATTATACAACATAATTCAGTAGATTTTACATTTGCCAGACGTTCCGCATGTAACAAGTTGTAGTGTATTTACTTATCACATTTCTTCACTTAAAAAAACAACAACAATTTTCACTTTTCTTGATCAACACCACATACTACGTTAATACACAGTGGCGAATCGTGAGGGGTGACACTGTCTACCTCACACTCATCACCACACCTGACAGTTCGCAATGTGTTTTCGCAGGCTCAGTTTTCTGTAAGAGAAACCTCGAGGGCATTGAGTTGACGCAGAAGAAACTCAAGTGAGGGGCCTCGTTTGGGGTATAAACACATCACTAATTCCTTAAGATAGACACGTCTTTTCTCGTTCGGGTGCATTTCAGTATGTGGTGGTTCACCTCCGCGCTTGTATGTGAGTGTATGTACAATGGGTTTAGTAAATGTAAAGCTTTCTTCATTGCTTAAAGAGGTTTGCTATGTATGAAATACATTTTATTGCCTTCAATATGATAAAGTTTTTTATCTTTTACGATTGCCTTTATTAATTGTTTACTTACATGCTCAGAGTAGATTATGTAGGTCGTTATATCCAATACAGAAATGCTTCTTGCAGTGGATAATATGGCTTGTTACTGTATCCAATGTAATAAAGGATACTGCCGAAGTCAGTATAATATCATTAATCATATGGATATACTGTTAGAAAATTTGCCAAATGATTAAAAACGTGACAGGGTTTGATTAAACGTTTTAAATTTTAGTTTCTAGAAGACCATTGTGTGTTCATTAGAAATAATTCACTTGCGCTACAGATCTCGTTAATAACCAACCACTTGCACATCATGTTTTTTCAACCATTTGTAGGATAAATAACTATTAAAATAAATTACTTTTAATTAAAAGCAATCATCAGAAAGCTGCCATGATGCATCAATATTTGTTGACAGAGGGTTTGACTGAAAAAAAGGTTTTATAATTGTATTTTAAAATCATGGAAATATCATACGGATTTATTCTTAAATAATTAATTAAGACTCCCTGCATGAGGCACTAAAGTTAATTTAGTCTGATAAATGCTCTACAAAAAATCATGTACTTTTTCCTGGACAAAATTCTTAGAGGACTTATCATAGTGACTTATCATTAGCTGATAATTCAGTATTTTGCACAGCGAAAGAAAATGTTCTCTGGGGACAAGCGCAACGTGCGAAACATGGTCACTTGAGACGAACCATTACAGCCCATGGGTACTGAAGCCAAGAGATTGTTTAGGTTGCCAACCTTATTTCAATTGCACGGTCCGGATTTACACAGGACGCTTCCGAAGAAGATAATTTCGTAAAATTGAAAGGGGGCACTTTCTTATTATTCTCTTTTTCTATATTTCTCCTTGTTTAATACGATTACTCGTGAAGTATAAATATTTAGAATTTTTTCATTAATAACCCTTCATACAGTTTTAATAATTGTGAGAATTCGACAAAATGCTGCGGGGAACGTCACTAAGTTAAGATACTAACTATGTTTGGAGTCCGCCACTTCGTAAACTTCCTGCCTTTCATGTGGCTCAGAACCCATTTGATTTTGTCACGCTACGTCACTACTAATACTCCACAACTTCTATGAAAGACACCGTGTTTCCTGTCGTGCCGTGGCTCGCCGCCGACAATTGCGCCGCGCGTATTATTGACGGAGACGGCGGGGGCGGGAGCGGGGGCGGCGGCGGCGAAGGGGGCGGGGGAATTTTACGACGCGCAGCAATTGGGGCGCCGTAAATCAACTCCAACGGCCGGCACGCGCCTGCCCACCCCGCCCGGTCCGCCCTGCCCCGCCCCGCCCCGCCCCGCCCCGCCCCGCCCCGCCCCGTCCCGCCCCGCCCCGCCCCGCCCCGCCCCGCCCCGCCCCGCCCCGCCCCGCCCCGCCCCGCCCCGCCCCGCCCCGCCCCGCCCCGCCCCGCCCCGCCCCGCCTCCCACAGTGCCCATGCCACTCATCCTCCTGCGGCACCCTCCCCGCCGTGCCAGCTGCTTCGTTCGTTGGCGCTGCCCGGTCGGCCAGCCACGTGTTTGGAATGGATCGATTCCCGGAAAATGGCATAAATAGAACTTGCCAAACGAATGTTCATTCATGTCATTTGTTCTTCAACACATCGGAGAACATTGAGTTTACTTCGCTACAAATATCTCCAGCACAATGGTTTATTTTATTTTTCACCTCGCTATCTGATGACTGGTGTATATTCCCTTTTCCTGAATTTACCATTCTCATACTAGCTGCATCACTCGTTAGAGGTGGTCATCGTCCTCGTATTTTGTTGGAATTGCTCGATTTGCGTCACATGGTACCATTGGGTCTTGCCAAACGAAAGTTATTTCGTTCGTCGGTGTATCATTATATTGAACAGTCAGCACTACTAACCCTGACCCACAAAAGCTTCTCCTGATATTTTATATGTGTAGTTGTCAGAATTTGTTGCATTTTCGCAATTTTTTGATTCTAACATCAACTATTTCACTCGGCGGCGACCACTAGGCCATGTGTTTCGAATTGATCATTTTTTGGCAAATTACACTAATGGGACTTAGAGAGTTCATTAGCGTATGTTCTTCAATGCATAGAAATATATTGGGTTTGAATTCTTACCACGAACTGATGAACAAACATTTCTTCTCATTTTCACTTCATTATTTGATGGCTGCTCTGTTTGGTTTTCGCGATGTTATGATTCCTTCGCATGCATAAAATTGATGCGTTTCTATGCAAAGAAATACCACTGGATCCTGTAAAAACAAAACATTGCTTTGTATTTCCTTTAATTATATCTTTGAATATTTTCCATATCGCTAACAATATTTGTTGCTTCTTTACTGTAGTTTAGGCTGCCTTGTTACTCGTCATACACAAGGCGAGTCATTTGAGATGCATGTAAAAATTATCTTAATGTACTATCAATTCCTCATGACATTACAACTTTTGTTTAAAAATTACATTTCATTAGTCCTCGATAATGAATTCGCACGGCAGATGAGCGTTCTTGATTATGAATAGTTGTAGGTACATTTTTCGTGTTAATAAGACGAGTAAAGAGCATCTGGGAATGATGACGAGTGGTTGATAGAAGGCTAGGAGTCAAAAATTCATCCTCCGTTTCATCGTCCGGACTTTCTGATACGGAGAAAAAACGTGGACTCACTGCTGTGCGTAGGTGAATCGGTTTTAACAAATTTACAATAAACATTGTTTTCATTCCATTTGACATATCATGCTAGAGTTCTTTTTACAATCGAAATTACTCTTATTGTATAGGTGTCCGGATTTGTGAACCTTTAAACAGTGTTACAGGTGTTAATACAGTAAGTAAAGATGAAGTTACTGAGATTCAGTGTCACTTTAACGCTGATGAAGCAAAATGAATGAGGATTGTGCGGGCGTCCTAAGCTGATCTGCAGATGTTGCAGACTTCGAATTTAAAATATTGTATTATGGAAGACTCGAATGTATAGTGAGCTGTGCGGCGAGGGGATAACGATTCAGAATGAACTCATATCAAACCGCAACAAGTGAAAGGCATGAGTAAATTACCAACATTTCTTTGAGTTTTTGCAGCAGAAATACTGTTGCAAAAACATAACATACATTGTCCTGCTAGATGTCATGACGGCTGTGCATAATAGAATGTAGAAAAACTTGAAAAATTCAAAACGATTTTTACTTTCTCGCATACTACATACGTATTATGGATAAAGTTATGTGATGATGCAGCGAAAAACGGCAAATTTTTGACAGAAAAAGTGTTATTGCGGACCTGGGAAACAAAAAAGTGTATAAATCTGTCTGCCCGCCTGTCTATGAACAACGCTAGAGCCTAAACCGTAAGCAGGATTTTAACCAACCCTGACATTTCTCCATTGTTCTGGCTGATAATGGCAATTTTAGAAACAAAACGTTTTCAAAAACGACGCAAAATATTTACTTTAAGTTTTTTGAATGGATACAACAAAATATACTGAATAACAGGACGCGCACGTTGTTCAAGTATGGAATTTCACCGTTCAACTATGCGATAAACTGCGTCTCGTTGTACCACCAATAGTTTAAATAATAAATTTATTTGAATTGTGTTATTTTGCACGTTAATGCTCTATTTTTTACGAAGTTTGATGAGAGCGGACAGCTATAATGTAATTCAATTTGTAATGTTAAAACACATGAAAGGCAAAAACTGTTAAACAGATGTAAATGAGATTAGAAAAAAGATATCCAGACAAATTTGTGAATTATTTTTATGTATGATGAATAGTTTTACAACTAATAAATTGTATTCTAATAAATATATTTTTTAATAATGATGTATGCTTAAAGAAGTTTTCTGTAAAATCTCAAAAGGAGCGTCATGCACCATTGCCGAAATGACGGCAAGTTGCAAACGAGATAATTTTTTATGACCTGTACCAGGAAGTCGTCTCTACGAGGGGAGGAAAGGCGAAAGGTAAGAGGATGAGCGGGTCGGGGCCCGAGACAAGGGCGGGGCGGGCGTGAGCGGAAGTCTGGCGGATCCTTCTGCAAGGGCGGGGTGCCAAGGCGGCGACGGCTGCGGGGCGGGGACCGAGGGGCCGGGGCCGGGGCTGGGGGCGGGGCCGGCGGCGGGGCGTGGGGCACGGTGGGGCGTTGGGCGGATCTCGAGGGCGCCAGCGCGCACAATCTCCGGCCCGCGCCGCCAGGTAATGAGTTTTAAACGCAATTTGGCGTCGGCAGTGTTCGCGGCGATGACGTCAGCCCTGCAGGTGAGCGACGCCTTCGCGGCGGCGGCATAAGACGTCTCGGCTGCGAGATTAAAGCGCGGCGCTCGGCAGGCGCCGAAGACATCGCCTTACCCACTCCCGCCCCACCACGCCCACCTTTCGCCAGCGTTACCACCTCTGCATCGGTTGACGTCTTGGCTACTTGCCCTCGGAGCCTTTCTCCTCTGTCGTGTCATTTACTTAATCTTCATTAACTTTCTCTTCGCCCATCACATCCCCTCTTTGATTCTTTTCCGACTTCTCCTGTGGTTGAGACTGCAGTCTCCGAGCACTCTTTCCACCTTTTGTTTCTGCCTAGTCTACCGAATCTTCTTCAATATGCCGCAGCACGCTTCATGTCGTTGTCGCGTGGCGGCACGGTGCCCTTTCTTCGATGTCATTTCGCAGGTCTTCCTGGCCCCCTCCTCCGCCGCCTGTGTCGTCGGCCTCTCCTCGCAGACTTCTTTGCGACACGCTGCTGCCTCCTGGCTTTACGACCGCAGCCCGATATTGGCCGTTGGCGCGTCAGGCACCGCTGCCGCCCCTGCGAACCCTTCTTCTGCCCATATGAGATCGCGTCCGCCTCCCGCCGCCCAGATGACGTGCGAGGCGCCCGCGGAATCAGGGTTTCGGCGGCCGCGCCGGCGCGCACGTGGCAGGATGAAATGTTTTAAAATCGTCAACCAGCCTCGGAGGCACGTGCGTGTTCTTCTAGGTCAAAGCTCATCAGAATGCTTAACCGGAAGCCTAGAGTGCTCCTGCAACCTATAAAAGGGGAAGCAAGAGCAAGGCTCTTCAAAATACTGGGACGAACTGTATACGGGTTCACAAATGGCAAATTTTTGCATTGACAGAAATTAGTTTTAAAATGAGCATGGGGAGATCGTAAAACTAATTAAATTCACCCGGCGTTACCAGTACAAATAGAGGAGTACATCCCTATTTTCCAGAAGACGTTCGAAATAGAACCATAATATTTAAATTAGCAGGCTGGAAAAGGTTGGGATGGAGAGATTCCATAACCTGCAACATGTTACGAGTATGGCAAAGGGGATTGTCGCTTTGACCTCTGCTACTCTCAAACATCAAGACAGTTGCCATAGAAATTTCTCATAGCGCTCCTGCGAACGCCTACTGTCAGCCATAAGAAGTCGGCAGACACTCCAGGGGGTCATGAACCTGTTTTAGGTTGAAGACATGACGACAGTGTCAGTGTTGTTTCAAAACATTCAGAAGCATGTTTCAAGTCAGGATAAGTTTAACGGAAGTACTATTAAATGAACCTAATTTAGGTTTTGTTGAGATTAGATATTTGATAACAACTAGATTGAACCAATAAGGTAGAAACTAAGAATTGCTTTAAAAAAAATCTTTGTGTTTGTAAACGAATGATTTCACGAAAAGATGTGTTTTTATGAGCATCATGTATAAAACACAATGTTCCCTTTCTCTTTTCTCTGAAACTTCCCAATAGATCTTCTTAAGATGTATTTAATAGAATATTAAAATTAATCTAAAGCTTTTGAAGCTGGCTATTTGATATTTACATTTGATGTATAAAATTTGATTGTAATATTTTCGACTTTCTATTCCGACAAATAAAGCAAGTTTAGTAGAAACCAAGCATTCTTCCTATACATTTTGTAGCTGAAATTGGTTAAAGTATTTTTAAAACGTTGAATTTTAATACAAATAAATGTGATTTACAATATTTTATAGAGTGGCGGCAGGATTTTAAATAAATTTTAAAATAATCTATATCATAATTTCCTACGTTATCGCGATTGTACCGTAAAGTTTGACCAACTGGTGCAAAACAAAACCTTGAGTGTTTTGCATATTATTGCTTACAGTTTAAACTGCCAAGTAGATTTTTCAGATAGAACGTTCTCGTAAGCAAAAAAAGAACAGACCGGGTCGCTATAAATTGTGGTTCCGACTGGATTTCAGTAATTTTCATTACTGAAATTACGTGTTATGACGCTCGTGCTGATCTTATTTTCCCTATATTATCGATATACTCTGATGTAATCCTTCAGAATATTGCTCTTCCCTCTGTATATATTTAAGCAAATACTTTCCTCTAAAAGACCCTTCAGAGAGTACTCTGAGTTTAATACTCCAATAAGAAACCCCTAGCATTTACCCCGGTACACCCCGATCTCTCAACCCGTATTTCTATGCTCTAATTCGAAGTCCAGTGTCAGAGGCAGCGCTAGTTCCAGTTCCAGTCCTCGCGCGGTTCCCACACAGCGGCTGCCGCTCCTAGTGTGGCATTTCGGAAAGTCCCCTCTCTCGCCCCCCGCTCCTCCCGCTCTGATCCCCCTCCTAGGTGCCCCGACGCCGCCCCCGCTTTTATTTGCGCGTTTGTTCGGGCGCGCGTTCGCTCGTTTGTTTGCGCCCCCGTGACGTGTCAATCAGCGCGCAGCCCGGCGACAGAGCGTTGTTGGGGCCGGAGGGCAGGCCGCCCCCACCTCCCTCGCCATCCTCGCTGCCCCCGCCACCGCCGTCGCCGCCGTCGTCCTACGCTGCAATCCCCACCACCCCTCGCCGCTCCCCGCCGCCCCCGCCACCACCGCCCCCGCCGCCGCCCCCACCGCCGCCCCCGCCGCCGCCCCCGCCGCCGCCCCGCCGCCGCCGCCCCCGCCGCCCCCGCCCCCGCCGCCGCCGCCACCCCCGCCGCCGCCCCGGCCGCCGCCCCCGCCGCCGCCCCGGCCGCCGCCCCCGCAGCCGCCCCCGCCGTCCTCCGCTACCGCCCCCGCCGCCCTGTCACTCCCCGCCGCTGCCACACACAGCCGCCGCCTCCCACTGTTGCTCGACGCAATTCTCATACTTCCACCTTCATTCCTTCTGCCTCTGCCTCCACTTCCTCCGCTCCACTCCGGCAGCCTACTACCACCCTGCCCCCGCTTCCTCCCTCTGCCGCTCCCCACGCGGCGCCAACCTGCTCCCCCGCTTCACTCTCTCCCCCTTCACTTCCTCCGACGCATCGTCCTCGCATCTCCGACATCCCCGCCGCGTTCCCGCCACCGCTTTCGCCAGCGTGTTGTCCCCACAAACGCGTTTTATCGTGTTCGCTTTTCGCAAAAACGCAGGGTGCCGGGGGAAGGCACAAGGCCTGTCCGTACCGCGCTATCTCATTAGAAGGTAAACGACTATGCAGTGTTGGTGCATGGACGAGTTGGTCCTGCTTGTCGGGTTGGTGCCCCTCGGTGACGAAGCAGTTTTCCATGACAGCGTGAAATGAATGGAATGTGAATGTATTGTCCCGCTACGGGTGTTACTTGTCGTGTAAATTCGGTTGCTGTGCATATGTTGTTAATTAAAGCAAAGGTGCATTTGATGGTTGATCATTCATTCTCAATCTTTGACTGTCAGATTTTTTAAGCGGTCAGGTAGCTAAAAGCATTCAATTGTTAGAGTGAAATATTTAACCTTAATACATTATGAAGTTTTATTACTACTGTGAACCAGTCAGATGCCTATTGACGGTATTCGTGTTACGAATGATAGAATGCAAAAATATAGTAAATAATGTGAGAATTAAAACGATGTAGGAGTGTTCGTTTAAAGTGATGTAATGTTGAAATAACACCCACTTCTCATTGACAACATTATTTCAGTGACATAATCTTTTTTTAGAATGTTTTTTTCTTAAATGATAAGCACAATAACTCTGATCGTTCGTATACTTTGTTTTATGAATTCAAAATAATTTGTTAAAATTATTTTCAATTTTTTAAATTTCTTAGTTAAATAACTTACGTCGTGTTCCAAGATTATCACTTACATCTAGTAGAGCTTGGCCTGACAACCCAATGAAAATTGTTTGTTGTGCTGTCTCAATGTTTGGGAAGCATGTTTGAGTTGCTTTCATTGTTAGCGAGTCTTTAAACTTCTTTTGAACACAAACTAACCTTTAAATATGGACGCTTTGTCAACACTTCACAGAACAGTTAGGTAAAGTACACTGTCCACCGCCTTGTTGAACAGCTTTAGTTTTTGACAGGATGTCATCGAGACGACAAAGGGAACGTGAAGTGTCTCACAGCTGCGTTTCATGCGAGCTAACCTTGTTATAAAAGTTAACTGACGTACAACATAAAAATTAAACGCAGGGTCGGGAAGTCAAGCAATTAAGAAATGGACGGACAACAAGAAAGTGTTGTACAAGAGTGCCTCTACCTCCCAAAAATTGTCATCGTTATCCTTTACTATTATGCTCTACCTCGTTAAAACTATCAATATTAATGGAATCGACAACGTGGACTACTTTCCATTAAAGATAACGTACTACTAACTTTAAAAAAAGAATATTTAATTATTCATTTATATGTAATCGAGAGCCAATTTCTCTTTATTAGTTGTTTTATTGTTATGTTTGCATATGAACTAGTTCTTTTGTTCGTGCGTGTTTGTTTGTCCTATTTGATAATGTCGGCTGAAGAACAACGCTCTAACAAAGTTTTTGTGTTTTATTAAACAAATCTCCGTTTGATGCATTAAAAGTTCTCGAAGAAGCGTAATAGATGCAAAAATGAAAAAAAAGATGTATCTTTCGCACAAACGTTCGTGACTCTCGCGATAGCGTTAAAGACGACCTGCGGAGAGGTCGACCAACAACTGCGGCAAGTGAAGCAAACATTGAGAAAATACGCATTGTTGTGAGGATAGACCGAAGAAAGAGTGTTGAGGTGATATTGGCAGAGGATGGAAGTGTTCGCACAATTCATTTGGAAGTGTTCGCACAATTCTTCACAAACATTAGAACATGCGTTACATGTCGAAAAAATTGGTTCGAAAATGTTGTCTCTTGAAAACAAAGAAACTAGAATGATTCTTGCTAGCGATCTGATAAATATTTCTGATCAAAATAATACATTTTTGAACAACATAATGGCTATAGGTGAAACTTGGTACTATTTGTTCGATTCGGTGCATAAACAACAGCGTGTGGAAATTCAAAAATAATCCTCGGAAACAAAAACTTCCTAAGCACTAGCAGAGGAAAAGTTATACTGGAAGTTTTCTTTGACGCACAGATCTCGTCCACTACGGGTTTATTTCAGAAGGTTGTATGTAACAAAAGAACTGTATGTGGAAATCCTTCGTCACCTCAGGGACAGATTAAAAAGAAAACGTCCGGAAAAGGGGGCAGAAACTCCTGGTTTCTTTTGCACGATAACGCACCATCATATCGATCAGCATTGGTAAAAGCCTGGCACGCCGTTACTGCATTGGAACATCCTCCATACTCCCATGATCTGTCACCACCAGAGGCTTTTTTTTCTCTTTCTACAGCTGAAAACGCTTCTGAAGGGGCGAATATTCATGAACGCTGACGAAGGTACAGCAAATATGACGAGTATCGCAAAATGGCTTCCAGGAATGATTCCAATTACTTTACACGCGCTGGTAGAAGTGAAAGGGAGCTATTTTAAAGGAAATGTGTAAACTGCGTTGTGGTACGTGGTTGCTGAGTTATTAACAATTCCCGGAAACTTTTTTGAATCTAGTATGTATAACATAAAGCAAACTTTCTGTGTGTTGGGGATTATGATTATTCTACGATATACATTGATCTTTTTGAAGACTTACCTTTACAAGCATACCATCTACCGAACTGAATGAAGTGGCTTGTTGACGACAGCGATGGAACTAGCTTCAGAAAGATGTTCTCGTCCGGTGAAACTATGGTGTATACAAGCTGGAGCAAATTGTACCAGTCTCCAGATCTCCCGACTGTCGTCTGCCATTGTGTGTCGACGCGTTGTCAAGGCCAGCGATCCTCGACCACCTGCGCCCACGTGACCTGACCAACAACCCCAACTTCTCTACCATCGCTGACGCCCTGCAACACACCCTCCTCTGCTCCGTGCCAGACAGTCACTGCTTCCCACTTCGCGTGCTCCTCGCTGCAGCTTCCCTAAACACCTGGGGTCTTCGGACACGCTTCACTGCGCCCCCTCCTCCGTCTCCATCCAGCTTCCACCACTATCCCATCGCCGTCATCACTCAATTGCCATCATCACCCCACTGCTATTGGCGTCACCTGCTACCGTCACCGCCGCAGCAGTCACCTCCTCCGCAGTCATCTCTCTTACAGCACTGCTGCCGCCACAGTCGCTGTCGCTCTCTCCGCCGCTACCTCTGCCGCCGCTGCATTGCCGCCGATGTCACTGTCCTCGCTACCTCTGCCGCCGCCGCCGATGTCGCTGTCGTCGCCACCTCCGCCGCTACCTCTGCCACCGCCGCGCCGTCTCCACCGACGCCGCTGTCGTCACCACCACCTCCGCCGCCGCCGCCGCTGTCAGGGGGGCAGTTGGGCAGCGACGCCCCGCGGCGGCGGGAAACCGCGGGCCCCAGCGGACAGCACGCGCCGCAGCCGCGTTTGAATAATGCAGCGGCGGCGATGGTGGCGGCGGCGGCGACGGCGGCATCGAAGGTGGTAGAGGTAGCCGCGGCGGTGGTAAGGGCGAGGGCGAGGGCGGCGGCGATTGTCGCGGGCGAAATGCATTATGCATCGCTCGGGTGGCAAGGATGCTGTGACGGGCGCCCGCGACGACGCGGACGTAGGAAATGGAGAAGATGGAGAGATGCGACGGGGAAGGGTGGCGGAATGCGACGAGGGAATACATACGCGAAAAGAACAAGGCCAACTGTGCTGACAGGAGAAGATGATACGAAGTTGACGTGATGGGAGTAGGATAAGATGAGATTGTTAGAGAGAGCGACGACTATGCCTCAGAAATCAGTGCATTATAATTATTTCCAAACAAATAAAGTATGTGATCATTGTAAAAGTAGAAGTAAAAATAAGACTATTGAGAAAAAAAGAAGTTGATATTAATGAGATATGATAAATTAACGATTTAGAAGCGTTAAAATCATTGACAGCTACTGATAGAAATTCCTCTCTAAACATATCATTCAAATTCAACAGCTGAAGGGTTAGGTAAATGTCGAAACTGTCAATATTTTCTTTTCATGAGGTATTAGCGATAAAACCAGTGCAGATAAAAGTTCAAAACTTGAACCGGAGAAATTCATTTGGAGTAATATCGAATGGAAAGAAATAAACGATATAAATCGGGATAAACAAGTCATAGTGGAGCACGACAGCTTGGGGCTGTGCATTATGCGGGAAAACACATCAACGTATGCTGCCAGATGTGCTTAGAGCGGAACGGGGGCTAGAGAATACAGGTGGACGAGATTGGCAAATGAGCGACAGGGCTTAGCGAGTGTGCAGAGACCCTGCAGGCGGAGAGCATTCGAGATAACACAAATTGAGACGCCCGTTTGGTTACTCGACAAGAGGAGAGCCCTTTATCAACTGCACAACGGGATTAGTAAAAGCAACATCATTACTCAATAATTTACATGGAGTGCCAGATCGGATTTGCTGGATTATGGACTATTATCCCACGTAGCGCATTTTGCCAGTAATAACATGTAATTTCCTTAAATCTTCTGAGCAAATGTATCAACAACAATCATTAATGGGTTTCCTGGGAGCAGGTGCAGCAACTGGTAATTATGGCAACCTGACATTCGTCACTTTTTTGCAAATAAAGAAATATATTATACTAGTTGTTAGAAAATATTTAGTGTGTATTTTTTTTCCATTACGCGATCACAAAGGCACGCCCAATGTGGTCTATCGTAAAATCCACCTGAATTCCGTTATTTTACACATCTGCTTTATTTCGTGGGTTGCATGAATTAGTGGGGTATACGTAGCATACCGAAACGTTCCCTCTTCAGTTATTTTACTCAACAATTACTCATAGTTTTTTTAAAATGTGCATGGCAACTTTCAAGATCTAAATTGAATGATAACTTCATTAAGAAACATTTGGCTTTAATATTGGAGGTGTAGAACAGGTTCGAAAATAAGCTTGAAATTTTGTAATTTTCAAATGTTCATAAGCTTTAATGAAAATTTAAAGTATACTCTGTTTATAAATGAACATTCCTCTATTCGAAAAAAATAATTGCAATCATTTTCCAGAACATTTTGAAAAGTTACTTCTCAAAATCACCCCAAACCTGGATTTTATGGCTGAAAATTCGAAATCGTATTGATAAAGAGATACCATTATATTTGAAGAAATACTAAAAATGTTGACTTTCTTCTGCAGTAATACTTAGAAATATCTTCAAGACTTTGAATCACTTTAGCCACAACCTTTTGAACGAGGGTTGACATAAGGATGACCATGGTATGAATTTCATTGTTATCCGAAACATATTTCAGAACATATTCTTTATTTTTATACAAGAAAATAGTATATCAAGTAAATCGTATACCAAGGAAATAGAGTATCAAGTAAACAACTAAATCAAGATAAATTACATTGATGAATTTCAAGAATAATTGAGTAAACATTCTTTTTCTAAACGAATTGTCCTTACTTCGGGGTTATACAGGTCATTTCCTTAATTTTCCGGAACAAAATGTATGACGTTTTTCCTGATATTTAAATACAATATTAAATAAAACATGACTTTGGTCGATATTAAAACACTGTTATTCGCTGAACCCTTTTCGTCTTTGCATTCCAGATTTTCTTGAAATAACTTGATATTGTGAGTGAAACAGTTGCACTCACATAATCTTTCTTTGTCTATTTTTCAGCTCTGAGATTGCGCCGTAAAAGGACCAAAATAACAATATTTGCTTAACAAAGGAATTAGACGCTCGCGTTCTCTTATGTAGCGCATAGTTCTGTGGCATAGTTCACAAGTACTCCCAAAACGCAGTTTTTTGTAGAACCATGTGGCATCATAACAGAGTATGCAAATTGACGACATTTGGCAGAAACAGAAAAATCTAGCGGGAAAGAAGTAGCTATTCAGGACCTTTCCACTTTTTCAGGACGTATGGCAACCCTATTTTGGACACTATAGAAGAATAGAAGTCAAGAAAATTCTGTTCAGAAACAAAGCAGCGAGCTTCTCAGAGAAATGACATTAAAAACATTTGTTCATGTAATTGAGGAGAAGACAATGGCGTGTTTTTTCTTCTACCTGAAATGACTCACTCTCTTTATAGAAGGGATGAACAAGTCTTGTTTCCATTATGTCCATTGCAAAACACTTCATTGAGACGAGTGGAAGTTAATATAAATTAAAATATTAATTTAAATTGGGTAATTGTTTTTAAATGTCTACTTCAAAATACTATTTTTACATAAAAAAACGCCGTTTTAATTTTTTTGTACGTGAGTGTGTGATCCATTGGTCTAAAGTTCGTCTGCTAGTCTATGGAGCTCGCGATTCAATTCCCCTCCGATCCACTCCCGGATAGTATCTGAGAATGTATATTCCATATGATTGGTTGATAAGCACACCAACTATCTTTGTATAGTTGTCTTATTTGTAGTGGCATTGCTTGTGGTATAATGGGAATTAGTTGAAAAAAATAGTACTTAAGAGATAGGATTATTTGTCTTCGCGAGATTTTTTTTACGTGATCGACATGTGACTTTTTGCATAAGACAAAGTATTATAACAATCTTACTTCAACATTCAGCGTCTTGGTACATTTTTGGAATTACGTCGAACCAGATGCGAAAATATTCTCAAGTATTGTAAATTTACAACAAGCATTTTTAGGTAATGAAGGAGTGCGAATGTGCATTTTTATGTGTAAGCGAGTTTGCGCGTGTATGTGCGCCACATGCGTATTTGCAATTGCACGAACATGCAATTTTCAGAGTTTTTCATGAATATGTTAATTATAAACCACTTCGAAAGTAAGCAACGGGATGAATTGATATTCATTCGTACATTGTGATACAGTTAACTGTATAAACCAATAATCGAAACATGACATGTTCAGTGGTTGGGAAATCTTCCTATTCACTTTCGTTGGTATACCTCAGCGCCTAATGAGAGTTAAAGGCAAGCTGGTGAACAGTACAGTATTGCGGGTCGCTTCTTTAGTGACTGCAGGCGTTCTAGCACATCCTTTTGAACGAACAATTGAACGAACGAACATTGAACGAACAATTCAATTACAAAAAGGTTCTAAGAAAATTTACTTGCTAAGGGGTAAGAATATTTATGATTGAATTAAATTTATTTGTCAGTAAATGGCCACACATAATATATGGAACGTTATACATTATAAAACTACTGGAATGCACGGCATACCAAAACACTTCTTCCTCTTGGTGTTATTACTTATCATCTAAATATATATTTTTTCTTTAAAAAAGTGATTAATATCGTGTAAAGATTTAAAGTTAAGGAAAATATCGCTTTGAGATAGAAATCGCTGGTTTTAATATTGGAAGTAAAGGGCAGGTAAGAAAAATATTTGAACTCTTGCAATTTTCAGAATATCGGTTTTTTAAAAAAATCGTTACGAAGTCATGTTTATAAATACACATCTATGCAAGCAAAAAATGAAGGAAAGATGTGCATTCTTTTTTCAGAAAATTTAGAGAATGTTACAGCGGCTTAATGTAAAGTATCTTCCAAAACTGAGTTCTATTAATGATCCCCCAAATCGCACAACTAGATCTTAATTCTAAAGAATTTGCTAAGTTTCAGATCGAAAGCATTTAATACCAAAGACTTGTGTGTAACGCTTTTTCATTTACCCATACAGATATTCCAATTTTTAGAGGGAAAATTGGGCTTCTCGCCACCGGCACTAATCTTAATTATCTTCTGAACAGGACGAATAGATTAATTTTGACGTATGTGAAGTTACAGCTGAAAATAACCTTAAAGAGGAATTTTAGGAACGAAAAATTCGAAATCATTTTGTTGAGGTGATTGCAATATTTTACCTACACATTCTATAATACAGGGGGGGAGTAATAATGGTGGAAATTCGTTACAATTTGACTTTGAAAATTACGTAATGACTTTCACTTCCTTCGATATTAGACGAACCGGTTAAATCATCATTGTGAAAATAAATTAAGAAGCTATTGCTCACACCAAGCAACAAATCATATTTTCCAGACTTTTGAAAACATTTTGTTGTTTTGGGGTTGGGTATTCGACATTATAGTGAAAATATTTTGATGGATCCAACGAATAAGTTTTTTGAAGAGAATATGAAAAAAATCAAGAGTAAATAATTCCAATTTTCGGAGATACGGTTGGATAATATTGGGCAATACGTTGTGTATGGATTTGTTTAAAAAACTTATATGCCATTAAATGATTTCTAAATTGACTGTCTCTAGCAAAATTTAGCATTTAGCAACTTAGCCTATTTAAAATGTTTTATGTTAAGTAGTTGGATTTTTAATTCAAACCATAATTAATTATTTCAATATTCTTAATTCAAATTGATATTGCTAGGTCTATTGGTTTAGAAAGTATTTGTATATAAGTACTTTGGCGCAATAGCCTCTGACGAAGCTTGGGTCTTGCGGCCATGGGTTAAGGGGTACGTGTGGTGAGCTCGTAGGCATCCCTACGCCGTATTCTGGTCTTCTCACCCTGATAAGTGAGCTTTCGCATCGTCACACAGCAACAGATACTGGCACATTGCAAGGAAAGCGCACATTATAATCTGCCCCGACCGAGAATCGAACCCGGAGTCGCGTCATGAAAAGCAAGCACGCTGATCCGTGAGGGCTTAAAAAGTATTTACCAAACATAAATCTTGATCACTGTTACTTCTTTAATTTGATGATTAGCTTAACTACAATGCAAACCAAAATACGGAAATATTATTATATTGCACTTGCACCTCGGAGATACTTTTATCTTTGTCATTTTTGTTGAATCTTGTGATGAGAATGTATTTACTTTATAAGCAAAGGACAATCTAAGAACTGTGTGGAATCTCGGAACTAAGGAATGAATTCAAATGTATCTTGAATTATTTGAGTAAATTCAACATGACGTTCAATTTGGAACCTCTCAAAATTTTTGGAGGTTGACAAAAATATAATATAGTTAGGTTTTTAATAATTCTGTTCTTTTATTACAACAATATAATTGCGTATTGAGTTGCGATATACCACGTATTTCAGTATAGTTTAATACTAAATTGAATTCCATCTGTTTTCGGAAAATATCTTTTGACATTTCGTTTCAAAAGTACAGAACATCTTCAAAATCGTCAATGTCGTCCGTTTGAAATTATTGCTTTAGTGAAAGCATATTTACACAGTGGAACAGCGGACCTCGACATCCTATATACAGGAACATGCGTTGGTGTGTCTTCTGGGTCAAGTGATATATCACTTGATCTAAGCTCTGCAGTCACAAGTGGACTACAGAGCGCTCACAAGCGAAGGCGCATTAAGATGAAAGATTTATTTCCCCTGTTCTCGAACACGCTTCTCTTGCTGTGGTTGGATAAGCAGAGTCGTCTTATTTGATTACTACTTCCCTGTACGAAAAGTCAAGTTAAATAATGTTTGCGAGTATTTACTGTACTTCACGCATAAATTATCTTGTTTTTTCATTATACGTTTTCGTATATTGGTTTTGTATTTTTGTGAACTGTAAACATGTATTTAAACTTTAGTTATCACTAACATTGACTGTGGAACCCAAAAAGAACATGCGCTATCGAACAAAACCTCTAAGTTTCATGAAGCATTCAATAGTTATTGAGTTTCGTTTGTTGATACACATTCTGATCCGCTGTATCGAATATAGGAGGAATTAATGGAATACGTCAAATTGTGCCGGCAGAGAATGTAACGTTTGAATTATTTCATTATAGATTTGAACGAAAGGTTTCAGAATCCACATTCCAATTCTCCGCTCCAAAATTACGACCGACAGAGAGCAATAATTTCATTTAGATTAAAACAGGCCATGACAAAATACCACACATAGAGCCAACTGATCAAGATGGTACCAGCGTGATCGTAAAACTGACTAGTGTAAAAGGTGTTATGCAACTGTAGCATCATTTTTCAGTTCCATTGTAGTTTAATCTAATTAGTAAATGAAGTTAATTAAGAGAAGATTAGCCAAAAAATGTAACTTGATTCGCCCTAGAGCATACGTTCATAATGAATGCAGTACGTACGTCTGAGCATAGGTAAGGTTCCAGGCTTACGTCTTTAAAACCTACCCTCTTCTCAGCAGATCATCACATCTGCTCACATGTGATCATCACCTCTGCAGAGGTGGTTTACATTTTGTCTTCCATAAAGGACGGTAATGTGATCATTGCGGTTTAATGATGATTACAAATGAATGATAAAGATTTGGATATTGATTCAGTCAGGATCCATTGTAGTACAAGAAGCCCACCTCACCACATGGTGAAAACACCCATTTCTTACACGGCTCTCTGATCCAGTCTTCGGCTCTGCGTCTCGGGTTGAGACTTCAAGCCCCTGCCTCAGCGATACCTACGTTGTCGCGTATATTCATTAGCCAGCATCTTTTGGGCCACGCAATTTGGTAGATGTAATATGTTATCATATACATTCTGGCAAATTGATAACTACTGATTATTTTTCCACTTTCTACTTTTCAATAAAAAAAGTTATTTCTGGCCGATCTTCCCCTTCCCCACACACCTCCCCGGTTTGATGGTGGTCGCAGTTAAAAGCAAGAGGAAGCGGCGGGGAGCAGCGGGCAACGCGGCGGCGGCGGCGTCCGTGCCAGCCGGCGCGCCGACGAAGCTCAGACCCCTGATTTATGCTTTCCGTATCGGCGAGAGCCGCACAGCGCTGCCAGCTTGTTTTTAGCCGCGCACTCGGCAACGGAAATACGCCGGCCCGCTCCGGTCCGCTTCGCTCCGTCTCGCGCTGCGAGGACGAGCGACGGCCTTGGCGGGGGAGGGGGGCGGAGGATCGGCCCACGTCAGCCTCTGCGCGCCGCACTGCACCCGCGCGACAGAAGCAACCTGCGTCAGCCTACGTCGCCTCTCGCTCCCGCCTTTCGCGGTATACAAAGAAGGCGCGGGTGGGCGCGGCGGCGGCGGAGCGGGCGGAGGGGCGGGCGTCGCGGATGCGATGCCCGCGGCTGCGGCCCCCGCGCGCCCATGTCGAGTGCCGTCAGCGCGCGCCACTCTTCACTTGCCTTTCCCTCGGTCCCAGCTTTCATCCCCCAACCGCCCCGCCCCACAGCACCCCACTCCCCTCATTGCTCCCGCCTGGCCCTCTACTCTCCCGCCGGCGACCCGAAGCAAACAGGGCGGCGATGCGATCGGCAGCGCGGGCGGGGGCGGCCTGGGCGGCGGGCTCGCTAACGAGCTCACGTGACGTCATCGCTGCTGCGGATCGTCCCCTCCCCGGCCTTCCCCGCCCCGATCCGCCACGCCCTGCCCCGCCCCGCCCCGCCTCTGGCAGTGAAGCAGGGCTCTCGGCTTTCGCGCACCCGTTCCCGCCAATGGCCTCTCGGCTGAAGCGCTGCGGGCCGCCTTTCGGCTCCCTCGGCAACCGAGCCCCCGATCGTAAAAAGACCTCCACCGGTTGCCAGCCGCCATTCTTTTCAAATGTCGATCTTACGAAAAAGCGCTTTTAAAGAGAGAAACATTTAAATGAAACTCTTTAGCAACATTACGCTCTCGTGGACCCATGAACTTGCAAAGTGGTTAATTAAAAAAAAAAGTTTTCGAGACATTTTGCGTCATTAAAACCGAATACTTTTGTGGTATGAGTTTAATGAAGTTTTTTCTCAGATTATTCATTACTTCTGCGAGGCATACGGCTATGTAAAAGCAGTTGACAAGTGACCGAAAAGGATCCAAGACGTTGATTTCCATTCAATGGGAGACTTGATGTCCATAGTATTCTAATTGTTTTTATAGAAATGAATACAGTTTTCTAGCTTATGTAGCCTTTTTAAAATTCTATCTAATTTAATATAAATTCTCAACTCCTTTCGAGAAATTTATATCATATTACTCTTAAATTTGCAAAGCAGTGTTCTTAGGTTTGCAAAGCATTATTTCGGACACGGGTAGGCGCGTGGGGTTCTATAATTGTATTCGTGGTACGCCATCGTGTAGTATAGCGGATCATCCCAAAACGTTGATATTACCCCTAGAAATTGTAAATTAAATTAATGATTAATAAATAATACTAATGTACCAGATTTTATTAAACGACAAGTGTAAATGAGGTACTTTTTTATTGATGGTGCATGGCAAACATTTCATCTAATGGTTTTGTATCAAGTGTTTTCAGTTAACAGTAAACTTCTCTACCAAAATTTCACTTACCCATGAAACTTTCTTCCAAAATATCGCTTACATTTGAAATTCCGATGTAAGTAATGTTCAAATTATAGAAACATATGACATATTGGTAATTTATTAAACATGACAAATAAGTAGGTAGTTATGTTTGTGTGTAATATTTTTTCATTTGTTTCAATAAAACTCTATTAAAGAACGATATATTTTACACATTATATTATACTACATAGCATATTGGATTAGTACTATTAGAGAAGGTAATTCTGAGAAAAGAGAGAAATAGTGCAGTCGATAAGTCATATTGCCTTGCAAAAGGTGAGGTAGAATATTTTATTTTTTTATTTTGTTTATATTGTTATGTTAGAAAACCCTGTTTCCCACCTCGAAGTACTTCGCGAAAAGTTGTGATATAATAATAATAATAATAATAATAATAATAATAATAATAATAATAATAATAATAATAATAATCGTGAATTTTTTTTATCAATTTCACCAAATTTTCCTTTCTATTCTGAAATTGTCCAAAATTACTAATAGTCTC
Source organism: Teleogryllus occipitalis (assembly GCA_011170035.1). Lineage (NCBI taxonomy): Eukaryota > Metazoa > Arthropoda > Insecta > Orthoptera > Gryllidae > Teleogryllus > Teleogryllus occipitalis. The sequence goes on along the minus strand of BLKR01000536.1, from coordinate 219,223 downwards.
TATAATGTAGTATTTGTGAATTCTTAAGGTCATTATAAATAAAAAGCGTTTCAATTCTAATGTTTTTAATACGTATTGAGGTTACAATCTCGTTTGAAAGTTCTGGTAAAAGTGACAGAAGGCCTGTAGGTTCTGCCATGTAACACGATTTACGATCAAAAGCATTTCAATAGAGTAAAATGACGTTTGTTTCTTCTTCTTCCTCCTCCTCTTCTTCGTTTTCTTCTTCTTCTTCTTCTTCTTCTTATAATAATAATAATAATAATAATAATAATAATTATTATTATTATTATTGTTATTATTATTATTATTGTTATTATTATTATTATTATTATTATTATTATTATTATTATTATTATTATTATTATCATTCATAATCACAAGACAGATTGTCCTATCCGCAAATAAATTTTGGGTACAAGGTTATTGAATTTTCCTTGAAACCGACAATAATGATGAAAACCGTCAATTTGAATGGGGTCGGAAAATAACACGTATTGCTAACAAGGATTTCATAGAAGAAGCACAGTATCACATTTCCTGACAAAATAAATAATGCAGACCGACAAGAAGAAGAAGCAGAAGAAAAACAGCAAAGGGATTTCGCCCAGCCTCTAATGTGATTCAGACCATGCAATTCTTAAATTCTTACCTTGTCGGAAACTCCACATTCTTATTGATGATGGGCGAATATAGGGAGATTACCGGCCCGATAACCGCACAGTATAATCGTCCCCCTTCAAAAGTATGGAGAAGACATATTGATAGCAGACCAGCAAACAGAACATGTGTTGTATATTTTCGAAATGTTGAATACAATATATTAAATGGTTGCTGGTATCTAAACAAGAAATATAATATCACAGATGCATATCTCAGAGTCTAAAAAAAGGAAAGCAGACCCATTCACGGGAGTTTCAAATAAAGGAATATCTACCAACAAACAATTTCTTACATAATGTTGAATCTGTCGTATCAGATAAGTTGCCTCTTATGTTTGAGACATGGATTTTAAAACCCAAGATCGGTGCAATTGACTAATGAAAGGAAGCGGGGGATATCGTTGGCACATGCTGTCGAATCGGCAGTTCGACACGTCTTTTTTCTCTTCCATTTTGCCAGGGTTAGTGAATATGTATACAAGAAGTTTGGATCAAAGCTCTTTATTGATATCTTATTTCGATTCGCTTCATCGTGCTTTGAAACTTCATTACTTGAAACGTCTTACGTTCTGTTAAATACTCAAAGCTAAATAATGAAGCATTGTGTCAGTTAATGTTTTGTGGGAATTCTAATGTGGTGTTGTTGACGTTCTTATGAGAAGAAATAAAAGAGGCCACCTTCGTCAACATATTAGTTTTATTAAGATAGCCGGCTTTCGACGGCTTTGCCGTCATCGTCAGTCTCGCTGCTTTCGGTAAAAGTCGGTAGACTGTGCCTAGTCTACCGACACAGTCTACCGACTTTTGCCGAAATTAGAAATTTTGACAATATCTAAAATGGCTAATAATTAATTCCTTTAATACTTTTTTAGATTTCGTGTAGATATTGCAATTTTGAAAAAGAAGACCGAGAATTACAATTCATCTGACGAAATAGGACGTTACAAATTTCTTGACAGAATTCCGTGATGAATGCTACAATGGAAAATGTTTGTAATTACTTTAAGCATGCGAAATGCGAGAGCATTGCAATTTGTAGACTTACACCAGCACATTGTATGTGCCTTATTAAGAATGTCTTGGACAGAAGTAGATTAAGGCATATCAAATTGTATCGTGGGCAGGGGTACCCAGGAGATAATAGTTAAATAATTTTATCAGTCCTAGGAGATAGGTACTGTAATAGTAAATAGTATATTAATTTTAACGCTCTGAATACAATTTTTAAAAAATTATCACCGTAACTATATTCGTAAGAATTACATAATTATAAACAAATATTTATAATATGTGTTATCTACGTCTTTTAATAAACAACTTTCATGTGGTTTTGCTAGTAAATTGCTTTAGATTAGCAATGGAACATTTTCGGATTGCCACTTCATCGTTTGTCCTCAAAACTTTGTAATTCATACTGATACCATGTATAAAAGTGGAATCGAAATTAATCTCAATTTGAAACCGAGATTGGTTTGGAGTTACTCTGACGAATGTTTGATGGATACAATTTGTCGCTTTTCCCCTTTAAATGGAAGTTAAGTGACTTTCATTGGTGCAGTTTATTATTCTTCGACAACAAGAATCGGCTGTAGTTTGTGTGAATGTTTTGTGTTTAGTGTTTTGATAAAAGGATTAATGTCTGTCCAACAACAAATCCTCCATGAAATTCCCGGATTTCACTGGCTTTGATGTTTACGCACGCGGTTTAAAATAATTTTTTTCTTTTAAAGTAAGCAAATCCCATTACTTTTACGTCATCGTTCAGAAAATCACAACTGAATCAATATTGTGGCCCAAGTTTTCACTTTTAGTCGATTTCTTTATCAATATGTTTTCTGATCTGATCTATTTCAATGCAGATATTTCGAAATATTAAAATAAACACGAGTATACAGTGATAGTCCACATATTTACTGAGCATAATTTTAGTAACACTAGCGTACCCGTGCGAGAACTCTCACATGTTTAATTCCACCCTCTTCCCTATCTTTCCTTTTCCATATTAAGAGGGGAAGTTGTTAACAAAACATGTTTATTTGTTTAAAAATACGATATGAATACGATGCAGATTTTCAAATTTCCGTCTGCACGTCCTATTTCTGGTGATTACTGGAAATATCAGTAATGTTTCATTTTCTTGAAAGTTTGTCGTGTCTTGGATTGTATCACAGGAAATGCAGGTTATCGCAAGGTCCCCGAGGGCTGTGCGTCGATCAGCTCTGCTTGTCAACGCGTCACTTGCGTGGAAGGGCGAGAGGGAGCTTTGCAACTCCAGAGACACGAGCGAGATAAAATGAAATTATAAGAATTGACAGACAGTCTGCAACAAATTGACGAGGAATGGATTTTGCAGATAAAATATTGAGAAAAGGAACCGAAAATCTCAAGAGTGTTCAATATACTCAAACAAAAATGTTCATGAAATAAAGTCAAGTGGTCAAAGCGCTTGCCGGAGGGCGACGCAAAACCTTGCGAACCCTCCCAGGTTAATTTGCTAATAACTAGGTAGCCAAACACTAAATTTGGTTCGTGTATATTGTATACAACACACATGTTATCTAGATGTAACATAATTATTGCATAGACCCTCATTCATATTTGATATAGCATTACTTTTACAAAAACCTAATAAATGACCCTCAAGTTTCGCAACTATGTTCGCGGTTTTCTTTGCATTATTAATTATATTCTATAAAAGTATGCATAATGTAGAAAACATAACTGGTAATTAAATAAATGTACACACCTTATATTTAACGTATTTTCTCAATAATATCTTTTTCAGTGCGATGATTTTAGCTCGTTCACTCAAAATGACGGCAAAGACACGTCCCACGTGGATGGTGGTCAGTTTATAGACCACCACTTCAATAAGCAAAGTCTACCAACTCAAATAGCGAAAAGGTGACTCTTAAGCAAACACTATCAATTCAGGAACACATAATCTGTTGCCAAGGGGCAGTTTTCAATATAAAAAGTAAACTGTTCATAACTTACGGCAGGTGGCTAATAAATTGACCACTATACTATAAAGGAAAGAACATATTTCATTAAGGGAGAAAATCTTTATCTTCATTATTGTAGTTGAAGGACGACTCCGAAAACATTTGAAATTTTTCAATTTTCAAAATGTATAGGGTGACCATGAAAAACAGACTTATGCCATCTTTATGAGAGGATTTTACTTTAATTTTACAGGAAAACCTTGAAGCCAGTGTTTTTCACAAATAGACCGACAGACTGACAGACGATTTGAAAAAAAATTAGCTGCATTAGATAACATTCTCAATCTATGTATATTACTCCGTTTATACGTACGTACACGAAAAAGTAAAAAGTGGCGCTACAAGAACGCATATTTTCTCGCACTTTTAAACATTTTTGCTGTTTATGTAACTTAGAGAGGTAAACGAAATAAAACCCTGAGTCATTGTTGTCAGTATCTTCAACTCTATCCGAGGAACAAATTTAAAGAAAAAAAATTGGAGCTGTTGATGAGAAAATATCCTTCATTCCACTTCTAGCACAAAATGCTGTAATGTATAAAATTGGCCGTAACGAAAATAATGTGGTGTGATAGATGAAAGAATTACATTTGTGTAATTTCTCAAGGATCTAAAGATATATCAAATAGCATTTATATCGTGTAATTCAGTTCTTTTAGCATTGCACTATCAAGAAAAATTGCAGTCCTTTTTTAGAAAATCTCGTTCTTCAAATTTCATTTTATTTCACTCAATTTGCACCAAAACATATTTTGAACAAATTGTCCTTAATATAATTTTAAAAATGTGTTTTTGAAGAACAAATTTCATCCAGAAGAAAAATCTTTACCTTCCATTCTTTATGAAATTACAGGAAGCTGCCGAAAGAATTTGAAACTGTTGCAATTTTTGAAAATTCAGAAAATTCAATAAAAATTGAACATGCATAATTTTTATAGGCTTACTTGCTCTATTCAGTAAAATATTTAATTAAAAATAAATTAAAAAATTGAAGCCATTTTTGGGAAAAATTGAAAATGCCCTTGACACTTCATATAAAGTACTCCCAATATTTACACATCCATTTTAATTTCAAGGGCCCGCTACAAAAACCAATCGAGGAATAACAATTTTCATGGAAATTCTACTAACGTCTAGAGTTGTTCACAGACAGGCTTTTTGCCTTAAACCTATCTCTTGGTATCAAGGACCCACTAAGGTGAAATCTGGCAACGGAACTGTTGGAGGAAGTACTTTACTACATTTTGGATCACGAGTTACACTACTTTGGTATCAGGGACCAACATACCATTGTTTTTTCCGAAATATCGCTGTGACACTAAATAACATTCTCTATATAACATGTGAAGTGCAGAGAACATAAAAAGGAAAGGGGAAAGTATAACAAATATTTATTTATGATACGAATGGTATAAAAGTGGTATTTTATTGCGCGAGCAGGAAATGTTGCAACACGAGACCGTCAGGTCGAGTGGCGTAATCCCAGGCGAAAAATAAAATCACTTTTATCGCATGAGCTAAACACTTTATTTTAGTCAGCCTTACTGGTTTTATTTTATTTCAAGTGTGCAAATAACTTGTATTACATTAGCATCAGTAGTAGCCGATACTGTCAGCCGAAAATATGTTGCTTTCTCTGTTGTGTTCAGATTTATTTGAACATTTGAGTATTTTCTCATTTTTATTACTGGTATTATAATTGCTCTTTTGAGTGCTTGGGCTATTTTAGCACTAGTGCCAAAATTTCAAAAATAAAACAGTACTGCTGCTAAACATTGAACTTGTAGCACCCATTGCTTTTAGAACTTTTTGCCTTAAAAGTAATGATATTTTAGGAGCTGTCTAAAAATATAATTGTTTCCATTTATTTGTTTCATATGATATTTTCACTAGTTTAGATTTTTCTCCCTCCCCGCCTCCATTTCATAAAGTCAAGAGCCCTTACTGATTTTACATTATAACTCCTTAGTATTCGTAAAATAAAATATAGAACTGTGCATTTGGCATACACAGTTTTCGAAAATATATGATTGAAACTTTTTTCTTGTTTACCGACATAGTTATCTACATTTATAATTTAGTGTGAACTAATTTATGAATTAGACCTTTCACGCATTCTAGTTCTGTAAAAGAATATCCCTTAACAATTAATGAATAAAACACATTTTGTCGTTTATTAGATTTGTTATTGGACGATTTTCTGTGTTAAACAACGTAAAAGTTAAAAATCTCGGAATATAAAAGTATTTGAAATTTTTTATGTAATAAAAATTTATGTAATGTTAAATGGCTTAACATTTGTAGGTAGAATAATTTTTATGTAAACGGATACCTTTACTGTACGTTTATATTTGTTATTAGAAAGCACATTGTAAGTGAGAATTTTGTTAAGGGAATTTTGACAATCTGATTTCATTGAAACTTGACTTCGTCTTTTCTCTTTCCAATTTGCTAATGATGGGACTGCGAGAAGAATACCAAGACACGAAGATGTATTCCCAAGAGTGAAGAATGCTACTGTGTCTGAGGGGAAAAGAGAAAGTTTTAAACAAGACAAAAGGCAAGTTGTCGATGCTTAGGAGTTCTTTTCAGTGCTACTCTCGCCTATTTAGATAGTAAGGACAACAGAAGAAGAAACTTTCATAATGAAGATGTATTAAAGTCGAAGTATCATTTTGTCGGTCGTTCGATCGTTATTATATTTCCGTTATTAACGTTTTCTTGAATTATACTTGTAGAATCTTATCATCCGAAACAAAAAAAAGCGACACATTTAAAAAATTGTGTGACAAGTCAAAAAATATTTTTTAAATTTATTTTCTAATATTAAAAATCTCAAAATGATATTTCCCAAGACAGGCGATTTATAGACTAAAACTTTCTCTTTGGCGTTGAATTAAATAGTTTCACATAGCTCAAAACCGTTGTCTTGCAAAATAACAATTTTAGAGTAGTATCACTTTTCTTGTGCGCACTGCCGAAACATGATTGTGTTTTTTTGGTTTTGCCGAAGTAAAAATAAAATTCTAAAATCTTTTAACGACAATTCCACAGTATTACTGTACCTGTGTTCATAAAGTAATAATAGAAGTTAAGAAATGCCATAATACGATATTCAAACAATTCGTGAGTGCTGATTGAGAATGCCGCAAGTAAATTGACATTGACATTCTGCAATAATGTCAACAGTGTCGTAAGCTATGACACACTGAGTATGAGAATTCAGTCAGTACTCGCAGTATAAGAATAGGTAGAACAACGCAAATGAATATTAGTATTTTCAATAAAAACTGAAACTGTTTTGTTGTTTTGGGATTCTTTAGAGTACCTATGTGTCGAACAAAGCTATAGACTCCTCTCATGGCCGCAAACTGCAGTTTTCTTTAAGTTCCTGAGCGCATTGAAAATTGCAAATGTAGATTTTTTCAAGTTTTCACGAGTTCCTAGACATCTAACATAACCAGAGACATCTCTCAAAAGATCGGATGGTACCTAATTTCAATTTCTCTATGCATGGGAAATAAGTATTATAGATTTTTTCGTGTTCCTGGCAATCTAACGAAATCATTGACATGTCTCAAAAGGCCGGAGTCTGCAATGTTTTCGTTCAATTTTTGCACGTATTTGAAATTAGTAATGTAGATAGTTTTGTATTTTTCCCTTAGTTTCTTAGTATGCCTATCTAACGAAATCATAGACATCTCTTAAAAGTTTTCTTTCATTTTCTGCCTTACCTTTGAAATTAAAGATACAGATGTTATTGTGTTTTCCCGATTTCCTGGATATCGAACACAACCATGCACACCTGTCATATGTCGAGATGCCATATTCAATGATACATTGTTGTGAATTACAGATGCCGAATTGTTTTCGTTCAATTTCTGCGCGCATTAATAGTATATAAATTGTATTACGATATTCAGGATGTTCTTCAGTAATTATAGGGCAAAGTAATCTTCTTTTCTCGCACATAAATTCTGAAACAATGTTGAGATATAAAACGTCGCGCTAGTCTTAATGCTATACTAATAGAGTACATATATTCCCTGAATTGGCAGTACTGTTAGCGAGAGATCCCAATCGTCATTTTAATTAGAAACTTTACAGCAATTCTATTTAAAAATGAACAATTAGTACTAAATTGATTCTTTGGTACTAAATAACATGTATTACTGCGATCATATCTTAAAACAGTTGTAATTCACTACAATATGTCATTGAATGGTCTAATTTTACTCCATAAATTAAAAAAATCTTCCCCAAGAAATTTGTTTCTTTAAAACTAGACAAGCAAGGGCTCCGACTCTGTCCTATTTTTCGTAAATTACATTTCAATGCTGCAAGCAAAGTTTCTACTTGAGAGGTTGTTCTAAAGATTACCATTTGTAAGCAATTTGTTCCAGAGGGCTTTGGCCACTTGTTCTATTTGTCCGCGCGCCGAGCGCCAGGGGGCGGGGCGGATGCTGGGAGCGACCGAGCGCGGGCCGAGTGCAGCGCGAGCGCGAAAGACGAGCGCGGCGCGGCGCGGCGCGGCGGGGGCGCTGAGCCGCTGGGGAAGCGGCGCGCTTTATCATGGGCCGGCGACGCACCGCCACAATGCGCGGCGACAAAGGGCGGCCAGCTGCCGCCGACCCGCCCCCGCCCCCGCCGCACCGCTAGCCGTTTCCCCGTCACCCCCGCCCCCGCCCTCTCCACCACCTCCACCTCCTCTCCCGCTTCCGCCTCCGCTCCGACCAGCGAGCCCGTCTTCGCCTCTGTTACCACTCCCGCTCCCACCCCGCCTCCGTTTCCGCTTCCGCATTTTCATCCCCGCCTCCTGTCCCGCCTCCGTTATCACCTCCGTCCCCGCCTCCGACCGCGTCTCCGACCTCGCCTCCAACCCCCCTCCGTCCCCGCCTCCGTCCCCGCCTCCGTCCCCGCAGCCGTCCCCGCCTCCGTCCCCGCCTCCGTCCCCGCCTCCGTTCCCCGCCTCCATCCCCGCCTCCGTACCGCCTACCTGCCACCCGTACCGCCTCTGTCCCCGACTCCTTTCCCGCCTCCGTCTGCGGCTCTACCCCGCCTCCGCCCCCCGCCTCCGTCCCCGTCTCCTTCCCCGCCTCTGTCCCCGACTCCTTTCCCGCCTCCGTCTGCGGCTCTACCCCGCCTCCGCCCCCCGCCTCCGTCCCCGTCTCCTTCCCCGCCTCTGTCCCCGACTACTTTCCCGTCTCCGTCCCCGCTTCTGTCCCCGCCTCCTCCCCGCTTTCGTACCCTCCCCCGTCGCCGTCTCCGTCCCCGGCTCTGCCCCCGCCTCTGTCCCCGCCTACTTCCCCGTCTCCGTCCCCGCCTCTGTCCCCGCCTCCGTCCCTGCCTCCGTCTCCGTCCCCGTCTCCGTCCCCGCTTCCATCCCCAACCCAACAGCCGCCTCCATTGCAGTCATTGCCTCTGCCCCTGCCTCCATCCGACCCCGCCCCCTGCTGCCGTCGTCGCCGCTACCGTCGCGACGCCGCGCCGCGGTGTGCGAGCGGCTTTGTGAAGAGTCCATAAACAACGCAAGGTCGTTTACAACCGCGCCACCGCCGCCGTGCGCCGCGCATAATAGCGCGGGCTTGGGAGGTTGGAAGTTCGCGGCGGGAATGAGCGGACGGCGGCGGCGCCGGTGCGAGCAATGGAGACCGCGGGGTGTCTGGCGGCGGGGAGGGGGTGACTGCGACTGGGTGCGATGGCACGGGGCACTTGAAGGACGGCAAGAACGGCGAATGACACACAGTTGAAACGTGCAGATATATGAAACACGCGTGGCGTGCATGGATTTAATTAAGAACTATTAATTAACTTTATGAGTTGCGCGAGCGAAGCGAGTAAAAGCTATGTCATGATTGTGTTTTGGCATAAAATACGTTGGATATTTTGCGATGGATGAACCCAAGGGTATTGTGAGGTCATCACTGAGTCCGAGACCCCGAGTCTCTCCTGTGACATGCAAATAAGTGAGAGAAGGGAATGAATTCAGACATACAAAGGTTAGCGAATTTTTGTCAAACATATCTTTACAGGTCTCTAAACATGCTGTTGGTGAAGTTACAACGATATTTAAATAATTTAATATTTTGAAATGAGTGTTAGATTTATATTTCATTGGGGAATGGACAGTAAGAAATCCCCAGTATAAGATTTGTTCAGGAACAATAATTTCCAACCACTGACACCATGAACTTAAAGATTCGAATCTCAAGTTGCAATACGATACCTAACGTATATTACTAGCTTCGAGAGAAAAGTAATCATTTTTAACCGCAAATTGGGAAACTTAAAGTCAATTTTTGATCAAAATTATGGAACATTATTTACGAGTACACACTATTAATGAAGGTCCATCTGAAACTTTCTTACATTCATATTGAAGAAGAGATCGGATAAAGCCAAGAACGTCTTCTGCTTTTCTCTTTTCTTGCACTAGCATGCAAATTAAGATTTCGGAAATCCATGGAATCTCGAACACTGGGCGTTTTGTCGACATTCAATTTTGCACTATCAAGGACTCAGAAAACATGGATTGTGGCTACACCACGTTTTACAGGATTTTTTTTTCTAAATTTAGCAACTAGATTTATCTACTACTTTGTTACTAGGGCTTTGTAATGAGTTTTTCTGCCACAAAGTCGCCGTTTTTCGCGCAGTATTACATAACTTTCTCTCTACTCCGTAGCGAGAAAGTAAAAAATCTCCCAAACCCCTGCCAATTACGTCATGAAATGGTTTAACGAATCGTTACAAGTTTTAAGGAGGGTGACATTTTAATGAAAGTGCAAGGAGAGTGACTTTGCTTGTGGAATAGGCAAGAGAAGGCCTGAATAAACACTGCGACTCGGTGTACTCGCTCGGCAAAGCGAAGGCCAGAATAATAACCATGAGAAAGAGATTCACGAGGCTATTTGTCAAATGCATTTTAAGTAGATTTAATAGATTGAAAGAATTGTACACATGAAATACTGAATACTATTACTGTAGTTTAGAGAGCGGGAAGATATGTTTTCCTCACTCGAGAGTTTCACAGAAAACATGGACTAAGGACACAACGCCCCCACGGTTGCAGGAGCGATCGAGGGCACATGGTGTAGAGGTCAAGGGAGCGGAGCGGGAAGGCCGCAGTGAAGGGGCGGGTGAGGGTCGAGTGAGCGGGCAGGGAGGTCGAAGGAGCGGGGCGGGGGAGGTTGAGAGGTTAAGGGTCGAAGGGGGCGTAGCGGGAAGGTTGAGGGAGAGGGAAAGGGGATGGGAGTGAGGCGGGAAGGTCGAGAGGTGGGTGGAGAGGTTGAGCGAGCGGGGTAGAGAGTTCGAGGCTGTGAGCGGGGAGGTCGAGGGAGCGGGACGTAGAGGTCCGGGCTGGGCGGGGAGTAGGAAGGAGCGGAGCGGGTGGTAGAGGTAGTGGGGAAGGGAGGTCGAGGGAACGGGATGGTCATGTCGATGAGCGAGATGAAGATGCCGAGGGAGTGGGGAGGTGAATGGGGCGGGGCGGGGAGGTCGAGGGAACGAGCTGGGCGGCGGTGGGGAAGGAAGGTGGGATGTGGAGAGGAGGTCGAGGGGGAAATTGCTAGTGGCGCGGCCGCAATTCCCGGTCGCCGGGGGTGGATTTCCAACGCGTCCATCTCTGTCGTAGCTGCCGCCACAGAGGTCTCCGCCGTCCTTGCCGGCGCTACCAGTTGGTGCAGTTGGCAGCGGTCGACCACCTAGGACTGTGTTCGGAGGGACTGCCGGGAACATACAAGGGCGCCAAAGAGCTCCGCACAGAGAGGGAGAGATTGTGGGAGGGCAACGCAAGTGTTCCTTTGCCAAAGAACCGTAGAGACTGAAAGCAAACGAAGATAGCTAATAATTGGTAAGCACGCTCAGTTCTGGACAATTGTGATGAGGGTGATTGATAGTCCTGTGTTGAAACTAGAGACGCGGAATGACTGGCAATGCCAAGAAAACACTAGCCGGTGACAGCACAGTACAAATGCTGGGTTAAAATTGCATTAAGTTAGGCTAGTGAATTTTAAAACACATGTAAAAAATTACAGTAATTTTGTAAGTAAAGATACAAATTTGCAAACCGGCAAAGGTGCATCAGTCCATCAACTGATGTCACTGCAGTGTCTCTGACAGGTAGGTTCTAGGGCTCGAGTCCCGGTGATGGTAGGATTTTCCACACTAGTTTCGTAGCTAGGTCGAATTTTACTGGTCTGGAGAATAATTCTAGTGGCCGGCTGCTCTGATTGGTAGTTTTCCGTGGATTCTCCGATCAACCCCAGACGAATACTGAGGCAGTACTCTAACAAAGGGCTATAGAACGCGTGCAATCTTTCCTTCCTCTTCCTTGTCCTTTCCTCTCCCCTAACTTACATACATCCTTACACGCACTACACTACTACACATATCGGGAGATCAGAACTTGTCCCGAAGAGATCGGTGCCCTCCTCGTTGGAGATACCTGGTTGGGAAAATCCTTGCAAGCCAACATAGGTCGGCGCCGGAACTAGACCACCGCCACATCCCGCGAAGAAAAAATGCAGTACTCTGATCTTCGCATTTGACGCATCCGGAATCACTAATCACTCAAACTTGCAAGAAAATATTCTTTATCATTATCATGATGCCTGCGAAGCTGATAGAGGCTGGCGATGGGGCGTGAGTGCGAGGAAGCCGTTCGGTTGCAGATGACGTTAACTCTCCCGCCGGTGGGTGAGACCGGGCGATGGCGCGCCCTGGCGCTGGCCAGCGGGCGCGCGTCCCGGGCGTTCCATTTCCCCGCGCAGCCAGTCCAGGCACGCGCGCGATCCCCATGCCGTCCCCAGGCCCCGCGCGGGCCAGCGGCGGCGGCGGAGGCCGGATATTGGAGACGGCGGCTTCTCGGTCGGCCCAATTTCCCCTCCGAGGGCCTCCGCGGCGGGGCGTGGGCACCGGGGCAGCATTGTGCTGTCTCCGCGCCACCCGCCCGCCCCCTGATGAAAAGGGTCGCGACGACGTGTTTTCCCCTTACGAAAAGTCTCTAATGAAACCAACAAATCGAATGTCAGTGGTCCAGTGTAATCGACTTTGAGACTTTACAAGTCTGCGGAAGAAGTGATGCGGTTGAGATCGGTCCAGTATTGGTGTTTCGTCCGAGTTGGTGTTTTTATGGTGAGTCTCCATCGCCTGGTTAGATATTGGTGGCATCGCGAGGGAAAATGCGCCATAGGCATGAGCCAACTTTACAAAGCCCGCTTTATAAACATTATTTACAATATTTTACGACAAAAACTCCTACCGGACTGACAGGCGCGGTTCTTAACTTGGAGTTTGGCCACTTCACACACGTGACTGTTGTCACTCGTTGTCCACCCACACTTCGACTTCCGCCACCTCGATCGCCGTCGTTGCCGAAATAAACGGGTCTCGCTAGTGCGGTCGGAATGCATGCGGTAGCAGTGGGTTCCCAACGTGTCCTCCAGAGAGTCCTGTGCCAGACCTTAAATACTGTGATGTGTTGTTGCCACCCATGTCAACAAATTTTGCTAACCCGCAGAATATCATGTGACCTGGTGTACTTGTCCAGCTTTTCGCCTACCTGTTCTAAGGTCCGCTGCATTCTTGGTCTGCATACTAGCTATTTTCGAAGTTTCTTGTTGTTATGAATGTATTCGGAATATGTCTCCGATCCGCTAAGAGCGATTCATGCGCCTATCCGCATCCTAGACGTTACTCATTTTGACCAATTCGTCGTCATTGACGTTCGCTAAGTTGTGAGTGGAGACATACGGAAGATATAGGCAGTTTGACTCTGAAATGTAGCTAGTGTATTTGACAATTAAATTAATAAGCTAATTTCTACCTTCTACAAAAACTATAACTTACTCCAGCAATTTTGTTAGCAATATGGAAATGTATTGCAAACTAACTTTATGATCACTTTTCATTTTGATGAGAAAAAGTATTTTAAAAATAGAGAAGCGAAGTGCCGTGAGTAATATCCAGAACAATGAAAGTGAAACAGAGAAATTGAGGAGAAAATAGGGGTAAGTAGAAGTAGGGTACTTATACACAGTTTGGAATGATGCGACCTACCTTGCCAGGTGAATCTGGCCAGATGAAATCGCTAGTTGATATGAGAAAATGAAACAATAAGGGTTTGAGGCAAACTGAAACCTCCAATGTTTTTTCCTTTGGGAACAAGGAAATAGCAAAGGACCAAACGAAAGCACTTTTACGTGGCGGAAAATTGACATGGAGCACGAAAGCAAACGGGAGCGAGGGGTCGAGAGCATTTGGAAGCAAACAAAATAGAAAAAGTGAGATGAAAAGTGTATGTATATAAAAATTGGGAAGTTGCAAGGTATTTGGGTTGCTGGTCTGACACAATCGCTGGTTGCAATGCAAATGTGAAGCAATAAACTTGTATACAAAACACGAAAGCTCCTTTTTCTCATTGGGGAAAAGGAAATACCACAAGAGCCAACTCACGGTGGTGGGAAATTGCTTAGGAGTACATGATAGCTCAGGGTCAATGGAAGAGAGAGAGAGAGTGAGAGAGAGAGAGAGAGAGAGAGAGAAATGGAGACTAATAATAGAAAGTGGTGTGATGAAAAGGGTACTTTTTCAAAAATTGAGAAGCTACACGATACCTAAGTAGCTGGTCTGACGCAATCGCTAGTTACAATGTGCGTGTAGCAATATGGAACACAAAATCCCTATTTTTTTCCTATTGGGGGAAAGGAAATTCAACAGGAGCCAACGCATGGTGGTGGAAAACTGCTACAGAGCACAAGACAGTTTAGGGGCAAACAAGCTGGAGAGGAAAAGAAATTGAAGGCAAATAAGATAAAGAAGGGAGATAAAAAGGGTGTCTAAATAAAAAGTGGGAAGTTACTCGCTACCTAGGTAGCTGGTATGACGCAATCGCTAGTTACAATGCGCGTGAAGCAATAAACTCATATAAAAACACGAAATTCCCATGTTTTTTTTCTTCCTTTTGGGGAAAAGGAAATACCACAGCAGCCAACTCACGGGGGTGGAAAATTGCTCCGGAGCACAAGAGAGCTCAGGGGCAACGGGAGCGAGAGGGCGCGGGCGGCGGCGGCGACCCGGGCGAGCCGCGCCCACCGGAGCACAAAGAGCGTCACCGGATACATGCAAGGGCGGCGGCGGACAACGACAGGCTGGCCGGAGGCGCGGCCGCGCCGCCCCCGCGGCACTTGGCCCGCCACGCGCGCACGCGGCGCCGGCTCCATCCATCATCCGGCGCGCGTCCTCCCCTCCGACCACGAGCCCCTTCACGTCGCATCTGGGCTGGGAAGGGGTATTTGCAGGCACACAATTCAGTGCGTTATTCTCTCGGGGAATGCGTATTTTCATGCGGATGCGGTGCGTTCTTCAAACGAATATAAGAATATTTGAATCCTTTCCCCCTTATCAAGACTTTTTAAAATTCACTATGAAATTATAATATGGATAATGATATTATTTTCTATCGGTTGCTATTTTCTTACGAATAATTTTGTTTATAGTCGTATTTCTTAAGAAAAGCTTGTTAGTTCTCACATATTGTTGACTTTATTTTTTATAAAAATGAGTTGTTTTTTTAAAAGTTTAACAGATGACCTGTAATAAAATTGCTGAGATAATGGCTAGCGAAGTTAAATTAGATACAGACAACTATTTATTCACTGTAAACATTCAAAGGTTGTTATGTAAAAGGAGAATGGAAGTAAGATTCTTTAATGGATAATTGAAATTATTTGGAAATTCTGTGTATTTACGCCAGTGAGAGACGAAACTTTGAATGGAGAATACCAGTCTGCGAGTGGGACTGATACTGGACTGGGTTCGAGCTCGGTCCAGAGCGAAACCAGAGCGACGCGAACCGCTCCCCGGAGGCTGTCGCGTTCCCCAGCCCAACCGCAGTCGCCTGTCGCATGGAGCATGCCGCAGTCGCATGTCGCAGCCTCCGCCGCAGGCAACCCGCGGCGCTAAGAGGCAGAGTGGCCCCGCTGGGGGCGTCCGGCCGGCCCGAGGTCGATACCTACTGCCGCCACCGCCTTAACACCGCCCGCAACAACGCTTAATGACGCTTGAGAGGAGGCGCGGCGGGGCTCTTGGGCCGGACACTAACCGCCGTTTACGGACTGCCAAGCGCCCCCCTGCGCCGCCCCACGCCCCCTTCGACCCCTCCCCCCAGTCACGTCGGCTACGGCGCGCACGACAAGGGGGCGAACACTGCTGAACGGCCGCCCTCCAAATCGCCGCCGCCACCAAGTCCAGGAGTGCTGGCTGCCCGTGGGGCACTGAATGCTTTGGATTTAACTACAATAAGTTACACCAGAGAGATTCGCATGAAGAAACTTACTCCATTATTTATTTCATAGAGCATAGAAATTAACAGAATCAATTTATTAAAAAATCGAAACTTAATAATAATAATAATATTAAATAATAATAATAATAATTTATTACTATCAATGTGAATATGCTCGGTGGCAGTCAATAGAAAAACGAAGTATGAACGTAAAAATTATAAGAATTAGTACATACAAATATTAAAACTGATGAATAAACAAAACAAGAATAAAATAAATAAAAACACAAATAGACAAGTATAAAAAATAGATCAAATGTACCCACCTCTACTCCGTACCCATATCTTTACTTCACTTTACCTCATGTCCTTTCGGTAACCAGTGATTAATACATTGACATTTCGGCCAAATCGCTAATGAACCGTAATAACAAAACCATTTAATAATCCTTGTTATTATATTTTCCGAAATTGCATTGTTTGTCCTTCTGAAAAATAATGAAGCGGTGTAGAACCCACTGGAAAGTATTATCGAGTTCTGAAGACAAAACTCACCCTCATTTCACAACTTTAACATAACGTACTGAACAAGCGTTATAATGGAAATTAAAAATACATCAAAAACTGCAGAAAAAATGAAGGCTGGAAATATCTTAGGTATAAACCTAAAGTAAAAATGAAACCAAATGTTTGTTTTAGATCTGTCGTAAATATCGAATATGCAGTTGCTTTGTCTGTAAATATACTTTGCTAACCTAATAACTCTGTCAGTGTTCGTATTGACGTCAATTCAAAATTCATCTTGTTATGTATTGTATCTTCAAAAAATTATTCATTACTGTATTGATTAACATATCTGAATCCAATATCAATGCAATTATAAATTATTGTGCATTCATCGTTGTGAAAGTTCCGAAATTTATCGTATTCCTGAGATCGTACACGAGCACATTTTGACGCAGAATGCAAAACAAAAATGTGATACTCGTATGTAAGTAAATTGAAGAATATTTCAGTTAGTTTTAAAATGTAATAAATTTTATTCAACCAACACCCATTATAGGTAATATTTTTTTGTTGGAGTTACATAATCACAATTATACTCCAAATTGCTAACTTTTTGTGGACTGCTCACACACTATTGCATCACTACTCTCACTGTCTGTCTGATTATTCTTTTTTTAAAACCTCCAAGTAATCTTGAAACTTTCTTTCCTCCTCCTCCTCATGCTCGTTCCAACTCAAATCGTTGCCCTCATTCAATTCTTTCTCACCTTGTATCTCTTTCTTGGCCGTTTCGTTTCGCTTCGTTCCGGCGAGCGCCCGTCGCGCCCCATCATTGCCCACCGAGAATCCACCAAACGTTCTTCAGCCCTCGTCCAGCGCAGCTTACGTGCGCTGAGCGGTTCTCCTCCCGACGTCGCCTGCTCCGCCCCGCGCCTTCCGGCCGCCCCGCCTCGCTTCGCCACCCCGCCATCGCCGGCCACTTCGCTCTGCCCCTTACTCACTCCTTCGCCCTCTGGCTGCCCCTCCCTCATTCAACTCTCTTCTACACTCAAACGTCCCAGCCGACGCGCGTTTGCTCCTCATATAGCCCTGCCTTCTAGTCGTCCCGCCCTCTAGCGTTCCACTCTCTGGCGTCCCGCACTCTGTCCGTCCCGCACTCAGGCCGTCCCACCCTCTGGCCGTCCCGCCCTCTGGCCGTTCCGACCTCTGGCCGTCCCGCCTTCTGGCCGTCCCGCCCTCTGGCCGTTCCGACCTCTGGCCGTCCCGCCTTCTGGCCGTCCCGCTCTCTGGCCGTCCCGCCCTCTGGCTGCTCCGCCTTCTGGCCACCCCCATCACCTTTCCTGCTCTAACCTCACCGTGACATCCCACCTCCAATCTATCTTCACATTCTCCCTCTCCTGCTCCGCGCCCGTGTCGCTCACATTGCCTCCGACGGACCCACCCGTCCTCTTCCTTTCACCCTTCCCCAGCTCCGTCTCCGACTCAGCGCCGACCCTGTCCTCTCCTTCCCCGCGCCGCTCTCGGCTCGTCCGCTAAACCCCATGCCCGACCGGATCGGAGGGCTAAACCGCAACCCGAGCGCCTGTCCTCCATCCGCGAATCCTTTTCCGAGCAGGCTGCTTTCGTCGTTTTCCCTCGCTTTGCGGCCGCGCAGCCTTAAGCACCGCGCCCGCCGCCGCGCCGCGCCGCTCGGGTCTTCTCTCGGGGACATTGTTATTTCGAATCCCCGCGGCGCGGCGCTCCCCGCCTCGCTCGCCTGCGTGCGGCCTGGCCCTTTCTTCCGTCTGCTCGCGCGCCGCGCGGACAGGCTGCCGCGCTCTACTGTTGGCATCTCGCCGGATTACGAGTAGTTTTCGCAAATAAGTAAAGATTGTCAAAAACAACAAATAATAAAAAAATGTGCTTGATGTTTTCGGGCACGTCAATTGCTATGGTCATTATTCCCATCAGTTAACTTAATATTTTTAATAATGGAATGGTGGTAGTGATGATTCTTCGGCGCTGGATGGTGAGATTCGGTGTCGAACTGCACGTTCTGTTGTGGCAAATTTTCTCCTCCAGGTAGCACCAAGGTACTCCAAGTACTCCAGGTACTCCAAGGAGCACCAACTCAGCCGAAATAAGCCTTCAGTTCCTCACTGGTCTCCCAACATGTATGATAGTATTGTTTATTACAATTCTATTGATTGCTTGTCATACTTGTATTGATAAAAGGTGCCACTTATTAATAGACAATCAGGTTATAATTGAGAATCATCTACATCAAATAAAATGAAGTCACATAAACTTGGTTTATTTCACCATTCGGTCTTGAGTTACAACTGGTAGTAGCTCAAGACCAAATGGTGAAATAAACCACGCTTCGGTGTTTTAATTTTATTTAATGTGACTGATTTCCAAATACAACCTGATTGTCTGTAAATAAGAGGAATATTTTATCAATGATAGTATTGTGCTTGTTTGTGAAGTGTGTGAGTAGGGGAGAGGATAGGACGAGAGGAAAGAAAGATTGCGCGCTGTCTGTGGCACATTCGTTAGGGTAATACTCCGGCATTCGCCTGGTATTGAACTGGTAACCATGGAAAACAAGCGATTAGAGCAGTCGGACGCCAGAATTCTCCTCTCGACAGATGCTGAATTTGACCTTACTATGTATTTAATGTCGAACATCCGCCACCATCGGGATCCGAACCCTAAGGCATCCAGGTCAACTTAGCGCAGAGACAGTGTGTGTTGTTACTAGGTCCAGGCCTAAGATAGAGAATCTACAATAGGGGTTTTTATAAATGTTTCGTTCCAGTGACGTAAGGGAAACGACGCCATTGCGTGATATCAGTGCCATTAGCGTTGCTCTGAAGATTCTGTCCACTATTTGTTGCCCCTTTGACATTAAACTCTCTCGTTCCGAAACAAATATGTATATTTGCACCTTGAGTTATCGCCGTAACGTTCAAAGCTGCTGATCCAAAACCCGTCTCATTGGGACCAGATGACGCTACAGATGGACGTGACATGATATGTCCGGACAAAACATGATAGCTGAGAAGACAGTGGGGCAAAACCGAAAAGTTGGCTCAGACCGTAGAATAAGGAAATAAGTACAAGAAAGTCTGAGCCATTCTGTAGCATCACTACTTTCTCTTTCTTTTTCTCTGCGTCTCTCTCCTTTTTATCTTTTTATCTCTCTCCTTGTAATCTCTATTCTTTTTATCACTCTTCTATTATTATATCTTTTTCTTATCCATTTTATCTCTCTCCTTTTTTCACTCCGCTTTTCACTTCTTTATCTCTCTCTCTCTCTTTATTTCTTTTTCTTGTTTCTCACTTTCTCTTGTAGTTATTCTTGTTTTGTGCTTCTTTTTCTTCTCAATTATTCTTTCTTTTTATTCTTCTCCTTTTAATCTAAAAATCTAAGGTCAGGTTAGTGACAGGGATTTTTAAGGCTTAGATAATACAGCGACATAAGTCATTCTTAAATAATGACGACGAAACTACTTATCTGGTTACAAGAATTAAAATTATTTATAAATAATTTCTTTAAATTTAAAGAACAAATCGTACTTGTTCAAAGAAAAAGGAAATAAACTTTTTTTAATGACACGTTTTTCCTAGAGAACTCCAAATGAAGTTTGTTAATTGAGGGTACTTTATTGTCCTCGAGGGTCCTCTGGCAAATTACTTTTCCCTCATCCCCCAAGTCTCGCGCTGTCCACTGCCGGAGCTTTCTTTTGGGGGCCGCTGCGATATGGACATGGCCCATTCGCCTGCAGCTGGCTGTGGCACGCGGACGGCAGGCCACGTAAACACACTGCCACTGCTGCGCGACGGGCAGTAGCGTCGCCTAGCAACCTGCCCCTTTCCCGCCCTCCTCCTACCACTTGGACCCCTCCACCCCTATCTCACTTTTCCGGCACGCCGCCCTCGTCCCCGCCCCCGCTCCCATCTTCACCCCTACCATCACCACTACGACCACCACCACCACCACCGTCATGGTCATTAGTGCCTCAGCCGTCGCCACCATCATCATCACCGCCGTTCCCACCATCACCTCCACCTTCCCACCTACCAACCCACCATCACTACCGCCATTCTACCATCACCACCACCACCCTCACCGCCGCCGAAGCTGCCGCTCGCGAAGTCTTATCTGCGTAAAACTCACGGCTGTGCGGGCGGCCAATTTCCCTGCCAAATTGGTGGCCGTGAGGGCGGGAGGGGTGCGCGGACGGGGCGAGGCGGGACTCGGCACGCTGTGTATACTGCGGGGCGAGGAAGAGTGGGGCGGGGGTTTCAATTAAACGCAACGGGCTGACGAGGCACGCGCCACTGCTCGGGCCGTCCTCCACCCTGCCCCGCCTCCCGGCCCGCCTCCCGCCGACGCTTACCGTCCTCCCCCGGGCGCGCGTGGCGGCCGCCGGTTTTGTCCGCCGACCCGAGGGGCGTGGGAGGCTCCCGCTCTTTCCTGGTCCGTTCCGCCCGCTCCACCGCGCCTTGTCCCCTCCTTTACGTTCCGCCGTTTAATCGCCGTGCGCCGCGCGTTGTTTTACAGCGGCCCGTGATTGCTTAGTAAATCACCCGCGCTGCTTCGTCTCGCTCCGCCCCGCCCCGCCCCGTTCGTCCGCCAGCTGGCTGGCTGGCCACCGTGCGTCCGTCCCCGCCCCTCCCGCCCGGTCCTCCGGGCCGCGCCGCCAGCCGGCCGCCGGGCAACGCCAACTTCGCTTTGTAATCATTTGCGAAGCGACGGAGCGAAAGCGATGCTCGCCACCCCGACGCGCCGCGGCCTCTCGTGGTCAGAAACGCGCCCACTCCTCTCCGCTAGGGTGCGCGCGGGTATTTCAGTTAAGAACACAACTGTGAAGTTATATCAGTTTATAACATTTACGGTTTTCGTAAGAGCGGTGTTCAGTTTTTAGTTCTAAGAATGACGATTAATCTTCATTATACCTATTCATAAAACTTAAGAGAACACTAGAAATAATGTAATAATAAAAAATCAAAATTGTCATCCTTCATAAAAATATGGAGTCTTAAGCCACATTCGCGGTTCGGTGTTTGTATTGCATATTCACGGCACAGAATCAGTTTATTTCCTAGCTTATTATTTACCTCCTGGTAACCCTTCGTTTTAGATAGGAGATAGATAAGTTTGGTAGGTTCTTTCTTCCGTCCAAATGCCATTTTCTCTTTCTCACATTTCACTGTTACATAAATTCGTTTGGAATATTCATTCTGTGGTATCCCCCCAATCAGAAGACGAAACGGAGTTACGCTCCGCCGCGCCGCTAGTGGAGGGGCACAGCCCCTCCCCTCCCCCTTCACCGGGCGGTGGGGTATAAAGGCATGGTCGGGAGCAGGGCGCTCCCGTTCAGTTACCGCTTCGCGTAGCTACCACCGCCGCACTCGCTACACGCCCTACCGCGGCGTAACCTGCTGCGCACTATAAGAGGACTCCAGACTGCTGCCGCCGACACCAGCTACCGTCACCAGTCGTGACGTATCCGCCGGGCGATCAGCACAGACCTCGGGGGCTACTGCCGCCCTCGCTACACGCCTGGTCAAGGCGCCATCTGTGGCGCGCTACAAAGTGACTGCCGACTACCGCCGGCACTTGCTACCGTCACTAGCCGTGACGTATCAGCCAGGCGATCAACGCCGACCTCGGTGGCCACTGCCGCCCCTCGCTACACTCCCGACCGCGGCGTAACCCGCCGCGCGCTACTAGGAGGCTCGAGGTGACTGCGGCCAGCTATCACGTTACGACGCTTATCGCCACTGCGGGCGATAAGGCTCGGCGAGGCAAGAAGGCCGTTAAGAATTATTGTACAGTATTTGTTACGTTGTTCTGTGTATTGGTTATTGGTGAAAGTAAATGGTTATTAAACATTGACTGTTTAACTTACCTTGCATCCTGCAAATACAACATTGGCGACGAGGATATAAGAACAAGACGCGTGAAGAAGAATGGAGCAATGATCTCGGCACCACTAAACCAGTTACAGAGGAAGAATGTGAGGTTTATTTGGTCGACAAAGTGTGAAAATGCATTTCAGCATCTGAAACAAGAACTGATTAAAGCAACAAGATTGACGCACTACGCGCCAGGTCAACCGCTACTTCTCGCGACTGACGCGTCAGAAAATGGTATTGGCGCTGTGATATCAACGACTACACCAGAAGGCATTGAAGTACCAATTGCATTTGCATCGAAAACATTAAACGACGCACAGAGAAATTATGGACAAATTCAAAAAGAGGCATTAGCAATAATCTATGGGGTGAAGAAATTTCATCAATATCTGTATGGCGCGAAATTTACGCTCATTACAGATCATAAACCACTTACGTCATTGTTCAATCCAAGAAAAGGTATTTCAGAGAGAACGGAGAAGAAACTGAAACGATGGGCAATTTTCCTCTCTGATTATGATTTTGAGATTGTTTATAGGTCAACTTCACAGCACGGCAACGCAGACGCGCTGTCGAGGCTGCCGGCGGGGCCAGACGAGTCATTCGACAAATCGGAAGAAGCCTGCGCGTACATAGACTTTGAGGATGGCGACGCCCTGTTACGATTGCCGCTGGACGCAAAAAGGGTAGCGCAGGTAACACGGGAAGACCGCCTGTTAAAACAAGTAAGTGGTTATTTGAGTAAAGGTTGGCCAACAAGGAAACTAAATCATAGTTCAGCAGACTTAAATCAATTTTTGTTAAAGAAAAACGAGTTATCAATGCAAGATGGGGTGTTAATATATAATTGTGAAGATAACGTAAGAGCTGTAATTCCAAAGAAGCTGCAAGCAGAAGTGTTAAAGTTATTGCATGTTGGACATTGGGGCATTACCAGGACAAAAACGGTTGCTAGAAGATATGTGTATTGGCCGGGGATGTCGAAAGATATAGAAAATTTGATACGTAATTGTAATATATGCAGACAGAACCAGGCAAGTCCGCCGAAGCACTTTTCGAGCTGGCCGAAAGCTGAAAAACCATGGGAGCGAGTACATATTGATTATGCGGGGCCGTTCTATGGGTCAATGTGGTTAGTAGTGACAGATGCCTTTTCACAGTATCCATATGTGTGTGAGACGCGTACCGCAACAACAGAAGCAACAATTCAAATGTTAACGAAAGTGTTTGTAATAGAAGGCTTACCGCAATTGTTGATATCGGATAATGGCGCACAATTCACATCACATTTATTTGAGAAATTTTGTATAGAAAATGGCATTCAACACCTTAGGACAGCTCCATTCCACCCACAGTCAAACGGGGGAGCAGAGAGATTTGTACGCACATTCAAAAGTACCATGATTAAGGCAATGGCAGAAGGAGTTGGTAAAGATAAAGCACTACAACAACTATTAGTAACGTACAGAGCAACTCCAGTAGGTAACGAAGAGAAAAGTCCAGCGGAACGACTTCATGGGAGGCAGCCGAGGACATTATTGGCACTATTAGTACCCGTCAAACGCCCGAAGCAAGTAGTGAATACAACATTCAAAGTCAAAGATAAAGTCTATATTCGGTCGTTTAAATCCTATCCAAAGTGGATTCCAGCAGTGATCCACGAGACTATAGGGCATAGAATGTATCTGGTACAGTCAGAAAGCGGTATCATGAGAAGACACGAGAACCAGATTACAAAAAGGTGGAACATGCATAGAATAGACGACAACCAACAGAAGAGTAATGTTCATTGTAATTTTCAGCCGGCTATAATGCGGATGGCGGAACCAGCCATCACACACGAGCCAGCGGCTCGGCCGGCAACACCATCGGACGACACATCCCGAGGAGGGGTGCGACCAGAGGCGGAGTCATTCGCCGAACCCAGCAGCCGAGACGCGTCACCAGGTCCAGCCCTGCTGCGGAGGTCACGTCGTCATCGTGGGCACCCATATGCCCACAATAAAACGGGGAGGAATGTGGTATCCCCCCAATCAGAAGACGAAACGGAGTTACGCTCCGCCGCGCCGCTAGTGGAGGGGCACAGCCCCTCCCCTCCCCCTTCACCGGGCGGTGGGGTATAAAGGCATGGTCGGGAGCAGGGCGCTCCCGTTCAGTTACCGCTTCGCGTAGCTACCACCGCCGCACTCGCTACACGCCCTACCGCGGCGTAACCTGCTGCGCACTATAAGAGGACTCCAGACTGCTGCCGCCGACACCAGCTACCGTCACCAGTCGTGACGTATCCGCCGGGCGATCAGCACAGACCTCGGGGGCTACTGCCGCCCTCGCTACACGCCTGGTCAAGGCGCCATCTGTGGCGCGCTACAAAGTGACTGCAGACTACCGCCGGCACTTGCTACCGTCACTAGCCGTGACGTATCAGCCAGGCGATCAACGCCGACCTCGGTGGCCACTGCCGCCCCTCGCTACACTCCCGACCGCGGCGTAACCCGCCGCGCGCTACTAGGAGGCTCGAGGTGACTGCGGCCAGCTATCACGTTACGACGCTTATCGCCACTGCGGGCGATAAGGCTCGGCGAGGCAAGAAGGCCGTTAAGAATTATTGTACAGTATTTGTTACGTTGTTCTGTGTATTGGTTATTGGTGAAAGTAAATGGTTATTAAACATTGACTGTTTAACTTACCTTGCATCCTGCAAATACAACACATTCTGCGAATTTGACTGTACTTGCCAGAAAGATGAATTTGATTTAAACTGAAGATCCGTTCGATTTTATTATTGAGGTTCTTTGGGTGCATCTGTAGCAGAGATGCGAGTCTGTACGCCACGTATCCGTGTTTTTGTATTATTCGCAACCAGAATACATTTAATCTAATCTGACACTTTCGAAACAAGACTTTTGCCCTTTCTCAACTATTCATATGTTATTACTCTCGCAATAATTTTTATTCAATATCGTTTGTAACATTTGTCATCTAAAGCAAACAATTGTCACAAATATAGTTTTTAATTGCGCAATATCAATGTTTGGAGAGTCTAAAATTTTGTCTTTAAGATGAATTTGGTGTCGCACTCAGAATCTGTTCAGATTCTCGAAAACTGGCGTACAGAGTAATTACAAATCTGCCCAAAATTGTCAGACACGAGTCTAATAATTGGATCAAGATATCTTTGATACGTTTTGCTGGAGTAGAAAAGAAAAAAATCTGTTTTATTCTTTTATTCTGTATTATATTATTATCTATATTTCTAATTTCGTAGGCGCGCGGAAATTCAGAGAAAACTGAGCAGGTTCTGATCATTTGATAGGTGTTATTCGTTTCGTTAGATGAATAGAATTTCGAGAAAAATTGAATTGTTTAGAGTTTTACTAAAAATGCAAATAAACGAAATATTCATCAAAATACTGCGCAGCGCTTGTTTAGACTGCTGTAGATAGCAAGTTGCAGCTCATTACACGTATTAGACTATTATATATTATTAGTTTCCAACGCGAACAGAAATTGAAAGAAAACTACGCAGTCTCCGACCTTGTAAGAAGTGTAAGACGATTCCCAGGAACTCTGGAAAAATCGAAAAACCTATATTAATAATTTCCAATGCGCACGGAAGTTGAAGAAAAAATTGCTATCTCCGGCCACGTGAGCGGTGCTTATGTTCTCGTTAGATACCGAAGAACTCGTGAAAAATCTAAAAACAATGAAAATGTTTCGATTTTCACTGAAAATGCAAATATTTAATTTTGTTATTCCGCCATTTCTCACACTGCGCGTACCACCTGAATTCTCATGCACAGTGCGTCTCTGCTTGCGACACATCTGATGTCATCTTACTGCAAGGCTCCAAGGAAGAGCTTTACTCCATTAAATATTTACTATTCACGTATTGCGTTACGGAACAGTAACTTTTTTGATAATCTTGCTTCGTGAAGAACTTTCGTAGAACATATAAATATTTCTATGGTATTCTATTATTCGTAAAGATTGCTTTTTTTGTTTAAAAAATTCATTTATTGTAGTGTTATACGAAAATATTTCATATGTTTTTGAGCAGTGTGCTTGCTACTTTTTGAAAAGTATTTAGCAGCCGCCATTTAGGAAGCAGATCACTGTTTGGATTGGAAAACGCACTCTTGAAAATTCTAGAGGCCTGTTGTCCTGATCGTTCGTTTTCATTATTCCCTGTGATTATTTCGATGTTGATGCCCAAGCATTTCCCTACACACGCTTCATTCTTCCCCATCTTGCCTTTATTCCATTCTCAGAGCCCGACTAAAGGCCATTCCCCTATTGATTAATAAAAAATCCGATAAGAATCTGAGATACTGCGTGCAGTACCCAACTGCATATCCCCTGAGTCGTGTTTAGTTGTGGTATAAAAGAAAAAAATTGTATTGTTATTTTATTATATTGTATGCGGTTGATTGAGAAAAGCAAACAGTGCTGGCATGGTGCAAGTTGTTAATTGTATGGGACAGTGACGGATTCGAGTCCCGAGCTAGGTATAGACACTTTTGCTTTGTGGCATGGAAAGCTTTGACGGCACCATTATATGATGCAATATTTATTCGCTACCACAGTCCGCTTTGTCGCATAATCCGTGGTAAGTCTAAGGCCATTCTTAGGAAGAGCTAGTGTATTAACTTCTTAAGACATTGAGAATGACGAGAATAATTCAGGGATCCCTTTTCATAAATTAAAATATTTTACTCACACTCTCAAATCGAGGAGGAATTTTGAGAGGTATTTTTAGTGTAAGGGTTGAGTTCAAGACCGACATCCACACGAATAGAAATGGATACATTCACACGGGGATCAGGGGATCTCTTTGAACATACACGCTTTTACAAGTACAATACTCTTTAAACAGGTATCAAATGTAATCAGTTTCCGCGCAAATAAGTTTTAATCTTTGCCACTTATACGAGAAGTAACGGTTCATTTCCTGGTCTGTCTTGATTTACGGAACAGTCGCTCAGAACACAGGCGCGGAGCGCAGTAGTACGCGTTCGATAGCACTGCATTGATCTCCAGAGCACGTAATGAGTATTTGGTACGTAATGAGTGCACCAGGGTGTTATGCAGGAGGTATAGAAGTGCTAGTTTGTAATCGAGACCTGACGCAAGTTATGTAGACACCAACGCGCTTCTCGGAATTTCTATATTTTTATAATATTTTCGTATTTTTTATTGTTACATATTTATACAAGTAGGTGCGGTTAAATTTATATTAATACTGTTTATGTCTTTTAATCGTAATACTGTAAGTAATTTTTGACATTTAAATGTAAAAAAACACTTAAATATACATTTTCCTCCTGCACAAATAACGATTTCTTTCGAGAAAGAAATCTCATCAAACTCGAAGAAGACAATATTTCTTTCTACATCACAGTAGTAGATTACGGGCTGCTTGAAAATTTCTGCTTTTCTGCTCTCAATTGCCCCCGCTCAGGTTCTGAATACGCATAGAGTACGACCTGGCATCATATAGGACCATGAAATGAAACATTTCCGGAAAATTCGGACGAGCCACTGAAATTATACTCCAAAATGTTGTTTAAGCATTTTACTACAAATGAAACGTCATCTCTGAAATATTAACAGAGTTGAACTGCGCGTCCCAAATCAGCAATGTTCATCTGTTTCCGAATCAATTTAAAAAGTCTCATATGAATACGTCCGCTCGAACGGAGCTATTGACTCTTCCAAGCAACAAATTGCCGACGCTAGGCAGAGTTACGAAAAGATTCAAAGTAATAATTTCACCATGGAACACGTTCATAAGAATGTTCAAACATGAGAGTAATTACATCTTCCAAATATGAATTACAAAATTATGGCATCCTTTTAACATAGTATTTTTTTAAATATTTGTTTGATTTTCAATTATCCTCTCATTTTTACCTGAAAAATAGAATGTATATCAATAGAATTAACAAACTTGTTGGATTTTAACACACATATAAACTAGAGTTAAAGCGAATTCAGAATCTTCAATTAATCTTAGTTTTCGAATTTTTCGAAACATCCAAATATGGAGTCCCTCGAAAAGAAATGTTTAATTGTAATTTTTTTAATAGTACAGAGAAGTCATGTGTTAAAACTTTCACCTTATACTATTATGAAAATTAAAATATGTAGTATTATTAAGTAGTGTTATAAAATAAAAATGCATAAACTTTCTGAAAAACTGGTCATGCAGGCAGGTAAATAATTTTTTAACAGTAGGAACAATTGTTGGTTGATTTTTGTCTCAAACTTTTGGCGAAACAATAGTCTTAACAATAATCTTACAATATTCTTATATTCTTACTCTCTGTGGTTATTATCGTTCATCTCCATTTATATTCACATCTGAATTTATCATTTTTTAAAATTTTTAGGTATATAAGATGTACATTTGATGTACAACCATACATTTACATTTAAATTTTAGTTGCTGATATTGCTCAGTTATTGTTTACAATTATTTTATAAGTATATGTTAATACAAAAATTGTATATATTAGAATGAAATGAGTGGTAAAGATATGCAAGAAGATAATCAATAAAGAGAAACAGAAAAACCTGACAGATTCATTTAAAAATCACGAACTGTGTCGCTGTTTATTGTAAACATGCTTAAAATAAACCAAAATTAAAAGAATGTCTTTGAGCGTAATTGCAACTATATTGCCAATTACTTAGTTCCCACGAAGTATTTATTTCAATAATTGGAGAGGTCGTTTTGGGTCCGCAATTCCGTTGGCGAAATTTTCTAATATCGCCGCGCGCGATTGGCAGTCGAAAGCGGCAGCCGCTTCGTAACGCTCGGTGAGTAATACCGCTGCCCAAAGGACAAAAGACGACAAAGGGAGAAAGGAAGCCTCGCTTTGGCGAACCGCTGTGGAAAGACGACATTTGCAGGGTTCGTCTCCGCTCTGCGTCGGAGCGCGCGCTGCTTGACGACTATTGTTTCCGCGCGACGACGGCGGCATTCGACGCTCCTCACTGCGGGCGCCGCACCCGCCCCGCCTCGCCCCGCCCGCGCTCCTCCCCGCTATCCCACTCCACTCCGTTCGCGGCGTCCCGCCCCGCTCCGCCTCGCCCGCGCTCGCTCCGCCCGCGCTCCTCCCCGCTACCCCACTCCACTCCGACGCGTACCGCCCCGCTCCGCCCCGCCCGCACCCGCTCCTCCCCACTACCCCACCACACTCCGCCGCGCCACGCACCGCGGCGCTCCGCCGCGTCCCGCCCAGCTCTGTCCCGCCCACGCTTGCTCCGCCCCCGCTCCTCCCCGCTACCCCACTCCACTCCACCGCGTCGCGCCCCGCTCCGCCCCGCCCGCGCCCGCTCCTCCCCGCTTCCCCACCATACTCCGCCGCGCCACACACAGCTGCGCCCCGCCCCGCCCTGCCCTACCGCCGACATCGGCCGTGGCAATGGAGTTGGCCGCTGAAGTCACGGTGCTGTTAGCCAACGGAGAGGAATACAGACGTGATGATGGTGAATGACGCAGCAGCAGAGGCGGTGACTGACTCGGTAGATGATTATGATGGCTCACGATGTGATTACTTCTAAGGTGAAATGGTGACGGCAGAAGGAGTGAAATGGTGTTGGTTGAAAGGTTAAGGGGGATAACTCTTGGTTCAAATGGAGAATGTGAGGATGAAATTGTGATGACTTATTGGAAAGGTGATGGATATGGGGGGTAAAAGGTGATTGCTATGAGAGTGAAATTGTAATACATATGGGGATAAAATAGATATGGAAGTGGGGTGAAATGGTGATGCCTTTTATTGAAGTAAGAAGCGACGACTCCTGGGGACAGAAATTGTAAAGACTGTATGTGACATGATGATGACGGTGGGGTAGAAAAATTATCGACGAGCGTGAGATAACTAGAGTGATTGATGTTATGAATGTTATCGTGGCGATCACTGTAAGAGCAGTAATAGCTGATGAATGACACATCGTAAAAACCAGAGAGTTCGATAATTGTGATTTGTAGCATCACTAGCAGTGGCATAGGGGTATAGGCATCGATACGCGTGTCAGTGATCGTGGCAGCAGAGGGATCGGCGGAGAGGGCGACGGCATCGCGACGGCGGCTGAGGAGGGGGCGGCAGCGTAGGCGAAGGAGGGGGCGCGTCCTAATCCCCGCTCTTGCACTTAGGCTCTTGTGAGCGAAGGGCGCGCCGCTGGTGGGAAGACGACGCGGCGAGCGGGGCGCGGGCGCGCGGGTGTGACGAGCGGAACGAATGGCAGCCTTCGCAGCACCTCTTCCCCGCTCCCCGCCCCACCCCGCCCCCGCCAGGGCTCAGGTTTGCAGTGGTGCGGGGGCGTCGCGTGACGAGCGGGCGTAATTAACAGGCGACAGCGCTCCGCCTCTTAATTAAATGGTGGCGGGCGAGCGGGTGCCGGAGGGTGGCGAAAGAGGGCGGGACGGAACGTGGCGGAACGGGACGGCCTAAAGACGTCGAGCACGGTGCCAGCGGAAGGGGACGCGGAAGCAATGAGTATGAAGGAAGGGATCGAACGGCATTTACGTGGCTCAGGGCATCGCTGATGTCACTGCAGTGCCTCTGACCGGCAGGTCCTAGGTTTCGATTTTCGACGGTGGCAGGATTTTCAACACTAGATGACACCTAGGTCGTATTCAGCCGCCGCTGGAAGAGATTCTAGCAGACGGATGCTCTGATTGATAGTTTGTCCGTGGTTTCTCTGATCAACACCAGCTGTATGTCGGAGGAGTACCCTAATAAACGGACCACGAATCGCGCGCGATCTTCCCTTCCCCTTCTTTTTTCTATCCTCATCTCTTACTTACACACATTTACAGGCACTTACACACTCGTGCAGGCACTTACACACACTATCACGCACTACCACACACTCCTGGAGACCGGTCGGGGACTTAGAACTTGTCCCGTTTGGGGCGGTGCCCCGCTGGTGGGAGAAATCTGATTGGGAAAAACCCCTTTAGCAGACAAATAAGTCGGCGCCGGATCTCACCATTCAGTGGAGGAAAATCACTGCCACCTCCCGAGGAAAGACATTCACTACACTTTCGAGACTAATGAACTTAGCAGTTGTACCGGAATCACTAATCAATCAATAGAACGGTATTGGCCAGGTCGGATTTTCATTAGGGATGCGAAATCGATGTCGATGTTTTCAAAACATTGATGTATTTAACATCGATTTTTAACATCGATGTTTTAATTTCGAGCATTGATTTTTGGGAACCTAAAATGTCGCATCCCTAATACTCACGGAGTTTCTCAAGCTCCTATATAATTTATCTTATGTCATGCATATTTTATTTTGTTTCTCTCCACATCCTTGTCCTCCTCATCTTCTTCTTACTTCTTACTGTTCTTTTTAGTCATTTTTTCCGTCCTCTCCTGTTTCTTCTTCGCTACATTTAATTGCATCATAACATCTGTTGTTCTTTAACCCCACTTGTCATTATTTCGACTGTCCTTTGTTGTCACACTGAAATTATATCGTTTGCTGAGCCTTCGAAATGTTCGTGATTCATGAAAAGAATTTGCGCCGCACAAAAGAGGAATGAAAAGGCAGTCTTATTAAGACGCGCTGTATTTCAAAGAATGTAGTATTTGTTGAGAAAATGTCGGTTGAAAGGATCACATCATATTAATGCTATTTAAGATTTTGGAGTCTTGTTACATTAATTGAATGGAATGGAAGATGTCCGCATTATTATTATTATTAACATTATTATTGTTATTATTATTTTTAATATTATACTAGTTTACAGTATTAAATATCTAAAAAGAGAATTTTTTATAGAATTTCAAAAAACGTTTATTAAATCTTCCTTTGCTCCGCATCGGCATTTCCATTTCTGTGGCGAATAATCTCTCCGATCAACTAGACCGGGAGAGGTGGCTTAGTGCATCAACTGATGTCACTGCAGACCTTCTGACCGGGTGGTCCTAGGTTCGAATCCCAGCGATGGCAGAATTTTAGACAGTATCTTGTCAGCTTGGTCGAATTCAGTCGCTTTCCGGAGGAGAATTCTAGCGCCCGGCTGCTCTGATCGACGGTTTTCCGTGGTTTCTCCGATCAAAACCAGGCGAATGCCGGAGCAGTGCCCTAACAAACGGGAACGGACCGCGCGCTCTCTCTCCTACCTCTTCCTTGTCCTGTCCACTCCCCTAACACACACTAACATGCACTACACTAACACACATGCCGGGAAACCGGTCGGGAGCTTAGAGGAGCACTATTCCGACTGTGGCAGTGCCCCTCTGGTGGGAGATACCTGGTTAGAGATAACTCCGCTAGCCGTAGGTCGGCGCCCGACATCGCCATTCAGCGGGGAAGAACACCGCCACCTCCCGAGGAAAACATGTACTAAACTTACAGAACTAATGACCCTGGTAGTTGACGCGCCCATAATTACTATCAATCGAACCGATCGAATAACACTAGTGTTGAGGTTTTAATGTGTTCTTAAAGCAAATTTTTTACAATGCAATGAGTGCGATATTTTGTGTGATAAGTGAATGCAGTATTTGTATTTTCCGATGGAGCATGACACATCTGTTAAAACTTCAATTGGCCTCCAATAGAACAATAAGCGGCAAGGGAGAGGTGACTCAGGGCATCAACTGATGTCACTGCAGTGCCTCTGACCGGGAGGTACTGGTGTTCGAGTCCCGACCGTGGCAGGATTTTCGACATTAGCCAGTTAGCTATGTCGAGTTTTGTCGCTATCTGCAGGAAAATTCTAGCGGCCGGCTGCTCTGATCGGTAGTTTTCCGTGGTTCCGCCGATCAATACCAAACGAATGCCAGAGTATCCTACCAAACGGGCCACTGTCCGCGCGCGATCTTTCCTTCCTCTTCCTTGTCCTGTCCTATCACTTACATACGTTACACTATCACCTATGCGGGAAATTGTACAGGTGCTTAGAGTTTGTCCCGACTGTGGTGGTGCCCCGCTGGTGAGAGATACCTTATTGGGAAGACCATGCTAGCCGACGGTAAGTCGGTGTCGAATTTTGCCATCTAGCGTGGCAAGATTATCGCCACTTACCGAACAAAAGCATCCATTGCACTTTCGGAACTACCTACCTTAGCAGTTGAGGGAGTTGGAAACACTTTCAACCAATCAATAGGTGATAAATGTCGATTTTGCTTTCACAGGTTCTGTATTTCTGTGAAGATAAAGGGTAATGGTATTTGCGACACTGGAAATAGATTTCTACTGAATATGTTCAGATGTGTGTCGATCACGAAATCGATTCCCTCAGTTTCTTGCAATATGAAATGTCCGAATTCATGAAGACTGTACAAGCCAAAAGGCATTACAGAAGCAATTCCTAGGCGTTCCTGATTTCACTATTGTATGAGATTTGTTTTGTATTAATGAGTGTAAGAAAGGTTGTTTTTTTTGTTGAACGAGATTCTCATTTTTGTCATCCAACAATGACTTCTAACAAGGTTCTTTATTCGAATTAAATTTTAGAAGTAAAATATGTTCTTCGTCATCATCAGAAGCATCGTGATTTGGGCCCATTTTGTGTGAAGTGAATTCAAAAACAAATGCAAAGGCACCTTAAATAAGTGTCACTGAATCAGAGAAAGACCGTGACAAGAAAGTCAATCAATTAAAAGTGAACCTTAAATGTTTTAATGTCTCGTTAGTGCAATGAAAAATCATTATTTTAGGGTGAAGTTCGTTGAAAAATATTTTAATTTCATTTAGAGTATGTAAATTCACACTCGCACTTTTTATAGCGAAAATTCCTCGTGATATCGCTCGTGGACTGTAATAGTGGCACAACTCAAAAAAGTTTGACTTTGAGTATTGCAATTGGTCTTTCTCCCAGAAGCATATATTGCAATTGAGTACTTCACCAAAAAAATGGCAGAAGTATGAATGTAGGAATAATGCATTTCAATACTAGGTGAAAACTTCGGACAAAAATATTTCAACACCTGATTTTTTGAGTTGTGCCACTAGTGCAGCCCGAGAACAATATTACGAACAATAGGAACTCACTTGTTTTGAAGTTTCACTTCAGTGAAAACGGACGTCTTGGAATCACTTGTTTTTAGCCTCCCATGTTCAACGTCTTCCGTGATAACTAAAAAACCAATTATTGCCAAAGGAACATTGAGATTTAGAATTATAGAGCTTCCGTCACACTATGTGAAATGAGTTATTAGAAATTATAGTTGAAACTTGCATTTCTTCTACAATATTAAGAAAATATAACTCAACCCAATAAAATGAATTCAATGAATTTCTAATTTTGACTTTTCTAATTTGACTGTTGCTTTCAGCAACTGCAGTATCTTGCGTATCATATCTCTAGTACATTACTGTAACAGGTTTGGTTGAGATTAGTTAGAACGCCAGAGCCGTTTATAGTAAAGTAAACAAAAGTATCACATGAAGCGTTTGCTATCAAATCGAGCTTATTCTTTTCGAGATTACTTAAGAAACGAAAATTTCTTGGACCTACCTGAGGTTTGATGCGAGTTGGATGTTCTCGTAGCATTTTGTGTGGGAATAATGTAGATTTGAACTGTATCTTTTTGTGAGGTTATGATGAACACTCTAAACTTAGGAAAATATAAAAGTCAGTTTTAGTTAATGCTAAAAAAACTTGTCTTAGTAGCAAATATCTCATAAAATAAATTGAATCAGAAACACATAAACGATTTACGGAGAGATTAATTTTACTCTCACATTTGTCGAGAACTGCGTGCATTGTCATTGAATATTGTGTTATGAATAGATGGTTTGAAATATAAATAAATTGAAAGTGAATAATGTACACACGTCATCAGAAAAGCGTTAATGACATATTAATATTGCTTGTGTATTTTTCGGTAGTTTTTTCAATAAAATATATATTTATATCAATATAATTGTAGATATTCACGCATGTATTAAATTTATTTCTTCGTGTGAAACTTCTTTCTCTTCGCCAGTGTTCATCATCTTTCACTAAATTCCTTCTCGTCTTCATGTGGTTGAACATACTGACTAAAGCGGATTGCTTCGGAAGCCTTATGTAGCACGTTATCTTTCAGCAGCAGCTTTGATTTCCTCGGCTTGATGGTCGCCCTTCCAAACCGCTTCGTCTCCGCCGCCTACGCCGCCTCCCGCTGCTGCATCTGTATCGATTCCACACTCCCTTCGCCGCCCCCGCCACCCCCTCGTCAACCCCGCCTCCTTATCTGCCTCCTCCGCAATTACCGCCCCCCCAGCTGACGCGCGCTGCCCCGCCGCCTCCGCATTGTTCCGGCCGTTGGGCGCCAATTTGTCGTCGCGTTGCCGCCCCCGCCGCTGCCACCGCCACCACCGCCGCTGTCGTCGTCCCGTCACAGAAAGCCGCAGCCTCAGAAGGCGCGGACGACGAGCAGATGCAGCGTACGTCGCCTCGGCTGCCAGCAATACTCCGCCAAGGAATGCGACGCACTTGTGGTTACGGATTTCCGTCAGTCGTTCGGGCGAGAGAATGCGTTGTTCCCTTGCGTAGAAATGCCAAACATTACTTTCTTTTATTTAGAGTGTGCATTGATAACCAGTACCGTAGATAAAAAAAATCCGGGGAAATGCTGAAACGTAGCCCCCCTCCCTTCCGAAAAAAATATAATGTGAAAAATTGTATCAAGAAACTATATGAGTTACTTTATTTCAACAAATGCGTTATGTTTAGTTTCTGTTTATTAACTTTTTAGTAGTATCTCTTTTAGTGTTAGCATCATTTGATTAATTTCATAGAGTCCTTATAAGGTAAAAGGTACAAAATTAAAGGGAAATTTTATGTAATAACAGACCGCGACTTAAAAAAACACGATAACGGTTTTCTCGAGTTCTAATTTCTTTTCCAACTTCTTAGTAATTTCTTTCCATCGAGCCTCTTGATTTGCGGGGCCCCGGGCGATCGCTCGGTCTACCCATGCCTAGCGTCGGCACTGTAGATAACAGAAGTCAACCCTAGATTTTGTGACTCGGTTTCTTCTGCGTTTATTTTCCTTTGCTCCAAGATGAATGGTGTATA
The DNA here is from genome assembly GCA_011170035.1 of Teleogryllus occipitalis. Taxonomy (NCBI): domain Eukaryota; kingdom Metazoa; phylum Arthropoda; class Insecta; order Orthoptera; family Gryllidae; genus Teleogryllus; species Teleogryllus occipitalis. The sequence goes on along the minus strand of BLKR01000536.1, from coordinate 182,821 downwards.
TTGATTTATCTTTGCGGTCTGGGCAATGTTTGTGTATATTTTTTGTGCCGTTTTCCCAAAGTTTTCTTCAGACGATCAGCCAGAGCTCTGCACTATAGAGTGCTCTGAGGAATCTCCATACACTGGAAAGGACAGAGTCCATCTGTGTCAACAACGTCATTGTGTAGAATGTATTAGTAATTGTCAATTAATGTAATGTTTATACATCCATTGTTATTTTATGATAACAGAAAAGTGTTTGGCGCAAAAAATACACAAAAGTATATGTTTTCATGTTAAAATCAATATGTTTTAAACCACAATAAATATATTAATTATTTTTTGCTTGCGACATTTCCGTAATTTTTTCTACTGCATTACAATCTTGATCTTATTAAATGATAGGTTTGATTTTCATATGTTATTAAAATACTCAATGAAAAATTCAGCCACTAAAATTTAATTCGTTGCTGAAGTATTGGCTTATCTGTGAATGTATTGTGAGGAAATGAAGTGTTGAGAACAATTCTTTAAAATCTACAAGAGTTGCATTTGTTTCCACTATTAAATTTATATCCAAATATTTAGTATTTCATTCTGAGTTTATGACTTGTTTAGCTTAAGAACGTTCAGTTAAATAAATTATATAATATGAAAATTTTTAAAAAATATTTAAAGAGATAAAATATAATGGAAAAATTAATAAGTTATTTGAATTGGAGTGATGTTTCAATCAACCCATGATATTGGAAGTAAGTTAATAACTAAAGTTTATTTCATTAACATTTATGTACGAATAGTAATGGATCTATTTTCTTCTTACTCAACCTCATTGCGTGTAAAAAATAATATGTAATCTTAAACATAGAATATGTTGGAGTGACTTACTGGAAATTCAAACCGTAACGTAAGTAACGTTCTTAATGATCCCTCAATACATCGTTCAAAGAATGTTTTGATGTTTCGTACCTGAAGGAGGTCGATTTCATTATACTTTCCTTACACATAGACACACACATACATATATTCATTTCACTTACATAAAAGTGGATGTGATTGCAAAAGTTTGTGATACATTTTGTGATCAATCACAATAAATAGTGAAGCCATCTACAACTAACGTTCCGATGATAAAACATGCAATCCAACTGTCTCAAAAGGAATATGTATATTTAAAAATGACAGTGTTTTTATCATCTCGCCGATGGCACAGAACAGGGCACGATACAGCGATGTTTCTTTTGTCAGTCACTCAGAAACTTTATATTCAGTATAAAATGTCGATGGTTAAGTCTGAGACCCTTACTTCGTTCCCTGTTATTTTTCGCCGCAACCAACGATTGTTTGTGGTTTTGTTGTCTCAAATATCTATTAAGTAACTTCAGTAGGACTGTTGAGGAAGGTAATACTTATTAGCCATAAATGGCACGTGAGAAAAAGACAGATTTTTGTTAAGAGTTTTGTTAAGGTTCAAAATTTGAATGTTGGTTAGTCATGTGAAAATATGATCAAAAGGAAAAATAATATCCTTAGAATAAATATTAATGAAAAGTATTGCAAGTACAAGTAGTTTCACGAACTAACGAGTTAAGTAGATTAGTCTGGTGAACTACATGCGAGTGAGCGACGGTCTTAAGTGAAACACGAGGTAGCCCGCCCTGCGGTTGGGAAGCGAGCAGGATCATGCGAAAACCTGTGTTGAGAGTAGAGCGCGGTCGGGGAGTGGGGAGGGCTGTGCGTTGGTCCTTCTAAGAAGAGCGAGGCGTGTCGGAGTGTGACATAAGGAGCGGCTGGTGGCTGCGAGCGGAAACAGCGCAGAGAGGGACTCCGCGTCGGAAAGTGGCTTAGCGGCTTAGGAACGGGAACGAAGGCAGCACTCGGCGGCGGCAGCAACGGCGACGGTTGGGTGGGGGCGGAGCGGGGACGGGCAGAGGGCGTGGCGGGGCGGGTGCGGCTTCGCTCACGGGACACAGTCACTGCGATCACGGAGCACTCTTTCCATTCCCGCCTCCGCAGATCCAGCCGCCATCGCCGGCTCTGTAGGCGCTGAAAGCGACGCCTTTCAGTGCCACCCCTTCAACTGCTTCTTCCCCTCCCCCTCCGCCTCCCCCTCCCTTGGCCCCCACCCCCGCGCCCATTGACGCCAGCTGGCTCCATTATGCCCTCTGCGCGAGGACACCGTGTGATCTTATTACGCGCATGAATAATGGTCGTAACTGTGAAAGGTTTCTGGCGCTTTGGATTTCTTTCAAATCTAACTTCTACAAAACCGAATGCCGCGTCTGACAGAAAAGGAGTAATAGACTCACAAAGTCCATCGCACGATTAATCATGTGTCGACATTATAGACTGTAAGCGTCGTCATTATCTACGAAGTGCGTTTATTGTGTGATAAATATCCAGCTTTTAGAAATTGTGACAAGGGCAATTTCGTTAAAGAATTTCGACGATGTTTCATTTCAATATGGCTATTGTTAGTAAAGTACAGGTGACGCGTCTACTAAAGATTGTGAGAACTTTAGCATTGGGAGTCGAAAGGGCTTCCATGTCGCACAAAAAAATCAGTTTGCTGCCTTTAGAAGTTTATTACATTGTTACTATACGTTTGATAGAGATATAGTTATTTTAAATAGTTCTCCTCTCATAATATATAGTCTAATGAAATATCTCTTATTACGTATTTGATCATACACAGAGTGCACAGTTCTAAATTTAACAATTAAAGTATATTAAAACTTTAAATCATCTATTAATGAATATTATCAAGGTAAGGTCCCCTAGACGAAGAGGCGAACTACGTGAAGAGAAGACAGTTGCTGGTGGATTTTACAATAAACCACGTCTCCGATATAGGAAATATCTGGACCCTGGACTCTGCATAGTCTACTTCACCACACAACTTCTTGTTTTATCAGGGGGCGTTAGCCTCGCGGTGGGCACCTAAGCTTTCGCTTTTATCCTCACTCCCCACCGACGCACAAGTACGCAGACAGGCTGGAATCTACAGTCCGCATGAATGCAGTTTTCTCTCACGGCTACCTCCCCATTCAAAGCCTGGGTCGGGCCGCTCTGCCATCTCAGAGCTCCTAGCTATCCAGGCTAGCACCAGAGTCAAGGCAATTCGCTACTCAAATGCGCCGAGACAAGTTACTCCTGGTTACCCAGTGTGTCGAGCCACTCCCACGATATAGGAAATATGGATCACGTCTTCATATAGGTAATATCCACTTGCTTTTCATCATTTATAGTGTATTTTGTTGTTAATAATATTCCTTCTGTTAGTCAATATCTATCGTGAGTTTTATTATTAGATTTTCTGAGAAGACAGCTACGTTTGAATTGTCAAATACTGAAGGTGAACGGAGCTATGTTTAATGGATAAGATCATCAAGGAAAGCAAAACATATCCAAAAGTATCGGCTGTACACACACACACACACATTGCATACAATGTCACCTGAAATACATTCTAACATGAGAATGGTGTTCACTTTGCATGTTAATAGCCTGTGGAGCTCAACGAGAGAAATTTATACTCCAAGGGCTGTCCCGCCTCGATGGAAGTCAGCAGTCCATATTTTACTCTTCAACTCTAAGCGCCGCGATAAGAAATGTGCCTGATTTCAACTGTAACTTATAAATAAGAATGATCTATTATAATCTCTAACAATTAGAAATAAGCAGGTCTTAACATCCAAAATAAGCTCATTGAAATGGCGAAACAATATGATGAAGTTTTGTCATACAGTTGACACCGAATCTTTTCTGATTCTGCTAACCAGACTGCGAATAGGCAATTTTCTATGAAAAGGGGCATTCAGAATTCTAGGGAGAGGAAATGTATTGACAAATTGACGTGTGAAACGAAAACCAGCTTTTCTTACGAGAGGCATAATTTGAACTAATCCAATTAATAAACGCGAGAAAGTTTTTTTTTTCTCCTGATTTGAATTCCTCTGTGTGATTTGTGATTTCAGTTTCAATATATACATGAGACATCTATTTATCAATAATGATGTTAGTGACAAGTAAAAATTAATACTTACCTAGTTGGAGCCATCAAATTCACTCGGGGTGGCGATCATCGGTATCCCCTCCCTTGAATTCACATTCTGCCTCTAGCGAATTATTTATCGCGTTTGAACGCGGCATACTCGAAAACAAAGGCGAGGTTGTCGGGCGACTCCATCTCTGTCAGCTTCGCCGACAATGTTGACTCGCAGGAGATGAGGGCGAGGGCGCGTCGCCGGCGGCGGGGGGAGGGGAGGGGAGGGGGAGGCGAGGGTGCCGTCGCGCGCCGATAAGCCTCCGCCGGCTATATTCGGCCAAGGCCGCCGCCCCCGCGCCGCCAGATAAAGAGTCGCTCGTTACGCCGTGAGGCGGCGCCAGCGGCGACGCACGCGACGCTGTCTGCTCGCCTGCGCTTCGGCGCCGTCTCGATCACGCGGCGCAGGCGCTTGGCTCGCTCTTCCGCGGACACCGCTATCAGAGCTCTGTTATTCTTTGATTATTCATGACTTCGCGAGCGCGCTCAGTGCATTCACCGTCACTTAATGGGCTCACTCGGGCGCTCACCATAAACTTAATAAGCTCACCGTCACTCGGTTGGTTGGTTAGTGATTCCGGGCACGTCAACAGCTTAGGTCGTTAGTCCCGTAAGTGTAGTGCATGTTTTTCCCTCGGGAGATGGCGGTGATCCTCCCCCGCTGTATGGCGAGATCCGGCGCCGACCTATCGTCGGCTAACGGGGTTTCCCCCTAACGAGGACTCTCCTAGCAGCGGGGCACCGCCCCAGCCGGGACAAGCTCTAAGCTACCGACCGGTCTCCCGGAATATGGGGTAGTTTAGTGCATGTTAGTGTAAGTTTGTTTGTGTAAGGGGAGAGGAACGGACTAGGAAGAGGAAGGAAAGATCGCGCGCGGTCTGTGGCCCGTTTCTTAGGGTACTGCTCCGGCATTCGCCTGGTGTTGATCGAAGAAACCACGGAAAACTACCGATCAGAGCAGCCGGCCGCTAGAATTCTCCTCTAGACAGGGACTGAATTCGACGTAGCTGAAAAGCTAGTGTCGAAAATCCTGCCGCCGTGGGGAGTGGGAACCTAGGACCTACCGGTCAGAGGCGCTGCAGGGATGTCAGTTGATGCACCCTCGGGAGATTGTTTTCCCTCACCACCTGTGCTCTCACCGTCTTTAGGTGCGCTAAGCATCACTTCATGCGCATCCATTTTGCTGCACATCACGAATTTTGAGACGAATTCATTTTCTTATCATTTTATTGCGACTCCCTTATCTTAATCTTTGTAACCTTTCATGGAATAGTAACTGGGATTAATTGAAAGATAATAAGTATGCTGCTGAAATCAAAAAGATCTCCACCACAAATTCCTCATGGAATTGCTCCGTTTAAACTCCAGTAGCCAGAGGTGGAAAACTTTGATCCGCGTATCCCACTTTATTAAACGTCAATCACGTCGACTCCCATCGTCAATTCGGCCAATCTCCGTCAGTTTTTTAGTCGCATTGCGCCCTGTCGTTTTGGGCGGCGCCCTGTGTCAGTTTCATTCGACCTCTGTCATTCTCATCTCTTCGGTTCCATCAATTCAATTCACTGAGGCGTTGTTTTACGTAGCAAGGCTTAGGCCATCAGGCCTGCTCTTCCACTTGACAATGCAACTACGCTCCTTTCCCCTTGTAGCAGCGGGAGAAAGAATCACGCGGGCGTTGAAACAGGTGATTAGAATTTATCTCACAGACTTCTTTTAGGTTTGATGTTCTTTTACATGCAGTAAATCTACAACCTGCTCAGTCGGCATTATTTTCCCTATGAAGGAAGGCGTACAGAGATTTTTTTTACTCTTAAATATCCACCGTTTCGATCGTATTTGAACGCGGAAACTTGAGTACAACAGTCCCATACGCTAAACGCTACACTACCTAAGCCGCTTTCGGCCACCAAACAGCCTTAAGTCGTCTACATCCACAGACGCTGCCCCTCCTCAACTTCAGGGGTTCTTGTGCAGTTTCATTAAAAAGTTGACGATGAGATGCACCCAAAATACCTAACTTCATTTTATAATGACCAAATAATTATTTCAGTAATAATTAATTAGTTGATCGATGATGCTTCTTTAATATAACCAGTTGTCAATTCTCCCGACTCGACAGTCGAGATTCTTGTGGTGCTGTTATTTATCTTTCGTATCTTTGGGTATTCAACTGCGTATCCTCTATTGGTTATCGACCATAAAGAACAGTATTCTGCACCTGAAAGATCACATGGGCATGTTAAGAGTTTACACGCGATTTTCAGTAGAATATCTGCACCGCCTTCAAATTTCTGTCCCTTTTCTAGTTACATCTTCTCTGGTACAATAATAAACTTGTAAATTTACAGAAAATCCTACAAGTTGCACCATTTCATTTTTATAATGAGAATGTGTCTCTATACAGCACCAGGCCTCTATAACTTATGCATTATTTTTCGTTCTTTGCATTCTTTAGGACTACCGCATAAATTTTACTTCGGTAGAACCAATGGGAAATAATATAGCGAATAGATGTGCTCTCCTCTAAGAGGAGATGAAACAATATGTATAACATAGAATGCAATGTTTGTGCCCACATCTTTATCGTTTACCATCTTCAACATTTGCTTGATTAATTATTGATGTTCTTTTCAACAATTATTTTTAACAAGAATGCGCTCTGCAATATCTTCGTCTGATTTCATAATGTTTTTTTGATGTTTCTGGACGTTTGGTGCTTTTTGGTGGTTTTGGACGTTATTTTTCTTCTTTCATTTAACTTTTTGTTTCTCTTCGACGTGTCCTCCATCTCCCGCATTTCGAATATTGTGTTTTCATTTAACTTTCAACAAAATAGACTTCTTTGTTTCGCTGGTCCTTTTCGAGGTCGTCATTCATTCGCCTCACGTCAATTCGCGTCGCGTCGCTTGATTCGTTCTCGTCGAAATAAGACAGACTTGGCATTCCCTTACGCCTCGGGCCACGCTGCTGCCAGGGAGGAGGTGGCGGGGAGGAGCGGGAGTGGAGGGGGGTGGGGGCTTCGCTGCGGGCGAGGCGGGGAAGACGGAAGGCGCTGCGGCTAATAAGATTCGCTGTGCCCGCCGCGCCCCGGGGGAGTCGCTGCTTTGATGCGGCTCGCGGTGGGAATCGGCGCCCCGTGCCCGCCCTCGCCCTCGCCCTCGCCAGCGCCTTTCCTCTTGTTTACTGGCTTCTGTTTCCTCTCTGGAAGGCGCACCTCTGCTGGGCGCGTCTTCACTCTTGATTCACGCTGTTCTCTTCGTTCGCGTCATCTCCTTCGCTCCCCAGTTTCTTCTCTCTCTTTATCTTTATCTTGATTCTTTTCTCCTTAACACGTTCGTCTTTCCTTTCTTCAAGATGCCATTACATTTTATTTTTTCTATATTCTTGAAACTCATTTCTCTTTTATTGAATTGAATTATTTCACATTGCTTTTTAACACGTTTGTTATGTTGTTTACTGTGAGCCTTTCAAAACAAAAATCTATTAAAATCCTCACTAATTAAATTATATTTTCATATGTATTTATTCATCAAGGCTTCTTTTTCCCTCTCCCCGCTCTCCCTTCCTGATCCTCCTCCTTTCGTTGTCTTCCCCCTTAGTCGTTTCATTTAACATTCTGGTCGACGGGGATTACTGCGTCTTCAAAACGATGGCTGTATAGATTTGTAACGTTTATTGGTGTATAAAACAAATTCGTTTGTCCAAATAGGGAAATCTTTGTTGTTTGGAATTAGTTAATATAATAATTGGAAGTGTTTGAAGTAATTAATGAGAATGTCACATTGTCTGAATTACTCACTTATAAAAACTGAGATTTTAGAATATTTAGTTTCTGTGCACATAATTCTGCACAAAACCGCAACTCTCATTTGACAACTATTGCAATCTGTGGATAAATAAAGTTTAACATATGGTATTGCGTGTAGAAAAGAAAGGCAAATGTGTTGTTTTCTGTAAACACAATTAAGATGGGTTGGTCTGTGCCATTGGCAATTCTAGGCATTGCAAGTACGCCGGGTTGCCTACTTCAACAAAGCCATCACGTTTTTAACGGAAATGTGTAATTATGTTTGCCATGCAACTTAAATTTAAGCATATTAATGATTTATTATGCAAAATATTCATTTTTTATTTTCTTTACCTTTATTTTACAGAGGTAATTTTAATTTTAAAATATTATTACATAAACTTTTAACATTCTAAATGTACGCAGGAACTTCGCGAAAGTCCAACCACCGCTATTGCGACTAGAGCTGTGGTAAATACCGACAAATCAAACACTTTTAGAGAACGATTTGGATTTACCTGAGTATCCAAGCGAGAGTATTATTTATTAAACTATGAAATATAACAAACAGTAACATAATCCCATCTACCATTATTATTATCATTACTATTATTATTATTATTATTATTATTATTATTATTATTATTATTATTATTATTATTATTATGTAAAGAGTGTTTCATAATATAAAACAACATAAAAGTATATAAAGCGTTACGAATTATGTAAAAATATTTGTTTTTCATATTTGCAATAATAATTGCTTAAATGATTTGATCCCAGTAACATAATTAGAAAGTAATTTTTTGTAATTTCCCCATTTCATCGCAGAAATGCAAGAGCTAGCGTAAGCAATAAAACGGGTTTAGGATATCAATTGATGCACTGCAGTGCTTCTGACCGCGAGGTCCGAGGGCCCGAGTCCCGACGGTGGCAGGGTTTTCGACATTAGTCACATAGCCAGGTGGAACACAGCCGCTGCCTGAAGGAAAATTCTAGCGACCGGCTTCTCTGATGGGTAGTTTTCCGTGGTTTCTCCTATGAACACCAGGCCAATGCTGCGGAAGCACGGGCCACGGGTAGCGGATTTCCTTCCCCTTCCTTGTCCTCTTCTTACCTCTTACTATCACACACTTTGACTTACATGCATGGTACCAGCAGTCATGCCGGGAAGTAAGTCGGGAGCTCGGAGCTTGTCCCGGCTGGGGCGCTGCCACGCTGGTGGGAGATACCTAGTTGTGGAAATCTCTGCAAGTATGCCAACGCCGGATCACGCCATCCAATGGGGAAAGTTCATCGTCACCTCCCGCGATAAAACATGCTTACGCTTACGAGACTAATGACGCGCCTGGAAACACCAATCAATCATTAAGCGATAAAACGAAACGGGTAAAATCCTGTCGGATAAACTACGATAATATGTTTCTGTTGACGCAGCGGAAAGCGTGATATTTATTGCTTTGGTTTCAAAGTGAAATGCTTGTTATGTACCAATCTCAGTCTTGTTTTTCGTAATTCGTAGAAGCATAATCAGCTCTCACAGTTTATAACAGGGATAAAAAGAGACATAATCAGATTAAGTAGCTTATAACCGGAATACGAGTATGGATTAATATTGCGAGAAATATCACTAGAATTTGAAATTCGTGAATAATGTGATAATATATAATTTGAAAACATACGAATGAATAATTTGATAACACATTCATGAATGTTGCCTGTTGCTGCAGTTACGTGTAAAGTACATGCGTGTATTTTAACGAGCTTATCCTTGAATTGTTTCACCAACTAAATGTCAAAAAATTGAAATCTCATTACTGACGTAATGCTGAAAAGCGCATTGCGCGTTGAAGGCAATGCAGCCCATTTGTGGCGCGGTCAATGTTTCAGGAGAACGGTCAGCTCTTCCACGAAACGGTTTTGCCGCTGCCTCGCGCTCCGCCGCTAAACGCATTATTAAACGGCGGTTCGCGTTGCGAATAGCGATAGCCACGGAAATAGAACGAGTGGAGATGACGGTCGCGAACGTTAGCGCGAATGGGCGAGGTACGAACACGTGCCGAAAGAATGAGAGTTGGCGGTTGGGCATAGATTAGTTTAGAACCAGTTGAACCCGTGCGATTACATCGCGCAGAAGGAAGAGCTGTAGAAAAGTTACGACAGAAAATACTGCAGATCCTTGAATACACATTATGTTCTATATTTACCAATACTTGGATATTGTTTTGAACTATAACAACAAATAGTGCTATCAACCTTACCTTAATGTTATGACCGAATTATTTAATGTCTTCCCTGGCATTATGAACAAAAGGTACGAAATGAATGACATCAAAAGCAAAAATATGAAATTCAGATTCCCAATATTAATCAGAACTCCATCCGCCTACCAGTTTTCCGTAGATATCACAAGAATGATTTATAAGAATGTGCATTAAATACTTACAATTGAAGTCACAAACAATCGTTTTAACGATCACACAACACGATGTTCTCTAAGCAAAGCATCCATTTCCCGCGAACTTGCCAAGTTTCGCATAACGCCGTGTTCCCGTTTCCATGCTAGCTGCGCATTTCAAACAACGCAAATTCCGTAGCTTTAATTAATGAAGTAAAGCTGCGATCTACATAGTACATCCATTCCTAATTTCTCTTTTTTTGGTACCTCACTTGTTGAAAACCGTTCATTGGGAGCCGATTAGGAGGGACATCAAAATCGTTCTCTTTAGAGCTTTAAAATATGACAGAGTGAAAACATGTGAAAGTCAACAGGACTTGAACGATAATTGTTCATATAATCATTTTGCAAGAGCGCTGGAATAAGGCTTGCGTTCAATACGTAGGTCTGGGATGTCACAAAGAGATACGACACCGTGTGGCTTCAGAAAGATATACTTCAAATATTAGTTTGGGACAAGTAGCAAGGTCCCAGGCAAAGGAGGGAAAACAACTTGAGGCCACAATTGTGATGCGACGGAAGGAACAGACAACAACAGACCGAGTAAGGAAGAAGGTACGACTGAGCAGAATGAAGTATTAGATGTAAGAGCGAGTAGAGATAGGACAGGCCTCAGCGGAGAAAGCTTCAATGGAGTGTAGAAAGGGATGAAGCCAGTGAAATGAAGCGGTAAAGCAACTGACCGATGAGGCAAAGAGATGACTCGGGGAGAAAATGACGGGGCGAGGCAGTGACGATGAGAGTCAGTGACAGGACGAGACAGTGATGGGGCGGAGCAATGGCGGGGCGGGTGAGTGGCGGTGCGGGTCAGTGACGCGAGCAGTAACGCGACGACGCAGTGACAGGGCGAATGAGTGACGGGTGGGAGTTGGGGTGGGACGCAGTGATGGAGCGGGCCAGTGGCGAGACAAGGTAGTGATGGAGTGAGACTGTGAGTGGGGCAGTGAAGGGATGAAGCAGTGACGGGGAGGCTCAGTGATGAGGCGTGGCAGTGACATAAGGATGAAGTAACGGAGCAGGTTTGTGACGGGTAGGGGTAGGGTCAGAGGCGAAGGGTTTGGAAGTGTCGGGGCAGGGCAGTAAAAGAGTGGAGCCGTGACAGGGTGAGGCAATGACAGGGCGGGCCAGTGATTGGGCGGAGACTGACGATGAGTAAATGACTGTGCCTCACTCCATGACGATGAGTAAATGAAGCTACGAAACGCCGAGGCTCAGAGCGGGATTTTGACAGGGAGTCGGCGGAGGCGACGGGAGGTGGCACGCAATGGGAAAGGGTCCGAATGAGGCAGGGTCCAGATGGGACGAGGTGCGCTCGCGTGGGTCCCGCAATAACGTCCGAGTGCGACGGAGCCGTCACGTGACCGCGCTCGCCTGGAATTCGCGGAATGTGGCCTGGCGTGCGCTGCCGCTCCAAGGCCGCCGCGAATACGAGGTTGTTACGACGGGCGGCGCCACGTGCGCTCCGCTGGGACTCCGCCCCCACCCATCCCCACTCCTGCTCCCTCTCCGCCGCCCCCTCCCTGTCCGCCTGCTCGTCCGCGCGCCCCGCACGGCCGGAAAAAAAATCACGTACAATGGTAATGCTCTGGGCTTTATGGATTCACGCTCGCGCTGGAAAAAAAGCGGTCGGGTACAGTTAATCTGAAAATATACCCCTTGGTTTTACCTAAGCCGTAAATATAATTGGCGTACAAAAAGATCATTTGAACGTTCACCATAAAATGCGTTCACTACTTAAGATGATGCATGATAGTCATATACTTTCGAAAGGATTCTCCTGCATGTAAACTACAGGTAAATGGATTTTGTGATTCATTTACTGTCTCTCTAATTCACCTCTCTCTCTCTCTCTCTCTCTCTCTCTCTCTCTCACACACACACACACACACACACACACATTTATCTATCTCTATCTATCTCCTCTTGCCTCTCTCTTTTTCTGTATCATATGTGCCACACATGATATATTTCACATAATTGTTCACAATATCCATGAACAGAAATGATGTTAAAGAGTGTTGCTTCATATAATTTCCGTATAAAGTAAATATTTTGACTACCAAACACAGAGTTAAAAATCACCCTTCAGAATCTCCATTATAACAGAACAGAAGAAGAATTATACTATAAACTATACATTTTCAACGAAAAATGAGTTGTCTGGAGTGCACGTGATTACCAAGATAAAATGGGGAGATGGTATAAAACGTTTTATTTTTGACAGAATAGCGTTCATTCATTCACTCATTAGTATATTGCTAATAAACGGCATAAGTGTATCTTAATTAATGGGAGACTTCATTACTAAACGAATTTCAACAATACAGCGCTAGAAAAAGAACAATATGAAAGTGAAGAAAACATTGAAAATATAGAATAATACAAATAACGTGTATTTCCGTTGAAATCTCGAAATCGATTTTCCGTAGCATTACGTAACATTCTCAATACTACGTATATTAGTCCGCATATACGTACATATACGAGAAAGTAAAAATTAATAAGTTGAATACTAATTTCTGTCCAAATGATTAGCAGGCGCACGTCCCGTGAAAACTGAGAACCAATAAAATGTGTTTATTATTAGAATGGGCTAGATCTAATAATTTTTTGAAGAAATTTCTACCCTTTACTTTTCGGTTGAGGAACTCCATCTGAACTTGTAAGTGTATTGGTCAACGCAAAAAACTTTATGATCTGAAACGGGTCGGTTAGCATGGACTTGGACTTCAGAGTTGTAAAAAGAAGAAACAGCAGCGTGGCGCGATAATTTTTTATGGGTAGGCCCCAAACCGAATGAATTTTATTTACGTACTGATTTAAGATGTACACGGTAAACTAACAGTAATAATATCTCTCTTGTCAAAAGGGAACAGCTCAATTCTTCTAAACCGAATTTCTGAACCGAAAGCCCTCTGAATAGGCCAGCTGTGATAATTCTGGCGGCTCCACTGTCCATAATGATGTCGGAAAAACATTTATTTCACTACACGTGAAACGATTTCAAATAATATTAAAATCAGTGATGGGCAACAGGTTTATTTTAACTATTGAATTATTCATTTCCGTCACAATCTTGCTTTCACTCACAAGAGACCCTATATTTTATTACCATTGTGAGGTATTTATTTTCAACAAAAAGTCAAACATGATTCAATTTCCACACTATCTACCACGCATTTCTATTCAAAGTTAATTAAACGAACTACTCGTTGTCCTTCATCCCGCATTTGCCGGCACACTGTTCAGCATTCTGTCGCCTCTTTCGTGCGTCTTTCGTTTCATCAGATGCTTGGTCACTACAAGACTAGTGGTGTGTGTGTGTGTGTGTGTGTGTGTGTGTGTGTGTGTGTGTGTGTGTGTGTATGCTGTTAGCTTGTGTTAGTTCCTGATACAGGTCTCAAACTATCTTGAAGGATTTAGAAACATCAGACCCTCGGAAAACGAAACTGCCAGTGTCTTCTCCCCTGCGTCTCGCAAAAAGACGAAATATGTGTTTAAAAAATACAGCGTTCATCCGTTGTCGGAGTCAATCGCTATTAAATAGCAATTAAGCAGAGCGAGGTGCAGACATACTTAGAATACATGGTTCGTTGTAACTGTGCCTTGTGAAATTATCAATAAGTACGAAAGAAAGTAAAGAAAACTATTTTTACATTTCTCGTAATCGTCCTGTGTATGGTCCGCCTTGAAAGCATTTGCCACGTCACTGGTCGGTGGAGCATGTTTGTTGCAAAATTGTACGAAGGAGAGATAAGGTAAGAAAGACTAGTTTTGTGGTCGTATTCGAGGAGAACACCCGTTACGGTTCTCACAGAATATTATGTTTATAAATAGAATTGGCCTGTCTGTTTGTGATTTCTAAATAACTGCCTTATTCTGATCTCAGATGATATAAAAAGGAATTAAATTGCTTTTTATGGCTATTGTCTGTCTTTTGCCCGGAGTTATCTCTAGAACCGCTAATTTCTAGAATCGCTTTTGATGCAATTCTCACTAAAATACGTTGTTTTTTCGGGGACAACTTAGGCTGTTTTTTTAAATTCTAAGTTTTCTTATGTAATAATGAAGGTTTGTTTATTATTTTTCAGACAAATGTAGTTTTATCCTGATCGTAATCCCATTCTGTGCCGTGGCCTTCAAAACAAGAGAAAAGCTACACTCTGTAAGGGATTTTGTTAAAATTTCACCTATCCTCCTTTACTACCCATTCGTGCATATTTTTAAGTGAGCACTGTTTTCGTGTTTGCAAACTTCGCGAAAAGAGAGAGAATTAACCACAGTAAATTAAACGCTTCTGTAAGCTCATAAAATGTTCTATTAGATGGTTTTAGTTTCATTCCTGACGCGCAATTAGTTTCAGAGTAATTGAAGGTCAAATTTGTTACTGAACGTTTGCCGCAAGTATGCAACAATGCATCTGTTACAGCTACCCTTAACAACGAAGAAGGTAGCAAGGATGGCGGGGAGGGACACGATGATTGCGATTAAATAATACCTGGCAACGCAGCGTTCTTCAGGTAGTAATTTGTAAACTGTAAGAAAGAATTAAATACGCAGTTTTATTTGGTCTGCGATTAGAAAATACATGAAAGATTCTCCTATTATAACTCGTCAATGTAAGTTGCCCGATTCGCTTGTAATTTATTCAAATGAGCCAATCACACGCCATCCCTTCCGCGAACTGACCACCGCTCCGCTTGTGCGCTCTCCGCTTGCGAGCGCCGGCGCGCTCGTTTGTTTTCGAGCCGTCACCCGCAGGTCGAGCTGGTGCCCGCGGCGAGAACATTGCGGCGCGGCGGCCGTCCGCTCGCCAGCGCTGGCCGGCGCTCGCCGCCTTCCGCTTCCGGCACGTGCTGCATCCGCGCCCCCGCAGCGCGCTCCTGCGCCGCCAGCCGCTCAGGTGCCGCCCCTCCCACGCAGGCGCAACGTCACGCAGCGGCGGCGGCGCACTGTGGGCCGCGCTGGGCGACAGGCGGCCAAAAGGAGTTTTACACCATTGTTGATGGTTTAGTGATTCCTGGCGCGTCAACTGCTAAGGTCATTAGACCCGTAAGAGTAGTACATACTTTTTTCTCTCGGTGGGCGATGGTCTTTCCCCATTAGATGAGATCGGGCGCCGACCTACCGTCGGCTAGCGGGATTTTCCCCCAAACTAACGGGGCAACGCCCCAGCTGGGGCAAGCTTAAAAGTTCCAAACCGGATTCCCGGCATGTATGGTCGTATAGTCCATGTTAGTGTACATGTTGAAGTAAAGGGTCAGGATAGGACAAGGATGGGAAAGGAAAGTTAGCGCGTGGTCCGTGGCCTGTTCGTTGGGGTACTGGTCTGGCATTCGCCTGGTATTGATCGGAGAAGCCACAGAAAACTACCGAACAACTTCTGCTTGGCTACTGCTGTCAATATAACTTCAGGTTACGTCTGTGCGCTCCATTTGGCAATGAGCTCAGTTACTTCATAGTTATAAATGTCTGCTACGCCACCTTTTCGCAATGTCATCGCCCGATATGATATTTAGTATTGGTTTCCTGACCTGTCAGACTGTTCCCTTCTTCGAGAAATTTTTCTATAGAACTCTTCCTTCAATGTTTATTTGAAGTTAATTTGCTTTGAAAGTGCACCAAGGTGTTGCAGCGAAGCGGCGACCACGCGGCGGTTGGGCGGCCCCGCGCCGCGAAGATTTAATACCCTCATTAGGATTAAGTATTTAGGATTTATGGTTTAGTACTTGTTATTACTTATCTTGTGAAAGAGGATTTACTAAGTTTTACCCAACTGCAGGATGCAAAGCGAGTAAGGTGTTTAGATGTGTTTCTTCTTGAAAAAGGCTGGGGCAAGTACTGAACAACTTCCAATACCGTATTAACTGAAAAAAATCGTTTCGTGTACACTTAATAGAAGTGATGAAGGCTATGTATAATTATATATTATTACAATTTCTTGAAAATTAATTAGTATTGAATGTGTTTATTAAGAGTCTAAAAAGTTGTATTATTAAAAAATATTTTTTGTTTGGGAAATATAAATGTTAACAGAATCCAAACCTTTTGTTTTAGTAAAGAATATAGAAACATCCACACGAGGACGCTTATCAATCTTGTTGGTGGCGTCAAATATTATTGACATTTATGTCTGTTTGTTATTACCAATAGAACGATAATTGTGCTCTTCTGAATATAGGAATAAATCCAGGAATGAGAAAGCAATTAAGAAAGCATTATATTTTCAAAACATTTTTTGCTTACTGATGTTGTCAATTGTAAACCAAACATTTCTGAAGTGTTACTTATTTCTTCTCGCGAAGGACTTAAAATTACTATTCCTGCTGAGTTAGAATAGATGCTGGTGTAAAAGTATTATAATCTCAAATGCAAGCCCAATTCAAAAGTTTATTTTTGTAATACTGCTCCTTTTGGTGAAGAATTAAACGCCAGACCTTGAAACTCTTTGGAGTCGAGATTTTGTAAAAAATAAAAAAAATTCCGTTATATATAGTTTGCTACGTTTAAAAAGAAAGCAGTTAACGTTAACGCGTCTTCCTGTAGTTAACCAATTCAGTAAACCGTTTTTTATTGAATTCTTCTATCATATCGCACGTGGGCTGCAATAGTGGCACAACTCAAAATATACGAATTTTGAGTTAATGCTTTCTCTCGAATTTCAGATTGGTCTATCTTCCAGTAGCAACAGCAGCATATCTTACTGTACAGTACATATTCCAACAACAAAAGGCAAACGTTAATGCGAGAATGACGCATTTCAATACAAGGTGAAAACCTCAAACTCATTTATCTCAACACCTGGTTTTTGAGTTGTGCCACTATTGCAGCTCAGGAACGACATGATGCTATAGATCAAGTGAATTATTTCCAAGGCGATGATCTCACTCTCCGTCCATCAATACTCAGCAAAACAGCCAGCAATAAGCTGTAGCGCATCCGAGTCCTTAGACGAAGTCCTGGTGCTGAACCCGATCTCCGTTGTGCGAACACAAACATCATTTCCGAATGTGAGTGAGTGGCGGCAACCCCTCCGGCGCGTGCCGGGTTCACGCAGGGGGCCTAGGAGGCGGGGGAGCCGCGACCTCGCCCGGGCGCGGGGTCACGCCGGGGTCACGTGCACGACGCGTACGCGCGCTCCGTACGCACGACGGCGGCGGCGGCGGCGGGGAGGGCGGCGCGGGGCTGAGGGTGGGGCAGGGCGGCGCACGGGGTCGCAAGGTGAGTATTGATCGCCCGCCCTCTGCTGCCCGCCGCTCTCCTCCCGCCGCGCCCCGTTCCCCCTGCTGACCTCCGCCCCTTGACCTCCCGCTGCCACCGCCGCCGCCGCCGCCATCGCCGCGCCAGACGGCCTTATTTATCGGCGGCGCCGGCTCTCTTGCGGTGGCGGTGGAAGCGGAAGTGAGGTGGGGGCGGTGGCGGAAGCGGAGGCGCGGCGGGGAGAGTAGTGGGGAAGGGCGGAGGCAAGGGCGATGGCGGAGGTGATGGCGCCGAAGAGGGGAAGGAAGGGACGTGTGGGGTTGCTAGTAAGTGGTGCACACTACTACACAGGAGTAAGAAGGGACCAGCTTGACAGGGTGGAAAACAAATGAATGTCATAAAGAGCGGCGACATTGCAAGAGATGCTGATGAAAACGATTTACTAATGAGCTAACTAAACGATCGCATTGACGAATTGAATGTTTGAACATAACTCGCAGTTATGTTGTCAGTAGTAGCCAAGCAGTAATTGTCAGAGCGGTCCCTTCTTATAAATATATCTATATTTCCTGTAGTATGTTCTAATCTTCAACGGATTTTAGTTCTCAGTACATCATTATGTTATTATCAATGGCAATATCTTCGAAGATCGATATCTTCATGTTCTGTATTTCGTTTGAGTAAACTGAATCTTTTTGATGTGCGACATTTGCAACTAGCATGTCTGCCGTAAAAAGGGAGTTTGCGGAACTTGGATTGAGTTCTCTTCCGTACACAGTCGTTATGTTGTTTCAGGGTCAGAAGTTCCAATTAAGGTTGAGACGTGTGACGGTGAGCTACTTACTATCCTACTCTCTCATAGCTCACATTTTATTCCAAGTTTTCCTGTATTTACTTTCCATTTTTTTCTGTTCGATTTTACCATGAATTTGTGGAATTCTCTCAAATGTTCAAAGAGGATTAAATGAAAATCGGAATATTGACAAGATGAATAAATTTCCTTAAAAGTTATTAAATCAATTTTAAAAAGTAAAAGCATCTATTATTGCAATTATTATGTTCCATTAGTAAATATCAATTTATGATTTATCACATAATACATTTTCTTTTAGGGATGGTCAATTTTATTAACATTAATTTCACGTTTTATTAAGGTATATAACTATTTTTCTCCATTCTGAAACTGCATTTTTAAATTTGTCATCTAAAATTACCAACGAAAGAATAAGAAATAAAACAATTACATCTCGTGTTTTATATCACGAATTTGCCGAACTGAAATACCTTTTACACTCTCGCCCTTACTTCGTAAGAAGATAATGTATTGTAATCGTGTCCCTGAAAACAGAGAATGTTCGACAGAAAAACTCACATTGCTGGACCCTGGTAACTACGAAGTAGATAAATCTTGTTTTGTTACAAATAGTATGTATATATTTACATTCACATTTCCCATCGGTGGCTATCCTTTTATTATAATGACAGATAACGGCTTTGGAGGAATCTTCGTTGGTTTGAGTTCTGGGGAACGCCTGTGGTTTGTCTATCTATAGAATCTTCTGTGCATGTCCAAGAGGATTCCACAGTCTCCCAAGGACATAATCCGCACTTAAGACGGAGACGGAAGAATAACTTGAGATAGCGGAACTCTAGAATTACGACTCTTCTCGGAAATGCTTTTGTTTGAGAAAAGTATACTTGGAAGGAAGCGGATGCAACAAGAACTTCCATAAAGACCCCCGTATTCTCTCAGAAAACGTGCTTTAAAATCGGAGTATGTATTTCACGAGAGTTTATAAAGCGATATCCCAGCAAGACTTCTCTGCGCGGGCAGTGCGGGTGTCGCAGAGATTCAATTGTTCTAAAGGGATTTGGAATTGCCAGCTTCACTTCCACAAACGCTGCTAAGCAACTTCGTCTCCAGAATAGTTCGCTCTCTTGGTTGATACTGACCACGGACAAGCATTACTCGGTCCTTAGCCGAGCTTCTTTTGAGAAGAAATAAAAGAGGTCATCTTCGTCAACATATTATTTTGTATGTATTTTGTATTTTGTGTAACAAAAATATGTTGACGAAGATGACCTCTTTTATTTCTTCTCATAAGAACGTCAACAACACCACATCAGAATTCCCACGAATTCCAATTCCGAGCTTCTTTTGTTTTTAAATGCTCTGTGGTTATTGTGTCAGTCACGCTATCGTAAGCTGATATACGAATTGCTTAGTGTGCCCAAGTGTCCGCTTCAGGGAGACGCAAAACATTTTTATTACAAATTCGGAAGTTAATTGAGTAGAACTTCGACGTGCTGAGAAACGGACGTTAAGAATCGTGTCTGCAACATGAAATTGATTTTTATCGCTAATCGTGATATATGAGACCATCACTATACAAATGTATGTAAGTAATATTTTGATGAGGAGATTTGATTTAAATATTCATCTATCATATTTCTTTTTACTATTTACATTTTCATTATGCATCAACACGACACAGAACTGAAAGAAACGTAAGGAATATTTTTGTATGAGTTTTTTTTTCGTTGTAAATTGAAAATTTGTTTGATATCTATTGAAGTGTCTTCCGACAATCTCTTGGGACCTCGAATATAGAAACTTACGTGACACCTTTATTAATACAAATCTCGTGAACAATATTAATATATGTTCAGCGCCTGTCTCTAAAATAGTCCCTTCGCGTTGATGTTACATGTACTAAATAAGATGCTGGAAATCGACTACTTACAAAGAAATGTATACTAAGTTCAAAGTTATCTCCTTTCATGACAGCGTATAGAGTTAATTCGCAAGGGTGCTTTTGATAACATAATGTGGTTGGAAAGTTGACGCAAACAGGAGAAACTTCCTCGAAGTCCCAACCCTTCTATGAAGCAAGTATGCACATTCTTGATTCGTACTTGTGCAAAATAGTGAATAGTGACATTCCACTACTAGAGCAAAGTTCAGCTATGAGTTTCGCCATCCGTGCCGTTATTGTTAGGAGTGCCGCTGAGTTGCATAGCATTGTTTTCGTTCGGGCCTATTTCAATCCCGAGAACCACAAAAATAATTACCAAAGAGTCAGTTTTTCTGGTCATTAACGCGGGAGTAATTATTCATGTGGGGGAAGGTATTATTTCATAAAAAAAATTTCAGCTAGGGATATTTGCCCCTGTTTAAATTCACATTATCAACCAACATTCATAAGGATTCATAAGAAGAGCAGGATGAAAAAAGCGACCTTTAAAAGCAAAGTAGTTCGAGGGCGAGAATGTTGCTCAACTTATTATTACGACGATCCTGGTACGTGTATACTTAAGATTTCAGTGCGTGAGCCTGGTGAATGAAATTGATTCTTAGGGGGTTACTTCATGTTATAATATGAATAATGATTGATCCAATGATGAATAACCAGCAGGAGAAACAGGAAAACCCCTGTAATATCTGCCGCGAACTCGGTTTTTCTAAATTCCTCACAAACCTACCGGGATTTTAACCACGATACCCAAAGACGAGCTATTGATCACTACGGTATGTACTGCCCACTTGGATAATGTAATTATTCATTACGATAACTTTCACCACCTTCGTCTTTATGGCTGTTCCTGAATGAAAAGATAATTTTATGGATAGATTATTATGACTTTATAAGAATATTCGTATGTAGAAATAATGTACTGAGGATCAGGGAAAAACGTAGAACACCGAAAATGCCTACCACAAATCTTATTTTCCACAAGAAATTCCCCATGGATCGATCGAGATTTGAACCCCAGAGGGAAAAAGCCAGCTCTCCGGTCTCTAAGCTACGGGTCATCAGGTGTAGAGCACAGCACAACCGATTTGCGTCTTGTGCGCAAAATGTGCGCGAAGGCTCCGCAACGCGCCCTGCGCCTGCCTGCGGCGCGGGTCGGCGGCCGCGGTGCGGGCTTGCGGGGTTCGAGGCGCGGCGCGCGCACGTGACCGCCCGCGATATTTACTGCGGGGCGGTAACGGCCCGTTAACGCGCTGCAGACAGCCGCCGCGGCGACTCGTAAAAGTTTAACGGCGCGGCATAATTTAACCGGCGGGGCACCCGCCCCGGCCCGCCCGCGTCGACCTCCGCCCCTCTCCGCCTGCACCGCCCCCGACGCCGCCCCGACGCCGCCGCCGCCAGCGGGCTCGCCGCAGCGCCCGTGCCGCAGCGCGCGCGGAACCGCTACTCCCCCTCTCCCACACCGATGTTGCCGCTCCTGCCGCCTAGTACTCCAACCCATCGCCCTCCAACAGCGTCTTATTCTCGCGCCCCTCGCAGGCAGAGTTGGCTCAGCAGCAACCGTTGCCTTTGCAGCGTCTCTGACCGGGTTAGTCGATTATTTTGGGTTTCTGGGAGCGTCAACTACTATGGTCATTAGTACCGTAAATGCAGTGATTGTTGTGTCTTGGGAGGTTTTATGGAGACGAGTTCTGACCGTGGCTAATTTTCGAAACTAGCTAGGGAATAACTAGATCGAATTTAGCCGCTGTCTGGAGCACAATTCTACTCGAGGGGTGCTCTGATAGGTAGTTTTTCGTGATTTCTCCTGTCAATAACAATCGAATGCCGGAGCTGTACCCTTACAAACGGTCCTCAGAGAACGCGACATTACTCTCCTCGTCCTTGTCCCCTCCTCTGTCATTACGTACACACACTTACCCACCCACATACAATACCCTATCACACAAGTCGGGTGACAAGTTAAGGACATAAAGCTTGCCCCGACTAGGAAGGTGACTCCCAGTGGAGATACCTGGAGAGAGAAATCCCGCTAGTCAACGTGTAGTTCAGCGCCGGATCTTGCGTCCCAAAGGAGGATGAACATCCTTACCTCCACACCTTACTGTAACATGTACTATACTCACGGAAGTAATGATTATTGCAGTTCAAACACGATCCTGATA
This sequence comes from Teleogryllus occipitalis, assembly GCA_011170035.1. Lineage (NCBI taxonomy): Eukaryota > Metazoa > Arthropoda > Insecta > Orthoptera > Gryllidae > Teleogryllus > Teleogryllus occipitalis. Next base: position 160,434 of record BLKR01000536.1, on the reverse strand, counting down.
CTAATCCAACACTGATCAACCAATCAATCCATCATCGCTTTTTGCCGTGTCCCTGTTTCTGAGTCGTCTTTCCGTCCGGATTCCTCTTTCTGCTTCGTCTCTTCGTCTGGTGTCGTCTTGTGGACCATCAATTCCCTAGCGACCAGCGCGTTTACTTTTCTCATATTGGCACTGAATTTTAGAACCTCATCGACCCATATAAAATTCCTCTGCCACAACTTACAGCCTTCCTCTGGAATCTTATTGTATCTTCCACTCACTGACCACCACCAACCAACTTGCCACATACCGCCTTGTCCGACCCCTAGTTCCTGCGTCGTCAATGTCCACGTAGCGCGTTTCTTATGGTTCTCAATGTCGATCTAAGGCGAGTCGTAGTGAAGCGACTAATGCGGTTTCATTCCACGCACGAATGCAGTGAATGAATAAATGATGAGTGAATAAATGAATGAAGAAAGAATGAGTAAGAGAATGAATGAATGAAGAAAGAATTAATTAATTAATTAATTAATGAGTGAGTGAATGAATGAATATATGCGGGAGTGAGTGAATGAATAAATGAGTGAGTGAATAAACGAATGAATGAATAAATGAGTGAATTCGTATGTGAGTGAGTGAATTCATAAGTGAATTAATCAATGAAAATGTAAATCAATCAATGAACGAGAGAGCGAAAAGTGAATTAATGAGTGAGTGATATACGAAACCTCTTCCTAACTTGTCGCTCTGCGCTAGCGTCTTGTTCTTGCTTCTTCCCTGGCCCCCTTCACCATCCTCCTCAGCTCAGCAACTCATTGTTTGTTGACACCGTTTTGTCCTGCCTTTCTTATCTGTTTCTCGTTGTCTTCTTTGCACGACCAGGTGCGTAGCTGCCAACGCTCCAGCATTGCACTTTTGAATACCCCGGGTTCATAGTCTGTATTCTTCTTGTTAAAGTTACTCATCACCTTACAAAATCATCAATTTTTATCAACGTTAGAGTTAAACCTGCTAGGTAATTAAGTAGGTGAATTTACCCTTTTCCTACGGAAGATAAATTACTCATTTTTAACTCCGCGTTTTGTGACTTACACTCATCATCTCGCCGCTTCTTACGCCCCATTGCCCTCAACCTGAGTACTTCCACTATCTTGTTAACGGGTCCTCCCCTGCGCCTCCAGACTCAGTATTCAACATACATCCGACTGCGCACACCAGCGTTCAATTCGCATTTTTTGTTTCCCTTCACTCTCCATCATCTACCGTGGTCTTGTTTGCTTAACGTTTAACTGTTCAAATTTGGAATTTTATTTTGGGTTTGAATGATACACCATTTTTAAGCAATTTTATGGACTCCACCCTACACCTTTTTTAAATTATTCTGATTCTTTACTTCGGTTGCTCTTAATCATTATCATCTCCTACGTGTACTTTGTAAAAATTGAATGTTTATTGAAGTGTGTATATAAAAAAGAATGACATGTGACTGTAGAATTAATTAAACCTCACAAATATTTCGTATGTATATCAACGGGAAAAATCTTATAAAATTGTCTATAAATATTTAGCATAAATATTCCCGCTAATTAAGTTTTAGAATAATGGAATGCTTTCACCTGTCGAAAAAATATTGATTGTTCTTTGAAAATTGGAAGAATTCATGAAATTACATACTTTTGTCTACTAATAATGTCTATTGAGAGTCGCGTAACCAGTTTAACCTTGCATAGCCTCAATTCACGAATATGAAGTTTATTGGATATTGGATACGAAATAACTTTGCAAAGATAATATTATATTGATAAAAGAGAAAGGCAATTTTAGAAATAATAAAAACTAAGGGAGGAATTTTAACTGAGGTACATCCAATATAAAGGTATTTCAACAGAATCAATTCGATGGAATTATACTGACACCCATTCCTCGACGAAATAAATGACGTCTATTTAAAGCAACCGTTGCTTCAATTGCCCTTAACCTAGAGCTTCAAGCGTCGTGTTCTGCTTCATCTCGTTCAAATTCGCAGCTCCACGCGTGTTCTGTGCTAATAGAATTAGCCGTTTGCTGATTGACAATGAAGTTTTCAGCACACTTTAGCAGCAACGTCGGGTACAGTGTTGAACTAAAATGTTTGTTTGTAGTGTTAGCTCATTACTTAACTTGCAAATACTTAAACAGGAAAGCTCACAACGAACGTGTACCCTGCTTTTAACCCAAATAAGCCCATGTGAGCTGATTTACAAAAAAAATGTGTGCAGGGAAGCGGGAAGCGACGCAGATTTCACGCGGGGTTTCTGTTAAGCGGAGATAGCACACGCCGCAACGCATTTTTTTCGGTGCGGGAGTAATGTTTATTTTTTGCGTGCGGTGGTGCCCCGGGGGCAGTCGCGGAGGGGTGCACCCCTCGCGCCCCAGCGCCCCGCCGGCCCCGCTGGGAGTATCGATTGTGCCACAGTCTCGATTAATCGCGCGACCGCGGCCGGGGCATGTTTGCGGCGCCCCACAGCGCGCTGCTGCGCCCCTACACCCCGCACCCACGCCCCCATGCCCCATGCCTCCCCCCCCGTGCTGCGCATCGCTCAGCGCATCCGACGTTCCGCTCGCCCCGCTCCCGGTACTCGGCGCCCTTCCCTTTCCAACCATGTGCTCTTTCGCACAAATTCGCATCTCACTCCCATTATGCTCTCTTTCTCTCCCTCGCTCTTTGACTGTCTCTTTTCCCTTTCTCTCTCCGCTTTAGTCTCCCTCTGTGCCTCTTTCTGCCTCCGTATCTCTCCCTCTGTCTCTCAAACCCTCTTTCTTTTTCTCTCTCCCCCGTCTTCTGTCTTCTTTTGCCTCTGTACCTGTCTATGTTCCCCTAAAGTTCCCCTTCTCTATGTGCTCTTTGGCACAAATTAGCATCTCACTCCTGTTATGCTCTCTTTCTCTCTCTCACTCTTCGACTGTCTCTTTTCCCTTTCTCTCTCCGCTTTAGTCTCCCTCTGTGCCTCTTTCTCCCTCCGTATCTCTTCCTCTGTCTCTCAAACCCTCTTTCTCTTTCTCTCCCCCCTTTTTTCTGTATTCTTTTGCCTCTATACCTGTCTATGGCCCCCTGAATTTTCCCTTCTCTGTCTTTCGGTGTTTTTATTTCTCTCTCATCTTTCCATCCCTCCGTTACTATTCGGCTCTTACCATCTGCCTCTATCAGTTTATCGCATTGTCTCTAGCTCTCTCAGAGAGGTCGCAAGATAACGTCATCGCTGAGTTTTCAAATATGGTATTATGAAACAAATTAAATAACACCTACATTTTGTGGTTTATAGAATTCGTCATTTTCTATAAAAACAACTTTTCTTTGACTGTATTTGTAATATTTCAAAGAGAAACGTAAAAGAGGGAACAGAACTTAAGATAAAGTCTAAAGATATTACCTACCCTCGCAAGCCCTATAACAAGTGGCTTCTTTGTTCTTAGTGGCGACTGTTCCGTGATAAAGGCCTCAGAAACATTCTGCCTCTTTCTGTAGAATTTCACAATTAACATTTTAGGTTTTGACGTCTTGAACATTACCTAGAAAAACGTTTAAGCAATTCATCTGAAATGCTCTCGTCCTACGATGAGTCGGTGGGGTGCGATGTGAGTTCCACATGCATCGCCGAGAAGTGACGTGGCGCGTCTTCTTACAAACCAGGGTAAGGAAATGTGGCCGTTGACTCGGCATTGAAAGGGTGTAAACCAATTCACTTATACCCAGTATCTCCCCTAAAGTTCAGTGAAAACCCACATTGATGACCAAAAGCACTATCGGATGTGAAGTTGAGTGAATACTATATCCCACTTGAATGATGCTTGATCTGTAAACAAGACAGTATGGGAAATAGAAGTTGAACGCCAACCAATGACAAAATTAGAAAATAAGCGAGATTTAGCCATTATGCTTGAGCGCCTGCAGTCTTTGCGGGTGCACGTTCCAAAGGCGCCCAACTGTTGTGTATCTGGGGTGTAAATGGTGCCTTACACGTTACACACATGAGGACTGTTTCTGTCGCACTATTCGAAAACCTTTTGTTCAAAATCGGATGAGGGCATTGTATGTTGGAGACTCGAATCAAATTCCCGCACCACAAGAGAACAAATACTGTATATTTTCATCTGAATGAACCTGTGTCCCGTAGACTACTATTAATTGCAGCAAACTCGCAAGCATTTGGCGCCGTCCAGGAATTCGTTCATTAAGTCGTAGAGAAGCTTTAGCAGCCCCGTTGCCACCGTTCAGTGTATGTCAAATGCATATTCGTTCATGCAGTTCGTTGCCCTGGTAGAATTACCAGGGCTACCGGGGCTGCATTGCATATGTAGTTCGTTCTGCTCGTATGTATTGCAAGAAGATTAAACCAATCTATTTCCTGAAATCCAAATATTGTCGAATTGCAAAGCAAAAACAAATAGGTTTCCCATATATAAGAAATCAGAAAGCGAAAGCATATCACTATCGTACCTCACACTATTCGTCCTGATCATTGTCCTCATTATTGCCCTTCCAACTGAACCCGTTCCTGGCCCAGGACGTATCTCTATTGTCAGAATACGAGAAGTGGTAATATACTGGTCACAAGAAGGAGGATTCCAACGTCACTTTCTCTGCGACTGTTCCGCACCAGCGAAAGTATGTAAGTTGAAGAATTCAGTTATGAATAATCGTAATGATTGATGTTGAAACGCGGGTCTCAAGTTTACGTCACGCAGGAAGCGCTATTCAGTTGACAAAATCCGATTTCATATCGGTGTAAAATACCGTTTGTCTTTACGACTCCATCGGTGGTGTGCCGCTTTGCAAATGGCCGGGGGTTTCTTAAAGAAAATTTCTTCCTCTGAATTCCTGTACCTGTTCTCCTCCGTGCTTTTTTTCTGAACAATCTTTTTGGTATTTACTATTAGATGAAATGCTCTTAGTGTGCGCATAAACAAATAATACATTTGATGTGTATTCGTACTTTGATGCTGGTATTTACTAATAGTTGAAAATGTAAAGATAACAATAAACAATCGTAGGTAATTTGATGGTCGGCATCGGACAGTGAGTATCAAAGTCTGAATAAATTCGAAAAAGTATTTCTCGGAGTAATTGTGATGTAATAGAAGTAAGAGGAAGATTGATGCAAGAGCTCTGTACGGTTTGAAATGAACCAGACAATGCTAGATGGACACTTTTCTCTACTCTCACTGGACGGATCACAGCTAATAAAACAGTGATATGTTAAAGATCGCCCTTACAAAAAATTGTTAGCACTTTAATGTTGCAGCCAGCAGCAGTGATCATGTATCCTGTAATAAGGTAACCAGTTCTCACGTTCTAGTATACGCATGTATATATGGAGTAAATTTTGTGTCGACAAAGTTTACAAAATGCTGCAGTGCCGTGTTTTAGTAGCAAGAACTATTGTTGTGGCCTCTGATACCGTAAAAGAGTTCTTTTGTTCCGTATGTAGTAAATTACTTTCTCTAATACAAAGCGGTATTCGGAATCTATCTTTGTGTAGTTTATTAATATCGAAAAAGCATATTTTTCTAAACCTCTGTCCCTCTGTCCATCTGCTTGCCTGCCTGTCTGACCGTCCGTCCGTCCGTCCCTGTGAGCAACAGTAGCGGCTGAACTACTCAATTTCTTCACGTAAATGAATATTCCCCGATCGATCTGACCCGACATAAAGCCCTGCGATTTTGAAAATAATTCTTTAAATTTTGGGGATACTTCACTTGAAGCCCCTGGAACATTTTCAAAATTTTCTTCAAACAGTTGAAAATTTTTACTTTAAATTTCTTGTAATAATAGATTGAAATATACTTGTAAACATGACATATGTCCAATTTCCACTGTTAATCCTGAATTTATGAAAAATGCTAAAGGTTGACAGTTTTGAACCCCCATCGTACTTACATTATTAGATAGAGATTTTCTTCAAATAATATTGGTTCTCCATTCAGTGTTTTTCAGTATTTGAATATTCAAAATGGAAAATTTTCGAAAACATTGGAACTAAATTTTCTCAAAATCGACAGCAATTTTTTTCAGGAAATCTCTATATTGTAAATGAGTTCAATTCTCTACGTTATTCTGAAAGTCTTACTTACAAAATGATTTGGACAAAAAATATTGCAAAATGTAGGTGTTTTTTTAATAATACAGTATCGCGTTAACCAATCGCGTTAATTACCATCGCGTTAATATAAATGTTCTCGAAATATTGTGTCTTGATACCTAGAAGTCGATTACCATTGCGAGAAGTTTATATAATTTTTTTTATTTTGTATATCAAATGAGTATATGAACATGATGATCTTCAAAGATAAAGTTGCATAATAATACAATATACATTCTTTGTAGTGGATTTATCTGTAGAATATTGAATGAATAATATAATATTGCACATTTGTCCCAGTCGTTTAATACTTACATAGCGAATATTTCAAGTGCATCAGTTGAACTCGTTTTTAAAACATGGAATGTGTTGTTCGTGTCGTGATTATGGCTGCAGAACGAAGTTGTGTCGCAGATCACAGCTAGGGGAATATGTGAGTTAGAATTATATATCGTGACAGCTGCAAAGTAAATGATAAAGCTATATTTTTCGTTAGACGTTTTATATGGCTCGTAATAAACGTTTCTGATTAGTGAAAGTCTGACAGAGTTATACCAACCTAATCCTGGTTCCTACACAGTCACACAATATATAAACCCGACGCTCACCATCCTGGCGCACTCCAGCGCTGAGGAAGTCCACGGTATGAGGGTCGAAACGTCGGCATTACTGCCCTCGACGCGGTCGCATAACTCCGTTCGTGGAATCCTGCGATTGGATTCACCATTTTGATGTATTCTTTTGATTTTTTTAAATTACACAAATGTAAATTCTCTAACGTCAAACTATAGTTATATTACGGGTGTTCTTGTACATTATTGCATTTATGTGTACAAATACTTGATATGATTTCTCATGAAATGTCTCAAAAACTCAAAAACGTTTTGTGAGAAATTAAGCTTATAATTGCACATTTTCAGAAATGCTCAAATGACATTTTATCAAAAACCGCTCCAAATTCTTCGATAAAAATTGAAATAAAAACAGTTTTCGCTTTTCTATGATATTCTTAAAGTAGTATTTCGATTCCACTATTGGGAGGAGTGAACAATTTACCCAACTAAAATATGAAAAATATGTGTTTTAGGCGCCGGTAGGTAGCAACTGGGAAGAAGAAGGAAAAACCCGAAAAGCTACTCAAGAATAAACATATAAGGAAACTGATTCGTGCAGAAGGGCTGTGGTTTTTTGTAACTACACTAGTTCAGTTTGTTTTTCATATTTTTAAGAGTCTTTTCTAATTTATTTGAACGTGATTATGTCCAATCAGTTTACAAGAAAATACAGTGGTAGGGAAATGCACAATAAAAAGTGTAGCGTTAAACATATTTGGAAATGTACTCAATTAAGATTTAAGTTATCGTTGTTAATCGATTTGTGCATATTAATTTACAAAAAATGTATTCGATATTTATGACGCTATAACAATCTACTATGTTCTCATTATATTAGTCTCGTGCGAAACGAGTTATAGTAGTTAAATTCCATACAGGACGACGATCGTACCAGTTTTTTAACTCACCAAAATAGTAAAACACTTAGATCAATTCGCATTGCTTTCTCAATTTTATGTATTTCTAAACAGAGAAATGTTCCAAATTGAAGTTTTCATATGAAAGTAACTGGTTTTACCGTATTAGTATTCCTCTCCAAAAGTATTCGCAAATTTCTTCTGGTCATGTCGGCCAACTTTTCTTTACGACTCAAGCTTTGCTTGTGCAATGTGAAGTGCCCTATTCAGTTATATAAGAGCAGTTGGGACTGGGCGACTGGCCTACATCTGCGCGGAGGGGCGGGAGTGGCGACTTGGTCGTAATCAGGCGGCGTTTGTTCAGTGAAGGCGCGGCGACGGCCGCAGCGCGGCAGGGCGGAACGGCGCCGGCTGGACGGGGGGCGGGAAGGGGAGGGGGCTGCGCGGCACGCGAGCTACCCGCACGTGACCGGGTCAGATCTCGCACCCGCTCCTCGCTTCTCCCTTCAGCCAGGGCGCGCCGCCCGACTTTGAGGCGCCCCGCGGCAGGCGCCTCGGGCCGCGCGCCTTCACGCTACAACGAGCGCCGGTTTCATCTACGTCGGGGGCACTCTCAGGGAGGTATTCCTTTTATGGAAAATGCTCCAAATAAACTCTCTGGCAATGAAATTACTGCAATCGCAAAGTTCAATGTTCGTAAAGTATTAATGAAGTATGGGGAGAAACCAAGAGAAAAAAGATAAAAACTGCTGAAATTAGATAGGAAAGAGATACAAGAAGAGTGAGAAATGAAGAGAGATATGAAAATAGATAGGTAAGGGGAAAGGGGAGGAGACTGAAATGGATGGGAGAGAGGGATGGAGGAAGAGGGAGAGGAAGGATGACGGATATGGAGGGGAGAGGGAGATGGAGCGGGTAAGAGAGATTAAGAGGGAGAGGTAAATTCAGGGGGAGAGAGAGATTGAAGGGGAGGGGGAAATGGAGATGAAGTGATGTAAAGAGACTTCATATCGTGATTTCAATGGCCTGAAGCCGTGTATTTGAAGTTTCTGGTCCATGTGAACACAATATGTTCGAAAATAATTCAAGGGGATATGAAATGTGTCACATATTGTACATACAAATTTCTTAATAGTTGACAAAATGCAGACGTGTTTTTAATTACTTTTCTTTCTTTTAAAATGTTTCAAGTTACAGAAGATTAGAATTGGATTGTTTCATATTAATGAGAACTATCACGCACTCAGACAAATATTATACCATTATTCCACTTTTCTAAATCTGTAATCAGAGGGATTCCTTTACATATTTTCTTTCTTAAAGAAGTACGTAATTCAGTTAAACTTAAAGTAAATTGTGATGATTTGCGATGGTATATGTATTTGAAACTAATTGTTTAACGGATTTGAAAGACAAAATATGTCCAAGTAGGTAAGCAAATATTACTACAGGCCAAACCTGGAACATCAATTGGAATAAGACAGAATAATAAGGAATTTCTGCACTGAAGTATTCCCAGTGCATGGCGACCATCTCGGAATACTAGAGTGGAGGAAAATGCTTATCAGCGCAAACGTATGCGCGTTGTTTCTGAGGCGCACCTCATCGCAATCGCGTGTGACCTCGCCGGAGCTCAAGCGGCGATGTTGGAAAGCCGACCGCGCTGGCGGCGACGGCGTCTGCGGGCGGAGGGCGGGGGCGGGGGCGGGGCGGGGTCGAGGAAGAACCGGGGTCTCATGCATATGCGCGCGCCGCCCCAGACACTCCAATTACCCGCGGTCGGGTGCCCCGGGGCGCGGCTGCCACCGCCGGCCCCGCCGCCGCCTCCCTTCGCCCCCCGGGGCCACCCGCTCGGGCTCGGCGCTCCCAGACCGGCAGCCGCCACCGCCACCACTACCGCCTGCAACCACGCCAACCTCTACATCGACGTCGCTGACACCGCCACCACCGACATCCACACAACCACCAACCCCTACATCGGCACTACTGAAACCGCTACTACCAACATCCCCACCACCGCCAACATCGACGCAACCGCCAACCCCTACATCGGCACTACTGAAACCGCTACCACCAACATCCACACCACCGCCAACATCCACGCAACCGACTACATCGACGCCAATGACACCGCCACCACCAACTCCGTCACCAACACCGTCATTGCCTAAATCCATGCCAGTCCCTACATCGAGGCCACTGACATCGCCACCGCCAACATCCACACCATCAACAACATCGACCCCACTGACACTGCCGCCACCATCCACACCGCCACCAATATCGACGCAAACGCCAACCCCTACATTGACGCCAGTGTCTCCATCACCTACATTCGTCGAAGTCAACATCGATGCAACCGCCAAAGCCGACATCGATGCCACAGACACCGCCACCTCCAACATCGATGTCACCGACATGGCACTCCACCGCTAAAAAAAATGCCATCGCCACCTTCAACATCCACGCCTCCATCACCTACTCCTGCCCGTTGACCCCTCTTGTTGATTTCGCTGGCCCAATTACGCCTTTCCGCTGCTCCCGCTCACAGGAATTTCACTCACCCCCTCTTTCAACTGCTTTTTGCATCACTTCCTCTTGTTTACCACCAGATGTATCCGCCCTTTCGCGATCTCCTTCGTTCAGCTTTTATCTCATGTTTTCCTCCAATCTGCCGCCGTCACCTCTCGTAACTTACCCATCACTCCTTAAAAAGCTCTCCGATTTACTCCTTTATTTTTGGGGGGTCAGGTATAGTTAGGAAGAATAGTTCTCTGGCAGCTCTAAGATATTTCAAGGAAATTTTATTTTCCGATAATACTGATAGATACGATTCCTTTTCAAACACACGGAGAAAAAGAATGTACTTTATAATGAGATACAATAGTTCTTGTTATATTATATTCATTGCGAACGAATGAATATCTGGTTTCAAGTCAGTATAACTTATATTGTAGCTAATTCTAGAAAAATATTTACGCTTCATAATTAGCTTCTCGTTTAAATTTTAAGAATTTGAAAGAGAATGTCCCTTGTCACTGTTTCATCATGACCTTTAACCGCCTCATGAAGAGGCAGCCTAGCCTTCAATGAGACATGTCGCGCCCCTTGTAGACGTCCGCTCTTTGAATTAGCGAGGGGAAGTGCGGACATATCACTATCTCCCTTTGTACTTTCTCTGGATAGTTCGCTCTGATCATTTGTCGCTTTTCTTTATCCTTTTATTTGCTCTCTCGTTTCTCGCTTGTGCTTATCCATCCTTCCCGTTCTCACTTTCCTCTCACATTTCGCCACTCAGGATCATTCCCCTTTAATTCTTCCCCATCACGTTCTTAACATCCTAAAATACTTAGCTCTTGCTAGGACACCCCTCTAGCATGCAAATGCTTGTAAAAGTCTTCACTGTTGCTTTGTTCCTCTCTACTTCGTTCCACAGTCGAATCCGCTGAATCTGATTCTGTTTGGACATCCCTGTGTACCGCTCGAGCTCAGCTTCTCTTTGACTGTCGCTGGATGCAAACTTCGCGCGGAGGGACGCTTCCCTACCGGATCACAACGTGCACAGAAGCAGGAAGAACTAGAATTTGGCTGCAGTGGGTCTGTGTAGTAGGCTCCTCTGTTTTCCATGATGACAGAACGTCGTTATACAACTGTGTCGAGTAGGTCTCTATACTAATGTCTCAGGCCATTAATATGGATTTGGAGAGCTCACCGTGAATACAAGGGTAGTAGGTACTCAGTCAAACATTCTGTAGTAGTAACTTAATTTCAATTCCAAACACTATATCAGACTTAAAGTTAAGAAGAAATATAAAAGTTAACAACCAAAGGAATGTTCACTCTAAAAGTTTGGGTCTGATGCTAATATTTTGTGGCTGGTAACGTCCTAACGACCATGGTAAATGTAAAAACTACCAGTGCTTCATTAGCACGTTTTTATCTATCAATGTTACGTAAGTTATAATACTTCTTTAACCCGCAAAAGTATTTTCCTACCGCGGAAATATTCCCCCAGGATTCGAGCTCAGGTCCTGAGTTTATTATCGTTCTCTCTGGCTTGTTTTCGCGGTCTCGGAGGGCGCGCGATCCTTATATGATTGTGAAATCTAGACGTAGGTCTCTGTCAAGAATCGGAATTATCGGAACCGCTCATTCTCGGATGTTCTCGGCAGTATCGGCAGTTGATATTACTTATCTATTTTATCAACGGAGGGAGCTCTGTGCACAGTTTGTTGATAGTTCCGGCATGTTTCACTTGTGATAAACACCGTGCGCTCTCTTACAAAGGATAAAATAATTTAATACAACATTTTAATAATTTTGGTAATCAACTATAGGCGTTACAACAGCACTTACTTTCCCACATTATTTGTAATGCTAATTCAAAATTCCGCGAAAATATACTCACGTTTTCAAATAATATTACGTTACATTATTTAAAGACTTTATTTTTAAAAATAGATTTTTTTAAGTATAAGGGGTTTTTTCAATATTTCAATTGTGGGATCACGTCAACAAAATTTAACTTGTGCAAATAATGATTGTTACTTGAATGAATTACTTTTGAAAAACGTAATTATGTTTTAAAGTCTTCGCTTAATTTTGTTTGATCCTATTTAAGGGCGTCTCAAAGAGCACTGTAAAGACTTGACCAACGATACGTACAGTTCTATGCATTCAGTGCCCTTAGTCGCCTGAGATTTCATTAATATTCACCTCTCCACTGCCGATGTGATTTCTCTCACTAAAGAAGACGTCACTGACAAACCTACTCCTCCTCCGTCATCAGATTGCTGATCTCCATCAGGAGAGGTTCCGCGCGGAGCCGGGAGAGTTCGGTGCCTAGCGAAGCGGGTTGCTAGCAGTCGCGGGCGTGGGGTTCTTCTCTCCGGCACGGCGGCGCGGCGGCGCGGCGGGGCATCGCCCATCGCCCAATCCCCGAGGGCCGCGCCAAGAGCCGGCTTTGCGCTTTGCATAACAAACGCACGCCCGCCCGCCGCCCTGGCCGCCTGCGAGTGCGGAGAAGCCGGCGAGAGGACTTTTCCGACGCCCCTCTCTCCACACAGGCGCCGGCTGCTCCATCTTGCATGCCCTCTCCCGCTTTATTTGTCCATTCCTTTGATGGAGAGTTGGAGGCTGTAGTGCATTGTCATGCGAGCGTTCGGTTACCTTCAGGAGGCGCTCAGGAGCAATGAATGGCTGGGATGCGATGCAAATGTATTTGATGTTTGTGAAAGTGGTGCCGCACATGCTTAACGATCACATTGTATGCTCGAAAGGAATGTTTGCTTATAATGTATATTCCTCTATGCGGTTTACAAATACTCTTACTTTTTTATAAATAAGAAGGAAGTTTCTTCGATTAATTTTAGGTGACGTTAATGTTGCCTCGTAGTTGCCTTCTAAACCACCAATTTCCATTAAAAATATTTATCAATAGAAATTATCTATTTTTATACCAACGTATTTCTCTTGCAAATCTTTGTTTTTGAACTTCGTTTTCACATTAATATACAGCAAACTCTTTATGTAATGCGTATGAATCAGTAATATACTTTTTTTAATTTTCGATTCAAAGAAATGAATATTTCACCGTCTATTTTGTAGAAAATGCTTCGAAATTGCAGAACCATTCCATGAAATTAGTTGAATATAGAATCGATTGTACGTCTCCCAATTTTAAGAAACATCGCGCAATTCAACTATCAACTGTTCTGTTACATTTATTAGAAATACTTTAAAGAAAGATTACTATATTGTGAGAAAGTTGTTACCCCAACGAAATCTTTTGTGCTTTGATATTTTTACATGATTATTTTATCTATTTCTTTTTCGATGACATCCTTTTGATATAGGCATAAATTGCTTTCGCCTTCATTCCTGATCATATGTAAACTGTAGAATTTTAATATAAGTCCACCCAAAATAAAAATTTAACCCTTTTTCCAGAAAACTAATGTTGTGGTATTAACTGTAAACAACCGTTTTCAACGAAGTACAAAATGTGTTTAGAAAAAAACAGAAACGCATGTTAAAACCAAGAAATATCTAGTTTATCATACATATATGTTGCTTCGATCACTTTAATCATTTTTAAACAGATGTAAAAAATGGAAAAAATTATTTTTTTATTTCAAGAAATAAATCTTACTGTTTTGGCATAAATATCCGTGTAATATATTTGTTACGTTCGGAATTCAAAGATATTAAATGGGCGCAAGTTAAACTCCAGTTCTGACTGAACAAAAGGAACCGAGTGCGTTATAAACGAGTTTGTTACAAAACCCGAAACAAAAGGATATCCAAATTTGCAAGGTAACCTTCTCACCGCCTTGAAGGGAGGATGTTCGGGTCGGACGTGGCCTCTGTTCGCAGCAGCTGCCGACATAACACGTGTGCGTTCGGAGGCGAGGACGACGCTTGGGTGCCTGCGCGGAGAGGGTGGGGCGTGGGGCTGGAAGAGTAATCCTGGCGGCGAGAGGGCGCGCGTTTTAGGCCCGCGAAGAGCTGAGGCGGCGCGGGAAGTGGCGATAATAAGAGGAGGAGGAAACGACAGCACGGCGATCTGGGGAGAGGACCCTGACGTGAGGAGAGCTGAGAGGCGGGTGTAAGTACGTGGCCGCAGACGTGACTGCGGGAGGCGCGGAAATGGCCTCGTTGTTGCTGGGATTTTCGGTGAAATGGTGTCGGCGAGAAAGAAACTGCGAATGTGAATGCGTGAGAGTGGAAGACGAAGAACGCAAAAATTATGTGATTTTCAACATTGAATGTTCATGAAAAGGGTAGTGGAAAGGACGATGAATGAAGCTGTTTCTAGATATGAATAAAATAAGTAAGAATAAAAGGTTGTTTGTGGAGTGTGTGAAGCCCCTGGCTTTGAAGTAATTTAACCCTTTTGAGTGCATCAAAGATAGCTATTGATTTAATTTAAAAAATCAATAATCCCATCAAATTTGAATATTTGTAAAAAATATTGTGATGAACACGTAATATGAATGTAGACGCTGTTCTTCCCTACCACAAATGTCCTCAACGATTTACGTCAAATGTTCACGAAACGCAGAAGACAGAAAATTCACGTGACAACCATGAGGGTCATTTACCAAAGAAGACTGAGCCATACGGGGATAACTTTTGCCCGTTGACATAATTCCGTGCTGTACTGTTGTAAACCGACAGTAAGCGCAGCCGCTGCGAGAGGTGATAGCGGTTAGCCAGCGGCTGCGGCCAGCAGACCGGCGCCGAAATGGGTTCCGCGAATTGGGTGTCTTGCGCGGGCGGCAGGAAGTCAGGTGACGCGCGCAGGAGGCGACGCGGGCACTTCCATTAGCGCGCGCAGTGAGGCGCAGGGCGAAGGGCGAGCGAACCGGTGCCCGCCGCAATCAACGTGCCGACGACGGGCTGGGCGTGCGACGTGACACCCTCCGTGCCTCCGCCTCCGCCACTACGACAGAGCTCCCAACACCGCAACCTTCACAGCCATCACCTCCGCCGCCGCCTTTCCCTCTACCTCCGCCTTCTCCATCGTCACCGCTTACGCTGCTACCTCTTACACCGCATCCGCCGCTACCTACGCTGCCGCCACATCCTCCGACACTAACTCTTCCACCGTCACCGCCTTTCGCCGCCGCTACCATTGCAACCTCCGCCGCCACCGCCGCCTCCACCGTCACACCGTCTGCCCCTAGCGCCGCCGATACATCCGCCGCTTCCTCCGTCACCGCTTCCACCGCTACCTCCACCGACCCCGCCTCACCACCGCCTCCACTAGCTCTGACGTGACCGCCGCCGCCAGCTCCACCGCTACCTCCGCCACCGCCTCTGCCACCACCGCCCTTTACCGCCTCCGCCGTCACTGCGTCCGCCGTCACATGCGCCGTTGCCTCCGTTGCCGTATCCGTCACCACTTCTGCCTCCACTCTATCATCACTTCCACCGCCGTCTCTGTCGCTACGATCACCAACGCTGTTCATCTCGCTCATAACCATCGTGACCGCTTTAACGACGGCCACCTATTTCATCACTAACTCTGCTGTAGAAATTTCTCCCCCTCCACCCTTTGCCACCATTTAACCGTCCACTGCTTCAGATAGCACCACCTCTGTAGTCACCGCCACCGCTTCAATTAAAGCCACCGTTTCAACCAATGCCTTCGTCAGCCATCGCCATCGCTTCAGTGCCGTCCGCCACTTGAGTCACCCACCACCACTTCCCTTACTTACATCGACTACCTCCACCATTACCAGGACCACAACCATTACCACTACCATTACCAGTACCAATACAACCACCACTACCATTACCAACTCCGCTATACTTACCCCGGCTACCACTACCATTATCACCATCACTGCCATTACCACCACCACCACCACCACCACCAAAACTATTACCCCCACTCTCACTACCGTCGCCATCGCCGCTGTCGTGAGCACCGCCACCACTGGCGCTATCGCCATCGTTTTTGTTGCGGAGTAAATAGAAGTGTGCCAAAGCTGCGCACTCTCCGATTGCCACTCGGCGCGAAGGAGCGGAAAGCGCTGCCCTCGCGTGCGGAGGTCGCCCCAGAGCCATTAGAGCTTCGTTAAAGCGGAAGGTATCATTGCTGCGGATATGAAGATCATGTGGATAGCTTTGCGAATTTTCCACTTGTAATGCTTTCAAGAGTCGAAATTCTCTGTAAAGGCAGAATGTTTAATATTTTTTATTCACTGACTCCCCGCCTGACTTCTGCCGAAATATTATTCATGGTAAAAGTTACATTTAATTGTTACATTGTTTCTAAGAAAAAATAAATTTTCGTTTAGTTAAAGAAGAATCTGTCTGCACTAAAAATAATTATTTCTGAAAAAATTCTAAGAACTTGATTTCCGCAATCATACGTATGGGTTTTAAGGTCTATTGTAAACTATATAATCGAAATGCTCCGTATAACATTTTTTAATATAATGAAAAATACAGTTTTATTGCTAACTAGGACGATCTGTTTAAGACATGTCGGTTCTAAATAAATATAATGAACTGTACTTACAATACTCCAAGTTATCGAATTATTCCTTTTGCCTTTGTTTGGTTTGTCATAAATGTTTAAGCACATAAAGTGGAATAATCTGCAACCAAGGCACGTCGCAAGATCTCGATTAGTGCAGGGGAAGCATCCGCAGTGCTTTGGTGTGCGGCGGGTTGCAGCTCGGAAATGTCACGCAGTGCTCTCCCAATAAGCAGCTGCGGTCCGGTGGCACGCCACTGGTGTCACGCCGGGCTCAGAAGGACGCGCACGCGCGCACACGCATGCACGCGCACGGCACCCGCAGCTGCGGCGCCCCCAGCACGCGTGTCTCTCGGGAGGCGTGCGGCGTCGACGGGCGCCGCGCGCGCGGCAATTGTTTACGTCCCGCGCCGCGGGATTCCCCGGCGAGTCGTCTCCCGCCGCAGCCGTCGGCAGATTTATGCGCGCCCCGCGGATGAGGTGCGCTGTCGCCGGCGCTGCCTGCGCCGCCATCGGCACCGCCGCTGATTTATCGCCGTCGCGCCGCCGCACCTGCCCCGCTGGCGCCCGCCAACTGCTTGCGTCGCCCCACCGGGGGGCGCCTCGCCGCGCCCCGCGCCCGCGCCTCCGTTGCCACTGCTGCTTTGGCCTGTGTAGCTGCCACTACGCCGACACCAATATCGTCACCACTGTTCATGCCGAACCAACATCCGTTCCCACACTACCGCCCATCCCGACAACCCCCCACCATCACCACTTATTCCACCGGGAGCGGTAGCTCAGGGCATCAACTGATGTCACTGCAGCGCCTCTGCCCGGGAGGTCCTAGGTTCCCACTCCCCACGGCGGCAGGATTTTCGACACTAGCTCTTCAGCTAGGTCGAATTCAGCTGCTGTCTGGAGGAGAATTCTAGCGGCCAGCTGCTCTGATCGGTAGTTTTCCGTGGTTTCTCCGATCAACACCAGGCGAATGCCGGAACAGTACCCTAACAAACTGGTCACGGACCGCGCACGATCTTTCCTTCCTCTTCCTTGTTCTATCCTCTCCTTTTACACACACACATTCTTACACTAACATGCACTACACTACTACATATTCCGGGAGACCGGTCGGAAGCTTAGAGCTTGTCTTGGCTGAGGCGATGCCCCGTTGGTGGGAGAGTCCTGGTTAAGAGGAAACCCCAGTAGCCGACGGTAGGTCGGCGCCGGATCTCGCCATCCAGCGGGGGAAGATCACCGCCATCTCCCGAGAAAAAAACATGCACTACTCTAACGGGACTAATGACCAAAGCAGTTGACGTGCCCGGAAACATGAATGAATCAATCAATCAATCAACCACTTATTCCCACACGGGCTCCCACCCCGACACCATCACTCCAACACTACCATTGACTCCAACTTTATCCCCCTCCAACGATACCACTCTACTCCCACGCCTCTTCTCACTCCGACTACAAAACCCACACGATCATCTCCATTCACTGCATTGTGACCGCACCTCCATCACCAACATCACCACCACCTCCACCGCTGCCATTTTCACTAATAGCCCTTCCTGTACTATTGCTGGAGTCGCCACATTCACCGCGGTACCCTCACCTCCGTCACTTCTTGCTCCGCCGTTCCGCGTCCATCTCCACCCCGTCACCGTCGCCGTGGACGCAGCCCCGCCTAAACCGTCGCCCAGAGGGCGCGGCCATCTGGCGCGTGGGCGGGGGATCTTTCGACCTTGGCCTACATCCGCTTTGGCGGATGCGGCCTTCGCCTACCACCCTCCATCTTATCCATTGCGTTTATGTTACAGATAAAGATCGAATTTTGCTGTTACGACTGCCCCGTTATGTCACTACGGTTGCTGTTAGAACTCTCGGTTTAACTACGTAGATGGAGCAGAAAAAGCTGTATGAATCGCAATAAAAGGATCATAGCGTTCTTCATTCGGTAAAATTACGTAAAGCTGCGAAGAATCGATTTCAAGATTTCAACGGAAATTCACGTTTTGCGGTCGCATGACACCGAAAAAGTGTTTTTTTAAACGTCCCTCCCTCTTTCTGTCTCTCTGTTTGTCCGTCTCTCTTCGTTCATCCGTCTGTTCGTTCGTCTTTCCGTCTGCCCATCCCTCTAAGACTGGCGCCTAAAAAGTGCATATGATTTTTTCGAAAATGAATATTGGGCAGTGGATCTGGCCCGATTTGAAGCTCTGCGATTTTGAAAATCTTTCTTTAAATTTTTGAGGTACTTTACCTAGGGATCCCTGGTACATTGGAGCCATTTTGGAGAAAATTCGAAAATGTTTTTCAAAAATTTGTTTTTAACTTGTAAAAAGATAGTGAAATCCACCTATAAAGATGTCATAGTTCCGATTTTCATAGATAACTGCATTTTTGAAAACTTCAAAATTTCAGCGCCTTCCTAACACTTCAATATTAAAGATAAAGATTTTTGCTCAAATGAAATTAGTTCTTCAGAATTCGATCGTTCAATAACCTCACGTACGTTTTTTACATTTTAGTAGTTGTAACGTAATTTTAAGTGAAATATGGACTTGATAAAAATTAATAAAAATGAGGTATTTCCAGAAATGGCTCTAAATGTTTTCTTTAATTTTTTGTGGGAATAGTGCTGGTTTCATTGTAACGATGACATAAACGTCAATTTGTTGTTGTTTTTTGTTTAAAAACATACATGTAGGTTTTTTGTTATCTCTCACGTCGTTAATATTTACACATTATTGGCAATTTCTATACAATATTGCATTTGTTAGTACAAGAATTACAAATGATTCTTATAAAGTTTCTTGAAACTCAAACGTTTTCTGTGAAAACGAGCTCGAAATTAACATTCACATTTTAAGAAATGCTCAAACATTTTCTCGTAAACGGCTACAGATCTTTTCTACAATATTTGTGCCGTTAGTGATAAATAGACTTAATAACATTACACTAATGCTACTTGGAAGTTTTTTTTTTAAATTAAACGAATGTAACATTTTAAAATATCTTTCATGTCAATATTTACATTATGTGTATTTATTGTGTATTTCTGAGTACAATTGCTTCAAATAATTTCTCATGAAGTGTCTCAAAAAATCTAAAGTTTTTGTTAAAAACGAGCTTCAAAATACGCACTATCAAATACCCTCAAACGATATTTTCTTAAAAACTGCTCCAAATTTTTCGATGAAAATGTGCATATAGAACCAGTTTTTACCCTTCTCTAATATTTTTCAAGTCATATTTCAAATCTACAATTAGGGGTCCGAAAAATTGAGAAAACATGAAAAAACTGGGTTTTAGGCTCCACGAAATGGTAGCAGAGATGGGACAAAACGCAAAAGGCAGCCCAGACTGAAGATATAAGGAAACTAAGATGAGAAAGTCTGCGCCGTTCTTTAGCACCACTATTTATTTTATGTAATTCCCCAGATTTTTTGTGTCTCCTATCTGCTTTTTATCTCTTTCATTCCAGTTTGTGTTTTTATTTGTTTGAATAGTTTTTACTAAGGTTGCTCAAACTAACACGGTGAGGGTCCTTGTGAAAAACAGAAGTGAAGCAATTGGCTTCTAAAGAGATTTTCCGTAATGGAAACTAACACAATACAGGCGGGACGGTCGGAAACCTAATCGGAAGAAACCTGCTGGATATAGTTTTGATTTAATATGCTAAAGCGCATCGTAAGTTCGAACCGTCGCTCTTTGACCTTATAACGGTAGATGATAAAAAGCGAGTTTAAACGAACTGCTAGAAACTGCTGGAGGTAATTTTGATCCACATTTGCGATGAATCTTTAATATCTCTTAAGTTTATTGCCCGTTCACTGTAGAATTTTTCATTTCCGAAAATCTGCTGCTCTGGACATTCTAAAATACTCAAGAAGTGTAATGTACTGCTTTAGACACAATCGCTCAAAATGATATGCGGTTAAGGTATTTTTGTCGGGTTCTAGAAGCGAATAATCTTGAAATTATATTTTGAAGTAGGTCAAGTTCTCTTATATTTAATGTCATCCCTTTTTAAGTGTATTAGATTCCTCAATTCAGGCTTCCGAACAAAATATATGTATCATTTGTGGCGGTAATCGGCAGTAGGCAGTAATGTGCATGTGAAGTCGTAGGCTTCCGCGGCCGGAGTCATGTGAATGATCTTGGCAGTGCGAGTGACGCCGCGTCGAAGTCTGTGTTGCCAACGTTTCGACCATCTTTTCGTGGTCTTCCTCAAGGCAGAGCAGCCTGTTATATCCCTCGGATGGTGGTGTTCCACCTCCGTTTGAACATGAGATACGACGCCCACCTACACGGTGCTTCCCCCTCCTGGTATTTCTCTCATTGGGGGACTACCCTAACCGCGACAAGCTCTATCCTCTCGAAATGTGTTGTAATGCGGAGCATGTGAGAGTAATTCTGCATATGCAGATGGGATGGAATGAGAAAGGAATGATTCCGACCGGTCCATGACTTCTTTGTTCGGGTACTGCTCCACCATTCACCGTGTATTAATCGACGATACCATGGAAAACGAACGATCCCAACACACAGCCGCTAGAATTCTCTCCCAGACTGCTCGTGAATTCGAGGAGGGAAGAAAGCGTAAAAAGAACCACCACCGTCGGGCCTCGCACCCTTAGTTCTCGCGGTCAGCGACACTGGAGGGGCAATGACTGCTGCCACTGAGTCACCGATTCAAGATCATATTTTTTTCATTTGATATTTATAGTTTTTTAACTTATTTAAGGTCGTTTTTCAACTACAGCGATCAATATAAGTAACGTTGGGTGTAACGATAAAGTTATATAGACAAATAATCGTCCATGCTCCGGGCGGGATGCGATTCTATAACCCTTCAGGCATGAAGCAGATACGGCTCTCAAGCCTTAGAAACTTCCGCTCTCCGTACCGGTATTATTTATAATTGTTCTGTATGTTTTAAGAATAATGGAACATGTAAATGTATTCGGTAAATTAAATTTCTCTGAAATATCCTAGGGCGCTCAGAGGACCATTTTACTACATATGAGACCAAGAAATTAAAAATAAAATTATTGATTTGGTATTTATAACGGTTGAGCATCGAACTTTATTTATCAAGATAATAATGTTAACCCATTATTCAAAACAACAGTTGTTTAATCAAATGAGTATTCTAAATTATTAGTTAAAGATCTTGCGCTATCAAAAAAGGTAAGAACATGGTACCCAACCAACAGCGGTAGATAAAAATACTTTTGTCATAATTTTCCACGTTAATGAGTGTAGTCTACGATTTCTGAATTGGTCGCCTCCCAGAGATACTCCGTTCATGAGTGAGTGTTTCTTCGTGATGGAATATGCATTTTCGCCACTGTGAGATCGGTGGAATATTAAGCACATTGCTGCTTTAACTGCTTCTTCTTCCGTTTCTCTGCTGCTTCACAATTTTACGATCTTTCTACCCGACATGTGTGGTATACTTCTGCCTTCTCCTGAGCTTTAACTCTGTTATGCAAAATAAATTTGCAAGATGAGATTTCATGAATATGAATATTTTTAAGAATCAACGAGTGATGAAACTACTTCCGATTTTTAAAAATAAATTTAGAACCCAGAATGTATTTCCTTTTAAGTATATTTCATTTAATAACTACATTGATATAAAAAAAGATACAAGAAATATTCTCCACGTAAGAGTTCAAGAGTACTTTCTAAGAATATTCGCGTAGTTAGCGTCTCTACTGTTTTCGGACAATTTGTGTTATTTATTTTTATGGCATTTATTGTTGATGACACTAACATACATAACTTTTACGTCAGCTCCTGATCTTCTATAACAATCTAAATTTTTTTCATCATCTATTGAGAGATTTGTTAGTGCTTCCGGTCGCGTGAACTTTAAAGGTCATTAGACCCGTACATGTAGTGCATGTCTTTTCTCGAGAGGTGGAAGTGATCTTTCCCCGCTCGATGGCGAGATCCGGCGCCGACCTACCGTCGGATGCGGGGTTTTCCCCATCCCGAAAGTCACACACAAGCGGAGCACCGCCTCAGCCAAGTTTGCATTTGCTACACTTGATCTAGATAGTGTCGAAAATCTGCCACTGTCGGGACTAGAACCTAGTATCTCCCTTTCAGAGGCACTGAAGTGACATCAGTTGATGTCCTGAGCTACCTCTCTCGGTTTCATCATCGAAAATTAACAAATCTCTTTGATTTAAAAAAGCTTATTATTTTTGTGCATTAGAAGACGTCATGAAAGAAGCAAATGCTTCCAGCCATCATGGCCATCTCTGTGTGTTGTAAGTGCGAAAGGGAAACGACATTCACGGGCCTCTGAAATAGCGAGCGAGAGGTAGTGAAAGGCAACGGGGAGAGATAAGGTGCCGGGTGAACGGAAAGGCGCACTTGCCTTTCTCCTCCTCTCCCTTCTTCTGATCTGAAACCCGCACCCCAGCACGCCCACTATCATCATGTGTCCCCTTCTTGTCCCTCGTCATCTGCCCAGTGTACCCTCCCCTCCCCGTACCACCACCCTCTTTCATTCCCTCCTCTTATCGCCTTCTCACCACCTCCCTCCTCTGTCCCTGGTCCCCTGCTAGCCTGACCCCTCGTTCCCTTCTCTTTCACCCATCGCCTTCTCGCCCGCTTGCCCACCCAATCCTTCGGTACCTTACTCCCTCTGAGCTATCGACAACTCGTACCTGCGTCCCCTCGGCCGCTCATCTCGTCACTTCCCCTTCCTCTTCCCCTTATCCCTTCGTCGCTACACCTCATCTCCTGCACGCGCCCTCTCTTCCGTATCCTCTCTTCTCTACGTGCCCTCACATCTCCATGTCAACTCCCCTCGTCCTAGCCTCGTAGCTCTCTAGCTTTCTAACTCCATCACCATACGCCCTCAAACCCTTTCCCCATGCCCGGTCTCTCAGACCCTCCCCGCCACCCGCTCACTCCTGCCTCACCCCGCCCATTCTCCCGCTTTGCTCTCCCGCTCCCGCGATGGCTATCGGCGCGGGCGATGCTCCATTAAGCATGCGCTCGCCCACCGGCCGGCGGAGGCCGCCCTTTGAACCCTGCGCCGCCCTCGCCGCTGCTTCCTGCGAGTCGTAAACAAGCTAACGCTACTATTACAGCCAGATGGAAATCTGGCGGCTGTAACACGGCGGTATGACTGGAAATACGTGGGTGTTTCACGGGTTCACTACAGTGGGGCGTCCTCCGCTTGATCGGAAATGCAAGAGGTGCGGGAAGGACTATTTGCAGAGGTTGTTAAACAGGGTTGTTACTGAAATGACCATTTCTGTAGAAAGAATAGCCTTCACAAATTCAGTGAACGTAATTACACGATTACTAGGTTCAAAAGTAGTGTAAAAAACTTTTTTTTTAAATAAAACGAGTATTTACATTTTGTACATTATATGTAGTATAGGAAAAGCGTTTGAATCGGTCCCAAAATTCGGATCGGCGTTTCGTTAAAAAATACGTTTCGATAGTTTCGAAAATGAACAACGTGTTTTTACAACGAAGCGAGGATGGAAGAATAAATCGATTGGATGGATGAGTGTGTGTATTTATTACACATAACTCGAGGAGATTAGCAGCCGTTAACCTCGGTTTTGATTCATACGTCATGAATAAGATTTTATGTCTTGATTCATCACGTCATGAGGCAAGTCTGTAACACTATCTTAGTAATACACTTCTAAATTTCGTCCAAACCATTACAATATCTAAATTAAGCATTTCACAAGACTAGGACGAGGATCATTTCGATAAGCAACGCATCCCCGTTTTGATTGATATTAATAAAGAAATGTTTGGGATCTAAAAATTAATATTGATCAAATATGCACAATACATTTCTTTTAAATAATTCTATGACAGATGGTGGGTAACGAATATTTTTTATTTATTTTCAATCTTACTTTGTAGTCGTAAATAGTCATTCATGTTAAATTTTTATCATGGTATGAACATTCAATACATCTTGCCCGTATTTTTATTATTTCTAAAAATATTGTCCATTTAACTCGTATTTAAGTAAGAAATCAAGTGAAAAGCATATATTATTTTGTTTTGCAAAGAATTAATTTAATTAAAGATTATTCTTTTTTCACAAGTGTTAATTTGTGAGAAAAATTGTATTCCTTCAAATAATGGAGAATATTTCATGAGTTTATAATTAATATTTTACAAAACATAATTGACAAGTGATATAGTGAAAACGTTTACCGAAGATGTTTCAAATTTTTATACCTTGTTATGTTTTTTTACGAGTTACACTAGTAATCCAAAACTACATTGTTTTACTAATGCTGAATTAATCCGGTAAATTGCTACGGTCTATTTTGGTTAATTATTGAATTAAAGATAGGACAAAACAGATGAACTAATTTTGGGAATTTGAGAGAATGTAGAAAATGACATTTTTATTTAAACGAGTGATTCAAAAAATAATC
Organism: Teleogryllus occipitalis; assembly: GCA_011170035.1. NCBI lineage: Eukaryota > Metazoa > Arthropoda > Insecta > Orthoptera > Gryllidae > Teleogryllus > Teleogryllus occipitalis. The sequence goes on along the minus strand of BLKR01000536.1, from coordinate 135,450 downwards.
ATTAATATAATTTATTGATAAATCAATTTTTATATCAATCAACTGAATTAAATCCTCTTCATTCTATTTAAAGTAAAGTGTAATATTCTTAAAATAGCTAATTTTTACTTTCTCGTATACATACGTGTTATACGAAGTAATACAAGTATTATAGAGAAAGTTATGTAATGCTGCGGAAAATCGGAGATTTCAACAGAAATACACGCGGAAAGTTATGTCCATTTAAAAAAAACTTTTAGTAGTTTTCGCGCAAGATTGCGTCCAACATGTGAAATTTTAAAAAATAACAAAAACAACGTTTACTCAAAAAGAGCAACAATTGTTTCCTTTAAACTTGTGGCAGGGATAGTGCTAAATGTACACTATTAGATATAAACGTCATTTTCTCTTATTCTTTTGTTTTTACAAAAATTACAACAATTTAATTTTTTGGTTAGACTCTCACGTCGTTAATATTTACATTACCGGCAGTTTGTTAACATTATGGCATTTATGAGTACATGTGGTTTAAATAATATCATATAAACTTTCTCAAAAACGGTTCCAAATACTTTCTTCAAATTTGTCGTACGGATATTGCTAATTGCACTGTTTAAGATGATCTAAAATGAATTTTGTTGCATTCTTGTAGTTTTTCAAAAATTACACAAATGTAATTTTTTTAAATATCTCTCACGCCTCTAATATGCACACTTCCAGAATTTTGTATTCATTATTATATTTGTGAGTAGAAGTGCTTCAAATAATTTGCAATAATGTTTTTCGAAACTCAAAAGCATTCTGTGAAAAAGCTTCAAATTTCGCATTTACAGTAACTATAACGCGATTTTCATAAAAACTGCTCCAAAATTATCAACGAAAATTCCCACATAGAACGAGGTTTTACTCTTAAGTTTTAAGTAAAGTTTCGTTTCTGCCATTAAGAAACCGAAAGAAGCAAATGTGAAAAAGTGATATTTGGGCGGCGATAGATGACAGCTGAGAAGAGGATGCCGCACGACCGTAAAGCTAGATCCGGCCAAAAAATTAGAAAACTAACTGGTACGAGGAAGTCTGTGTCATACTGTAGCAACACTAGTTACTTTCTCGTTTACGTACGTATATACGTAGTATAGAGAAAGTTATGTAATGCTGCGGAAAATCGATTTCGAGATTTCAACGGAAATACACTTTCGGAGCTCCTGATATCGACAAAGCTGTTTTTTCAAATCGCCCGTTCGTCTGTGCACACTACTAGGGCCTCAACCATACGTAAAAGTTTTTCCAAATTGAAGACACCCCTGTACATCTGGCCCCAGTTGAAGCTTTGAAATTAAAAAAAAATTCTTTAAAATTTGGGGGAACTTTTCATGAAGCCCCAAGGACATTTTCAAAATTTTCTCAAACATGGCTCCAATTTTTTCTTAAAATTTCTTGTAGGAATAGAGTAAATTACACTAATAGAGGTGAATTTTCGAAAATTTTAAAAGTTTGAATTTTTCGGCGTCTGCCTACAATTACAAAATTAAAGAGAGATTTTTCCTTCAAATTAAATTTCTTCTCCATAATTAGTTCTTTCATTAACTTCCTGTATATTTTTTTAAACTTTTAGTCGTTTTCGCTCAATATTGCGTGCAATTTGTGCAATTTTAAAAACTAACAAAAACAAGATTTTCACTGAAACAGCTCCAGTTAATGTACAGTATAAGATAACACAAATGCCATAATTTTGCCATGTAATTTAATTTAAATGCCATGTAATTTGTTGGCTTGTTTCTTACATCATTAATATTTACATTAGCGGCGATTTGTTCGCAGTGTTATACTTATGAGTGCATGTGCTTTAAATACTCATATAAAATTTCTCGAAAACCCAACCGTTTTCTGTGAAAATGAGCTCAAATTTCCGCATTTTGAGAAACGCTCAAATTCCATTTTCTCCTAAATTGCTCCAAATGTTTTCTTTAAACTCATCCAACGTTGCTTATTGAACTGTTTAATATGACGTCAAGTTCATATTGATGTATACTTCGGATTTTGTTTTAAATACACAAATGTATTTTTTTAAATATCTCCCACGCCATTAATATGCACATTTTCAGCAACTTATAAACACTACTGCATTTGTGAGTTAAAGGGCTTTAATTAACTTCCAATAAGTGTTTTGAAAACTCAAGTATTGTCTATGAAAACAAGCTTCAAATCTTCCATTTACTTAACGCCTAAACTCTATTTTCTTAAAACAGACTCCAAAGTTTCCAATGAAACTTGCAATTTAAAACAAGGTTTTACCCTTTTTTAATATTCTTAAAGTAATGTTTTGTTTTCCTATTAGGAAACCAAAAAATTGAGAAATGTTAAAAAAAATACATTTCGGATGGCGATAGATCGCAGCTGGGGAGAGGATGGGGCAAGACCCTAAAGCCAGTCCACACCAAGGAAATTAGAAAACTTTACTTCGAGAAAGTCTGTGCCATTGTATATCACCATTGATTTATTTATATAATACAGAAATAATAATTTACAAAATCATGGAAATAGCACTAAATCGCTCCTAATACAAATTTTGACTGTTAAGCTGTTATGCAAGCTTATCTATATGATCGACTTGAAATAACCTTAACGCATAAATCAGCTTATAATAATTCAATGTTCAGAGAAGGATCAGTCCCATCCATTTAGGTGGATTTACTGCAGAGACCATCGACACGATAATATTTGAATGTCATAGGTTTCATGATTCGGAGAAAATCACGTTACATTAAACGTCATTGAAACAAGCTATACAGGAATGGAAATAAAATAATGGATTAGTGATCCTGAAATCGGAAATTATACCCATTCTGATACAGGAAAAAGTAAGTGTTTGATTTTTTACTTTTCCTTCCTATATACGAGTATTTTCGAATATTTTTATATATGAATCGTACTACAGCATAGATAAAAAAAGGAATGGGAATCACCTTAACAACACGGTTTCAAATTTTCGGTCTTAAATCCCATATTAAAGGTTTTATTGACCTGTAACTTCACACACACGTTAGTAGTAAAGTCTATTCGTGTTGCTCCAAAGATAGGTAAAGCTGATGCAGGTGGCGAGGAAATCCACGCAATTTTGTACCCGGATATCATAATGTCTGCATGGATTTTTTTTTTTTGAAGAAACATACTATCTGTTACAAAAACACGGTTCGTGCGATTTCATGTACGAGGAATGTATTGATGTTTAAAGAACCACTGACTAAAATTTCTGATTATTGATGTTTAAAAAACCACTGACTAAGTCTACTAGTCATTTCATTTCAGTTTATTACAAATTCTTATATTTTAGATTTACTGAACATACGCAAAAGGTATGCTGAATCAAATAATATTAAGTTAATTAAATAATTTAGAACATGTAATTATCGCATAAGATTATGTTAAATATTGTAACATGACCACTTCAAGACGCGTTATATTTTCCCTTGGAGTTGATATATTTTGATAAGTTGCTCATCTGGTTTCTCCGATACTCAACTTTATCTTGCCTAGTGTTTCTCAAAGTTTAAGTTTTATTGAGTAATTATGTTATGATGGCTCTGTATTACCAGATTTCAAATGCGTTTTACATAAAGCAGAAAAAAGTAAATAAATCAATTACAAACAAATTATTTATTTCGGTTTCTTCAAAATTCTTGAGATAAAATGTTGAATAGATATTCTGAAAACTATTATTAAAATTATGTGAGATTTTTCCGCAAATTATATTTATTTGCAATTGTGAACTTTAATTACAATTTTGTATTTTTGTCTAGATTTGTTTTATAAATGAAATCACATTTGATTTAGAATGAAAACTGAAGACCTGCTGCAAACTTTGGCAACGTAACGATAAAAACATTGTATATTTTTGAAACGATAGCTTTCTTAGCGAAGCAAATATTTTTGTACAATGACGTTACATGTGACGATACTTGGGAAATCAATATCCTTAGATGTGATAAAACAAAACCAAATTAGAAAACTAAGGAATGAATTATCTTCGCTCCTTTTTACCAAGCTCTTACTTCACCGACCAACAGATTCTTTAGAACCATTAGACCAGCAGTAAAATATAGTAGTTGCTTTAATATGTAATATATCTCCATGTCAAGTGAAATGGCAATGTAAAACATGTGTGTGAAGCAGCTCAAACAATCAATTCCGATTTGTATTTCGTTTTTTCATGCAAATATCTAAGCATTTGTTCTTAGTTATATTCTAGTTTGATGTTTCTTTATTGCATTATAATTATTACAAATTAATCTATACGTGACTGTATAAATTTATTTTTAAAAATAAGATGAGAAAATCTAATAATTAAAGAATTGACTGCATTGGAAACTTGGGAACTTCGAACTTCTTCCGGTCCTTACCAGAAAATCTATTATCTGACAAGCTTGTTCAAATATTCTACTCTGCATTTTTATGAATCAGTGCAAGATGTAATTAATCCTGCGTCATACCTACAGTTTAGGGTACATAAAAGATGAAGATCATTCAGCATCACCGACCTAAACAGAACAGGCGCCTGGGGCGCGACCGCTTCAATTAAAGCAAGGTTCTTTTTCTTCCCGATACTGCGCTCAGAGCTAACCTCCAGTCGAACGGAAATAATGGCGAAAAATTCTCATTCATTATCTCACAATACATACATAGCTGGTGAAGCACTGTTTGACCTTGTGTGGTGGACTGTTTCATTCAAAATATTCGCTAAACACGAGTCGCAAAAAAACAAAATTACTCCAAAAATGTTCATCTAACATAGGACAATATGTGTATCATTGAATTCGTCTTTTTATGCTTGCCACGATAGACTGAAAAAGTGTGTATAGTTTCATTTGAAAAAATAGTTGTCTTAAATATCTCGTAAAATACAATTGATAAAACATAAATGAATATACGTATCAATTGGCCTCATCCCCTCGTGCACTTTCGTGAAAACTGCATTGCAATAACTTAACCCGTTCAAACGTTACATGAGGTATTAAAGTTACGTGTATCATCCTGTATTTCAGGAATTACTCATATCATTTTCTGTACTTTCATCACCAGAAATCGATACTCTAAAAAGAAGAAACCCACAAAACATTCACGTTTTCGGTGTGAGGACCTCACAATGAAAGTTTTCTGTCAAGAAATCGCTGTAACACATGCGTGAATTACACGCATGAAATTATATTATAATTTCTTGCTGATGAACAGCAGGAATAGGGTGGATTTTGAATGAATTCTTTCCCACCATTGGCCCCTCAACTCTGTTCCATCGAGCCGTGCGGTGCAGCGCTGGGTGGCGTGGGCGGGGGCGCGAGAGGCGAGCTGCCCGGGGCAGTGCGCGTTGGCGCGTGGCCGGCGACGCCGCCAGTCGCGAGCAGAGCGACCTTGACACGCCCCCCGCCCCCAACCAACTTGGTCCAACTTCCGCGCCCGCGTCCTTCGCCTCCCCGCACAAACAGCGACGCTGCTGGCGGCAGCGACTCCGGTTACGGCCGGCGGTAATCGCCCCGCAAACTTCCCACAAACGACGCGGCCCCGTTCCCCTCCCCGCCTCCGCTCACGCCCCTTTCTCACCCCACCCCACCCCCCCGCCACCGCGCGCGGGGCTCGTCGCGCTTAATTCGCCTTTGCGCGCGGGAAAATTTCCGACTTCTTTATGAGCGGAGGCGGCCTGCGCAGTCAGCCGTTGCGACTGCCTCCGTCCTGGAACCACATTGCCTGCCCTTCCTTCCGCGCGCCCGGCCCGTCGCTTATTGTTCTTCTCCGCGGTGGTCGTCTTGTTATTTGAGAGTAATGGGCCCGTGGAAACGACTGACGCAAAATGTCTTGACACTGGGCGAACAGCTGTCACAAAGTGACGTATTTCGGAGCCGCGAATAAAATGTCACTGATGAAGTTGAAAATGTGTAAAAATACGACTTGTTAAGGAAAAATGATTTCTTTGAGTGCTATAACATGTAAATGACTTGTTTGCATATTTTCATTTCCGATGAATTTTGATGGAAGGGCGAAGTATAAAGTACTGGTTTACAGGAGTAGATTATTTGGCGAGAAATGAATGAATCGAAGTTCCCCTAAACAAAGAAATGAATCTAAAACTGTGTTTGTGTGTATGTGTGTGTATTTGAGAGAGAGAGAGAGAATGGTAAAAATAGTACAAAGCTCTCCATACAGCATATACGCAGATGATTTCTGTTGAGTAACTAGACATGTTTCCATGAACATTGCACTAGCGAAGATCACGATATTGATGTTAATTCTGCGGATCGCCTTTGAATTACGGCAAAGACCGTGCAAAGCGACTATTTGAATTTTCTAGTACTTTCGGGTGTAGCAGTTAAACGCGATTGCGTGTGCTGTTTCTATTCATGCTTAATTCTCCCTGGAAGGAATATTGCGCCCTTGTTTCGTGGCTAAAGCTAATCATTTCGATATGATCAAAGTGCACGTGCAAAGCCAAGTGGCCCTCGTCTCCTAGCTTGCTGTCGATAATTGGAAACTGCAATCAGCTACTTGCGGCTTACAGAGTGCTTTTTGCGATTGGCATTCTGGGTGGTATGAGAATGTGACATTTTAAAAGCATCTCATTTCCATCTTGTGATGCTAAACATACAATATATTGTTCACATTATATTGTGTGTATATATATATATATATATATATATATATATATGTATCATTATATACATTGTATATATGTGTGTATATATATATATATATATATATATATATATATATATATATATATTCCATACACATATTTCTTCTCAATACATTGTACTAGAGTAAATTTCATTACCAAACTACTAAATTATTCCCTGTAGTTTCCCTGCCTTTTTCAGAATCTCAGTTTCCTTTCATTGTTTTTCTTCTCGTTTTTTTAATGTATCCACGAATTATTAAGACTGCAGTCTTGTCATAACAGTCTAACTTGAGAGTATTTTAAGTCAGAATTATTGTATCAATATTTTATCGCTTGCAATATTTGAGACGTTACAAGTTAATATATTGCTAAAGTTTTAATTATCTCTTTCTATTAGAATATAATTTTGTCACTCCTATAGTATTTTGCCGCTTTACCTCATTATAAATTAAGTGTACGATACCTCTTGTACTTTCTTGCACATTCGTGGTCACATATACATCTCGCAGACATCATCTAATTGTTTTTATTTATTTATTTATTTTCTTTACCCACACAAATTTCAAGAACATTCTACCCTCAAACTCGAGGCGACTCTTGTATCTTCCACTGTTTTAAAAACGGAGATGAAACTGCATCCAAACTCATCGAAGAGCGTCTGAACTGCCTCTTCTCGGTGGACGCTAGAAACTACAGCGAGAAACATGAGAACTACTGCGAGAAACATGAGAACTACAGCGTACGCGTTGTTAATTGCGGCAATTAGTAGCCACGCTGGCACTAAGTGCGATTGTCTCGTAGATGAATTGCCTTCTACAGTATTGCAGCTCCACCCACAAGCTTTATGCAAAAATGTGGTTGGGTTCACGATTAACGACGGTGTTTAGTCGATAATTATCTTTAACTTTTCATGTATGAGATGTGGCAAATGTATGTAATTTAATACCAAAAATGTCATTAAGATATTGCTAGAATTATATTAAGATTTTTGAGTCTTGTGTTTTCCAAAAAACAAAAACAAAACCGTAACTGTTTCTTTCCACAAAATACTTTTCAATTAACTTGAATGTCTTTTCTCAAACGTTATGCTGAGCCATTTCTCTTTTTTCCTTCTTTCTTTCTTTCTTTCTTTCTTTCTTTCTTTCTTTCTCTTTCTCTCTCTTTCTCTCTCCTTCTCCCTCTCTCTCTCTCTCTCTCTCTCTCTCTCGTTTTCTTGTAAATAATACAATTATCTTATCATAGCCGTGTTATATTTCAACAGAAAGTTAATTGTACTAGAATCAGCTGCTTTAGAAAGAAAGAAAGAAAGAATCATACATTTAGGACATTTTATGATAAATAATTTTCATTTTCTTTTTTTTATCTGTTTTCCTCTTTTATTCTCTCGCTTTGCCTATTTATCCTTTCTTCCCTTTCTCTCGTCCATTGTAGATATTGCGCCTTCCTTTACCCACACAACTCGTTTATTGGAGAGAAACATGTGTTAATAATGTTCATTCAATCATGTTAGTATTATCTTTAAAGGTTAATTTGACGGTTGCATTATTACTCAACTGGTAGATCAGCAATAATTTTCTGTCGTAATGTATTAAATTACAAGATACTGATCGAAGCTTTAAGAGCTCTTTGTGACTTCATTTTCACTTCGTTCCAGTCTTGATTATTTTCCGAAAACAATTATAATCGGGAAAAGTTCTCCAAGAAAATCATAAATATGTATAAGGCATTACAATCTCACAAGAGACATCAGTATGCACGTTCAGTACCCTGCGGCTCCTTGAAAAACATGGCAACGATACTCGAGGTGCGGACGGCGGGCAATGGAGGAAGCTGCGACGACATGGTGCCACGGCGCCCGGCCGGTCCCTGCGACGGCCGTCACCGCCATGATTGATCGTCGCTGCCCGCCCCGCCCCTCCCCACCTTCGCCCCGGTGCCCTGGCGGACCCGCGCATGAATAATGCAGGCTTTACATTGCGCTTTCGACGCGCGAACACATTCATTGGAATCGTTGATTGGGCGCTCCGGCGGGAAAACGCACGGCTCCCGCCGGCGCCCCCGCCCTCCCCCCACCCTCGCTCTCCGTCCGCACCCTCTCACTCACTCACTCGCTTCGCTCGGACCGCGCGGAAACGGAGCGGCCGGGCCCGCCGCCCGCTGTTGTTCTTGTCATACGAACGCCCCGAGTAAATAGATTTATTTCTGCAGTCGGCGCGTCGCGGGCCTCTGCCTCTAGGGAGAGTGGCAACTACGTCATTTGTCAGCAGCCGTTTGATGCGAAATGAAACAATTTGCCAGGATACGATGGACAAGTGCTAAATTTAAATGTATGAACTGGGTGTAATGCGCCATGTCTATTCATGGGTAAAAACATAACGTAATATCGAAAGCAATAATTCTTCGTGCTGAATAAAGATTATCTTCTTATTGTCTCCGCTTTATTCTAATAGTGCATCCTACCTATGAGTCTTTCCTAATAGAAAAGTTACATGCAAAATAAAAGATTGAAGTAACAGAACCGGAAACAGATGTAAAGAAGAACCTAATGCCAATAATCTACTGTAGTACGAATAATCCAGAGGGCTTAAGAAATGAGCATGAGAATGTCTTAAATTCCCGTATAGAGTCAATATACTCGTGAAGCCTATTGATATATTTTCAAAATATGGGTTTTATCAAACTTCAATCTTGAAAATTTACTGAAATCTGAAGAAAATAGAATGTTTGAAAAGCACGTAAATATGCACTTGCACCACGTTATGTCCGTTGTAATTTCTAAGAGTTTTACTACTTTGGCACCCTCTTCTGTGGAACTGAGCAGTGATTTTAGGGTTCCATCCTTTTTCAGAAATGTTCTTATATTATCTGTAGGAGGGCATTCAAGAATGTGGTGGGAAGTGGGGACTGCTGGCACCACTCTTTTGGCAGGGATCTGGATCTACGGACGGACGGAAGGACAGACAGATGGACGAACGTTTTGAAAACAAACACTTTTTAGGTATCAGGGGACCCCAAAACGTGTATTTCCATTAAAAACTCGAAATCGATTTTCCACAGCATATATAACTCTCTCTGTACTGCGTATATTACCTATTATAGAGATATGAATATATGTACATCGTATATACGTACGTATACGAGAAAGTAAAATAAATTATATATATATATATATATATATATATATATATATATATGGAATTGCGATTCCAATGATGTGTCATTTTTGTTGAAGCTTGTCATGCAAAATCGACACACGTACAAATCAAGTTCTATTCAAAAAGTGTGATTGAACGAATTATTAGCTATTACTAATACCTCCCAGACACAATTTAAATTATTGATTTTCGCAGCACACATATTCTAGTTATGCATGTAGAGGCAAAGATGTATTAATTACACCCAAAAATATGGTAGACATATTTTTTACTTTTCTTATGCTTCTGTTCATGCGTCAAAACTGATGTTTCCTTTTGAAAGGGATTCGTGATTTAAACATGTTTCTAATCAACATAAATTCAAAATTTTGCTTTTAAATTAGCCACAAATTGTTCCATGATAAGCATTGTGGATAGTTATGAGCTGCGTATTCAAACGACGGTCATCAGTTGCTCACCCGTGAGCTGTGCATGCCAGAGCGCCTTGGTATGTAAATCCATTATGTGCATGATTGAATACTTAGATAAATCTTATGACGAATAATGCATGTTAATACCTTGCTGTTAACGTACTTTCGCTAATCGCTTGACAACTAGAATTTCGCACCCTTTTGCACCAGATAGCATATACTTAAGTAACATTGTTTAAAACATCTTTTGAAACGTTGATAGCATTCCAACCACATATTATTTTTTTCCTCTTGTTTTTGTTCATACTAATTCACCAACTCCAGAGAAACTTCGTATGTTGCTGTACGAGAGAATAAAGTTTACACCAGGGCTAGTAGCTATAACCCTCGCGGAACCATGGTGGTAGAGAACTCCGGTGGTTTCAGGAAATCGGGTTGAATCCCGGGAGGTACCGAAAATGTTTCATATGTGCAATTTGAGCGTGATTTTGGTTCTTGGAGGGATTTAGTTCATCGTTTTGCCCACAGGGACCGAGTTTGTAACTCGACGTATCTGACGAAAGGTTTGTGAGATTCCCTTAAGCTGTCTAAGCGAAATCAGGAATAACGCTCTATACAATGGTTAATGGATACGTGCAATCCTTTCTCCTTCCTAGCCTTACTCCCATTCTTATTGTGAAGGTCGTGCGATGGGATTATCACCCTCTTTATTTTACCCATTCCCCGTTGATGTAAAAAATAATTATAGATTTGGAGATACACCTATTAATTGTTAGATCTCGTGGTACTACGCCTCGTAGAGGTTTTTTTCTCTTTAATAAATAAGTACACACAAGTTAACAAATATGTAAACAAATTAATTAAACATAATATTTTAATGACCTTAGAAGTTTACGCGCTCAGAATTACTAATCAATCAATCCACCAAGGCAGACTCGTCACTGAAGATGACCCACCACCAGTGTGCATGGTCCATGTCCGACGATTTTGTAGTAGCGCACTGTCGGTGTGTGACGGCAGGCGTAGTAACGGTGGGCGTGGGGCGAATCCAGCGGGGGGAACGGCCTGCCAATTATACCAGCTTATTACCAACTCGCTGAATGTGCACCTATCGTCGCCATTGGATCTGCTCGCTCATGGAGGACAACTCGTCTGTCCTCTCTCCTCGTTGTGTGTGGAAGACGTCTTGATCGTTCATTTCTTGCATGCATGCTCTATTCATTGCCATCAACGCTGTTAGTGTCCACACGACCTAGGTGACAGGCGACATGGCGAGAGGTCCATCTAACTGGACAACCTGCTCTCGATCGCGTCGCCTAGGCATAGTGCATGTGCAGATGATTTTCTGGAGACCTAGACGATACATTAACGCTTGTCTCGTCCGTTTTGTGTTCTCTTAATTATAGTCCCATAGTTTAAGTCACAGATCCTGGCCTCCGAGTTTGCGCCGACCGTAAAAAAATATATCATTGACTTAGCTGATGGTATGGAATACACCTACTTCGGACATGTCCTTTTGGCTGCATTGTGTTTTGTGTATGTGCTCGGTGGTGGTCGCAGGTAAATTATTGTAAACTCTTTTGCTGCCACATTGACTTACCAGGTATCTCTGTACATGTACTCTACCTCTAGGGAAGATATACGTGACAAAATAGGCATGCATTTGGTCATGTCGTACCTTAAAGAACGTACAATGAAATTTAATGTAATAATATGAACAATATATTTACGAAGAGAGCACTATTTATATATATATATATATATATATATATATATATATATATATATATATATATATATATATATGTGTGTGTGTGTGCGTGTGTGCGTGTGTGCGTGTGTGCGTGTGTGCGCGTGCGCGCGTGCGCGCGTGCGCGCGTGTGCGCGTGTGCGCGTGTGCGCGCGTGCGCGTGTGCGCGCGTGCGCGCGTGCGCGCGTGTGCGTGTGTGTGCGCGTGCGTGCGTTAATGCGTGTTTACGTGTTCGGTGTACGTTACCAACATAAATCGTTGTCATCCAATACATCTATGCCTATATTCTGAACATTACGGGACGGAATGACGATACGCAGCTCTGCAGAAATTCCAGAAGTCAGTAGAATTACGGGCCATGTGGCTCCCGTCTTGTGTGTCATTTTTAATGACATACCTTATTTATATTATTTTAACAAGCTTTTTTTAATTTCAATATTGTTTGACTACTCGTAGCTTACATTGGAGCCATAATTTTAACATTTGAATGTTGTTTCCACTGAAGGAAGATCTACAGATCTTCAGTGAACTAGGAATACGTTTGGGGTATTTTTTGATTTAGAATAATCCATATACACTTTTAAGTTCGTGGCTCATGGTCATGAGCTACTATAGCTTCTATTATTTTTTTTGTGATTTTCTTTGTAAAATTGGAGAATGTTAAAGAAGAAACGCGAGTTTACAAAAAGGTTCATGACCACACGGTCAGTTTTATTTGACAGCGAAATAGATTCAGCGAGCAGAGTAAAGACGCTCCCACGCGAAGTGCATATTATAACGTCACCTTTCAAGACAAAGGCGCATTAGGTATTCTTGGCACAGTTAAATCGAGAGTACTTAAAAATAGAGAAATGTGTAAGATCTTCAACACGCCATTCTTAATGCGCAACCTAATCTCTTCAGCATACTTGAAGTTCCTATTAAAGATTTTTGTAACAAGTCAATAACAAGCTCACACAGAAAATATAGAATAAAATATGTAGACACCATGAAATTATATGATAGTGTACGTTCATTATTTGAACTATGGCTGGATACTTTATTTACAAATAAAAAGAAAGTCTAGGGACATTCACTACGTTTTCACCGTACGTTATCTTGCTGAATGTGATCTTATAAAAGTGCAAGAGGTTAGTATTAAAAGAGAAGAGAAATTAGACGACAAAAGCTGCATTTAGAAAATTCTTTTAATGTATTTACATAAATTTCAAACCAGTTTTATTTTTAATTTTAGGCTCACTGGAGATTTTTTAGTAATAATTTCTTAAACAATTTAAACTCTATTGAATGGGTGACCAAACTTTTATTTCTAAACATGAAGCGTTAGTGAGTGTATTCCTTTTACTTGATCTCCCATAAAACTGTGAACACGCGCAAATGCATTGAATGGTGTGTGAAATGGGCGTTGCGGTGGCCGAAGCCAGCAGGCTTACGCGGCTGGGCTGGCGATGTGCGACGGAATCCGCGCGTTCGGTCGACCGGCGGCTGTCCGCGATTTCGGCAACGCGCCGTGCGCTGAGCGACGGGCGCGTGCGAGGCTGCGCTGAGCCGAGCTGAGCTGAGCCAGTGTGTTGTGTGCGCAGGAGGAATGCGGGCGGAGTGAGCCGGCTGCCTAGCATGGTCCGCGCCCCTGCCCACCGCTGTTGACACTGAGTGAGTCCACGCGCCCGCAGGCGCACAGCTACGCGCCCCCTCCGCCTTCTCAACGTTCTCTTGGGACTCCGCCCTTTTCCTTGGCAAGCCACCGCATTCTAATCCAATCCCATTCTATTCACCCCATCGTAATCCCAGCCTAATGCACCGCATCTTAATCCGCTCCATCTCCTTCTACCCTATCCTAGTCCTCGTCTCTTTTCTTACCCCAAACCGATTATTTATTTTCGTTCGAGTTGTTTCTGAATTCTGTCACTAACCTTTCTTTCTCTCTTTTCATCCTCTTCCTCTGCTATCTCTTCTAAACCTTATTCGTCTTCGATCTCTCTGTATTTCTTCCCTTCGTTCCGATTTATTCCAGATCATTTATTTAACACACTCTCTTTAATATAATTCCCCATTTTCGTTCAACGACTCTAATCCTACACAAATTCCGTTTCCCCGTCCTCATTTCAGCCCCATCCTTCTTCGACGTGCCTCAGTCTGTTCATCTACGTTCTTTTTCTTTTCATACAACCTTTCTCTAATCTAAAGTTGGTTGCAAAACATTGAAACAAAATTACTTTATGTACAAATAAATTGTAATAGTACCTAATTTCAGTGAAATCTATAGAATCAGAATATTAGCATCCTTTGAAACCCATCTGTGCTTCATTCCTTTACCTTTTTCCTCTTTAATTTTCAGTATATCGTCCTTAAAAAACATTGAATTTGTTATATAAATACTACAAAATATTGGTATATCTTCAAAATGATATAGTTTTTGAGTAATTCGATTACTTGTAAATACAAAAAGATTTAGGACAAATAAATCTCATTTCAGTTACTCATTTAAATTCCTCGTTTAATCTTTTTATCGCTAAACTTACTTGCGTTCTGAATCATTTATTTCTGTTCAAGCACCGTTTAGCTTAGAGCCCCGTGTGTCGGCGATTTTCATCTTTGCACCTTCCGCCTGTAGCTCTTCTTCCTCAGCATGAGCTCCAGTGGCGGTGGCGGTGGCGGAGGGTCTCCACGACCAGGTGCGATCGTCATCGCCGCCGCCGTCGTCGACGCCAAGTTGGGCCATTAGCGCTCCACCGGGCGCGTTATCGGCGCTAGATTACGGCGTCCTTCCCCGTCGCCTTCCTGTCTGCCTTGCCTCTTCCCTGGTTTTCGCCACCACTCCTCGTCCTTCCGCCGTCGTGAGACTTATTCTCCGCCTCCCTCCTCTGTATCCGATTCACCTGCCCCCCCCCCCGCCCTCCGCCACGTTTGCACTTCCCTGTGCACCGCCCCAATGCTCCCCTGAGTCTCTGTGTTTGATTCGCCCACGTTTTCTTGAGCTCTGTATTCACTGTACATGTAGAAGTTTTGTTACTTCGTCGTTAGTACTATCAAATGAAACCTGTAGCTATTTTGTAGATGTAGATAGTTTTTATTATATGTGTGTGTGCAAATTTCTTGTAATCAGATATGCCAACAACGACCATGACTACTTATTTTGTTTTGATTAGGCCGTCTCGGAGCACGTAGACATGGTTTGCATTGGATAGTGTGTCATCAGGATCAGCATGAGACTGATTCCGATGTTTATCTCCCAGGGTTGATAATCCTGGGGGATGGCAGATAAAATGATGGCGATAATGAAGGATGAAAGGACGACACACACCTTGTATATAAATACATACACAAATACACGCATGCCCGAGGCGGGACTCGAACCCGCGATCTTTCCGTCCGAGATCGCCACGGCATTACTGCCTTAGCGATGCGGACCGGCCATTACATTCTATTAATAACTCAATCACTCGTGTTTAGAGTTTGAGATAGGAATGGGATTTCGGAACTCAACAAAATGAGCACAATTTATAACTTTGCTTTATAAGGATGTAAAATATTTATTATTGATATTGAATATGTCGAATAAAAGCAGATATAATTGCTGTTTTCTACTTGAATTTCAACCTAATAAAATTGAAGTTTGATGGAAAATTCATTTTTGTTTAATTAATTGTGCTCTGGCGATCTCAGTCCGAAGGTTCGAGCCCCGCCTCGGGCATGGTTGTATTTGTGTTCGTCCTCACACACACACACACACACACACACACACACACACACTAACACACATGTCGGCAGATCAGTCGGGAGCTTAGGGTTTGTCCCGGCTGTGGCGGTGCCCTTTTGGTGGAGATGTTTGGAGGGAGGGACCACAAGCCGACGTGTAAGTCGGCTTCAGATCTCACGTTTCAGTGAGGAGGAACTCCGCTAACACCCAGAAAATAGCATGCACTACACCTACGAAACGAATGTCCACAGCGCTTGAAGCGATCCGAAACACAAGACATTTATTCAATAAGGAGGTGAGAGGAGCACTAGCCTAATCCTTGTATCGCGGCGCCCCGAAGCGACCAGGCACCTCCACGCTCCACTGCCCTCACTGCTCGCCGCCGCGTGTGAAGCGTGAAAGGGCGCCCGCCAGGACGATGGCGGCGGGGCCGAGGGCGGGGTTGCTCGAGTTGGCGCGCTATCGAAAAACAATCGCCTCTAGGAGAGACCAACTTCCTGTGCCCGCGGCGGCGGGGGTGGGGGAGAGGGCGGAGAGGAGAGTCCGCGAAGCGCGCCAACTTTCCCCACCGCTGGTCGGCTCCGCCCCGCGCCCATTCAGGCGGCACGCGGACCGATATGGGCCAAAAGCCGTGCGTACCAGGCGAAACAATCAATGCCTAAAACCTTTCATTTAAAGTCGCATTGACATCAATGGTCATTCACGACTACCATATACACAAACTTTACATGCGGTGTTACATATTTTTACATACAATGAATTTTGACGTACAGTTTTTACATACAATGTTTACTCACATATATTGATACATCTTATAACATTTTTAGGTGTTTCTTTACAAAGATATATACTGTTTACTTTATAAATCATTAAGCACATTGGGTACTTTACAAAATTGGAGAAATTTTCTTTGGAATACTATGGAATTGATTTTGGTTTCATACTAGAAGCCTTGCGTTAACGTAAATTTTTCCTGTATAAATTTGAGGCAAATCTTAATGATATAGTGCAAGTTTATTTGAGTGTTGCATAACTGACAGATAGTAGGTGGAGAATAATTTTGGAACAGATGTGACTTAGTTTAGTGTGTTCTGTGCTTCGCAATTCGTGTAATTACTTGTTCCCTCCGGGAAATGATTTTACAAATAGTTACAAAACCATATCTTGTGTTGGGGGTAGATTATGAAAACTTTCCAAGAAGTGCTCTTAGATATAGGTAGAGAACAACTCAACATGTCTTTGCAATCGAACGGATTTTTTTGTTCTGAAATATTTTACATTATTTAAGACATTGTAAGAGAAACATCGTCATTGTGTAAAAAATAATGGTGGTATTTGTAAGTGGAAAAACGTAAAACGTGTTTCATAATATACTTCGTCACCATTGTATTAAAACTACGTACACACTTATGTGGAATTATCCGCTCTGTTATCTTTCTCCTTTCGTTAGTGCAGCTGCCCTGAGAGAGTGAGCTTGTAGGTGAAAACTCAAGGAAGAAACGTTTTTCGAAGGCCTGTTAGCTAGCAGCAGATGCAGAGTCGTATCCCTATTAATACTCTCGGCAAGGCAGTACGAGTGCTAGTCGGCTTGTCACATTCATTTCGGTATGATGCGGGATAGTTGTTCGTTTTTGTAATCCAAATATCTCAAGTAACGCCAAATATGAAATGCACTGGCTAAACACAAGTATGTTCTGTTCTTTACTAGGAAACATCCCAGTTGTAAAACACGGATTAGAAGCATTTTGTGCATTCCGATGTGCACGGATTAGAAGCATTCCGATATTTCTTTGTTCGCTTGCACTTGATATGAACTGTTTTTATATCTATAATTATGCTTTTAAAAAGCTTATGAAAAGTTTAAAAAATATAAATATGTCACTAAATATTCAAATGATATCTTAAATTAACACCAAATCAATTGAGTTTACTTTTAGCCAAGATTTTGGACACGTTTGAGCTAGAGATATATTGATAATGTAAATTTACCGAATTTGAATTTGAATTCAGTATTTTCTCGTAAAAACAGTGGTCGTTTACTAACAGTGAGTTTCTCAGAAAAATAATCAAGATATTGATTATTTTTGAAAATACTCTCATGTAAACACATTTGAATGATATTAATTTGAAAACTAGTAAAATCAGGATTATACGAAATAGAGAGATATAGGAGACAGCACTATTAAGAATGAGGGTACATATATTGTCAATGTTGTTAAGGGGAAGCTAGATTTTGATTCGACTTTATCACAGTTTTACTCGAGATGTAAAGAATAGGAAAAACTAAGAAACATTCGGGAGATATTTCATATCCTTTCTAAATCAGTGATGCCTTATGTAAAAATATATTTTTATTTTAACTGTTGCTAGTTGTGGTAAAATCGAGGAATCAATTGAAGTTATTTTCCCGGAATATGGTTTACCTAAAGTTTGGTTTATCCTATAATTTTAAAATCGGATACTAGTTTACTAATTATTTTGGCTATTAAAATAATTAAAAAGATCGATTCTTCCAGTTGGGGTCAACATTTTTAGAAAATTACACAGGCCTTTTCATACTCACAACCTGTATTTATGAGCTAAGGTATTTGTGAACCTGGTATAAGCTCAAAGTTATTGCGAACGTTTTGAAAAAATAAACGTTTCATGTAAACCTGATTCCGATTCGACGGTAAGAAAAGCCAGATATTTCGTGTATAATCCTAATCCATAAATAAAATGGTATAAATAACACTGAAGGACTTTTATAGTAAATTCAATAACAAAACATGGAAATCTAAACATGCCGTTACTTACAAGTCTTGAAATTTTTACGATGTAGCTTAAACACAGAAGTCTCAAACAAAAAAAAATCAAGAGAAGTGAAAAAGAACATGCTTTTAGGAAAGAAAACATCGCTTTGGGGAAAGAAATTGAGACGTGAAACTTACTGAAGGCTTATCCATTGTTATAGATACGCGTGTGCATACCTCTAACAGCACTTAGGTGAATAAAAATCAGTATTAGACGTTAATTCCTAAATTAGCTTTATTAGGATATTATGCAATCACATCAATTCGTTTAGTCGTTACAAAGCTTTTTAGAGTTATAGATGTCTTTTCTCGTTTTTAAGTTAAGGTGTATTAAAAAATGACTTTATTTAAAGGCATTATTTCTATATTTTCAATGTTGAGTACTGTTTATTATGTTATTTTTAAGTTATATACATGCGTGAACGCATTCTACATTTTGTGTCACAATACATTCCCTTCTGTGACACGTCAATAAATGAAATTATTAGTCTGTAGAGTTTTCTATTGTGTGTGCAGCTTGTGAAATGAAGATAACAGTAAATAAAAAAAAGCGTTTTCTTATGTAAATACACAAATTCAACAATGTAAGAAGTTTGTATTAATTTTACTTTACTTCCAGAATCAAAAATGAGACGTAACTGTAATGAATATTCTTACTATTCGCCATGGACATTAACTATGAAATAAAGAGAAACATTAATAATGGTAAATACAGCTGGTTCATTTTATTTTTATTGACAGATGCTATTAATATTTTTGTTTTTAGTGTTAAAATGCTTGCTTGGAAATTGCAGTAAATTTGTTAGAAGGTTTTTCGGTCTAATTTCGAACCACTGTACTCGGGGGACGAGGACGCGCTCGCGGCGCCGAGGTGCACCTGGCCACCTTTCACGCCCCCCCTCCACCCCCTCTTCGCTTTCTTCCTCGACCCAACCCACTCCCTCCGACTCCGCCCCTCTGCGACTACCGCCTCCGTCGCCACTGCCGCCGAGTTGGCAAACTCGTGGCCCCTCAGTCAACAGCAGAGAAGAACAATGCGTCCCCGCCTCCGCCGCTGCTTCCACCGCCGCCGTCGCCCCCGCCGTCACGACCTCCGCTGCTGCCTCTGCCTCCACCACATCTGGCTCTGCCGCCGTCGCCACCTTCGGCGCCGTCTCCGTCGCCGCCTTTGATTCCGCCGCCGCCGCCAACACCTCTGCCACCATCGCCTCCGCCGCCGCCTCTGACTTCGCCGCCATCTCTGCCTCTGCTATCGCCATCGCCGCCTCCCCCGCCGCCGCCGCCGCCACCACTGCCTCTGCCACCATCGCCTCCGCCGCCGCCTCTGCCATCGCCATCGCCGCCTCATCCGCCGCCGCCACCTCTGCCTCTGCCATCATCGCTTCCGCCGCCGCCTCTGACTTCGCCGCCACCTCTACTTCTGCCATCGCCATCGCTGCCTCCCCCGTCTCCTCCGCCGCCACCTCTGCTTCTGACACCATCGCCTCCGCCGCCGGCGCATGGCCCCACAGGAAGTATTTGCTCGATAAACAGCAGGCGGCGGCGTGGGAGGGGGCGGTGCGGACTGGATGAAGAGGTAGGAGGCGACGCGTGAGAAGGCAGGTGGACCCCAGGGCGTTGCAGGCAAAGGGGTGGAGGCACTACACGCGGCACGTGGCGGCTATGCGTGCCCAGTGAAGCTCTGGAACAGTTTGTTGCCTTGTGCGCTGAGCGTTCTACGATTTATCGATCGAGACCTCTTGAATGCTCTTAAGGCGTCCTGGTCTCTCATGTTCTCCATTGCTTTAGTTCCAGCTCCTTGCTGGTTTACTTAGATCTAGTATTCGTTTAAAATATTCCTTTCCTATTGTATTCTTTCTCATAAGAAATAACAAGAACGTTACTTGGAAAATTGCTTTTCGTGTTTTAACTGGTCTCTTGATGTGACATGACATTTGACGTATATTTTCTCATGAAAACTGGTCATTGTAAATACCGTACTTTACACAATCTTGACCATTTACTTTTAAAGGTGATAGTACTTAAAACATAATTTCCTTTGTCTTATCTTGAGTAATGCTGGCATCTTTTTGGAAACGTACATCATTCCAGCACGCTTTCGCGGACATTTTTGTTCCTTGTTCTCTTTCTTGATGGCGGATCTTCGTCGGAGAAGTCTCCCTGATGCTTTTATCGCCGTTGGTCCTTAAAGCTGTATATCTGCCTTGACAGGAACACTTTATTGGGTTTAAAAAGAATTATAATATGTCAGATAAAAACTGAATTTGGCTCAGTTCTTTCAGAGAGAGAATTTTTTACAATATTTTCATAATTCTAAAAGATGTGTGTTAAGAAATCTCACATTCTGCTACTCATAATAATGTGACGCCGGTCACTTCAGAAATATTTCAATCAGATAACCATATTCTAAAATGTGTGCATAAACATTAAAATTTGTAAACCGAATTGCATCGAATTTCTTAATAGGATAAGCACCGCGATTGAGTAGGAAGAATTTCAGAGTGTTTTGAAAGAAATACCCAATACCTGTGAGAACGCAGAAGTCTGGAGAGTTGTGAAACACTGGCTCTACTTGGAGAGTCTGGCTACAACTTCCCCCGCAGCCGTGTAGCAGCAGTTTTTATTACAATTTTTGTATTTCTCTACGAGTTATTGTATGCCCGAGATTTAACTGTAAGGTCCCTTAAATATTGAGGTTTTATTTACTCTATGTATGCCCTAGTAACTTCTAACATATTCATTCAGGTTTGTCATCCTTTTGCATTTAAACATCATGCACTATTAATAATTGTTCTGAGATGACTATACTCAGAAGTAATTTTAGAAAAAAAGAAACTCAACTTGACGTGTAGCGGACAGAAGAAACACTGTAGATTGATGAGCAAAATTTAAATGATCTTTTAATTGTATTATTTGGATTTAAATGTTCTTTCGATTCGCTTTAATAATATTAATAAATAATAATTTAATTTTAATAAAAATACTTTTAATAAATTACTGTTTCTAGTTATTAAAATTTTCTGCAAATAAGAGATGTTTCGTACGAACATCTGAAATAATGCACTTTATCATCTCATTCATATATTCAGCGTTCTTTATCAATATCACTGATGCAGATTTACAAACAGAATTTCAAACGCCTTCTGTTTGTAAGCACCACATCATCTTCATTTACTCTGAAATAATTGGTTACTCGATAAAGCTGTCAAGAACATTGAATAAGTTTCAAAGACTTCGATGATTTAAAAATTGTATTTGCAAAGCAGCATAATATGCTTTCGCATCGAATGTGGCCTCAGTGCAACTCCAGTTCGCTGGTAAACATCTATCTAGCACCGAGAACATTTTTCTGCTATTCTTGAATCGCTTTACGTATTCACGCAGGGCGTGATGGGCTACAGATGTCTGCTTCAACCCCGCCCTACCTGCCGCATTCGCTGGTCCCCGGTCCCGCGCTCGAGCCACCGCCGCCCGCCAACAGAGGCCGCTTATAAATCCAAATTTAGCGCCGGCCGGGGCTGCGCCCGGCTCCGTGTCCCGGGCGAGCAACACCTCCGCCCCGCCGCCCGCCCGCCCGCCCGCCCACCCGATCGCCTCTTGTTTTTTGGTCCGCGTGCGTTCGCAGAAACCGCTGGGCGCTGGGGTGGGAAGACGGGGGCAAAGGGAGAGGGCCAGGGGCGGGAGCGGGGGCGGATGGCCAGAGGTTTGTCGGCACAGAGGCTGAATTAATATGGGCGAAAAAGGGTGGGCGGTATTAGGAATAGGCAGAAATGGGCGGGAAGGGGAATGTGGAGAGGAGAACTGATAAAAATGATTTAAGGAAAAGGAAGGGATTTGGAACTGGTGGTCCTGGTGATGGAAGAAGTGAATGACTCGAAAAATTGGATGGAGAGAACAGATATGAGAAAAAAGAGAAAGAATATAATTGAGTCAATGGCTAGGGTAAAAGAGAAAATGGGGAATCGGGAATTAAGTTTGCATGATAGGGCAGAAACCGAATGTATGAGGACAGTGAACTACCATGATGAGATTGAGAATACTTCCAAAAAGGTTGAAAAGGGGGAAGGAAGAGGAGGTTTAAGATAAAAAGGGGGAATGAGAAGGAACATTGTGACAAGGAAGAAGAACAGGGTTGCGTTCAGAGAGTCGGAGAAGAATCCGCGCGTGTGAGTGCGCATTGTCAGAAAACATAGTCATGAGGCAAGGGCGGCTGGGAAGAGAGCACTGGAGAGGACAGGCAAGCGGGAACGCGTGAGAGAGCGGTCCGCGCAGCACGCGGGACGACGGCGGGTGGACAGGCAGGCGATGAGGCGATCGGCCGGCCCTGCCAGCGCACGAGACCACGCTGCTTTTTTGCAGCGCGACAGGGCACAGACGGCAGAGGGACGGCGCGGCGCGGCGCAGCGCAGGCACGACGAGCGTTCAAATCCCAGCCGGCGGCGGCGGCGGCGGCTGGCAACGCAAAAACAAGCGCCGCTGGCTGAAATGGCGCGAGGCGGGGTGGGGCGGCGCGGGGTGTGGGCAGTGCAGCGTGGGCGGGAAGGGCCGCAGGTGCACAGCTGGAGGCCACCTGTCGGGCATAGCGGATATCGAGCGAGGGACAGCGCTGCGTAGGGTTGAGAGGTTGGGGGAGGGGAGGTGGAGTCTGAAAGGGGACTGAGCGGGAACTGAGCAGCGGTGTAATATGGAGCGGGGAGACGGCGAGGAAGGAGCGGAATGGTGCGGGGAATGAACGGGGATTGGGCGGGGTCTAAGTGGGGCCTGAAGGGGGTTGAGCAGCGACGTAGCGGGCACGGAGCGGGGACAGAGCGGCGTGGGTGGGTGAAGGGGTCAGAAGGAAAGGGAGGGGGTGGAGATTCGCAGCGTGCTCCTTCCCACGCCCGCCCCGTCTGCCCCGTCGTGCCCCGCCGCCGGCTGCGGCCCTGCCGCCGCTTCCATGTACTCCGTTGATGAAATGACGGAAAGCTGCACGCGCAGCTTTTCGCTCTTTAATCTGCCCGCCTCTCTTCTTTTGCCTCGTGCGCCGATAGCAAGCGGTGCGTTCAGTGAGAAAAATATAACATCAAATCTGATTTTACGCTTCTAGTCAATTTCACAAATTTGACACGTGCAAGAGGAAGGAAGAAGGAAACTAATGTGCCCTCGTCTACGTTGTAGCAGATTAAACGTGATATTTAGTCTTTGTTCTCAGATTGAGCTTTGTTAAAAAAAAAATCAAACTGGCATACGTTTGTTGTGAAGTGTAAGGTGAGTGATGAAAGTGTCAAGGTGAACGCCGAGGTTGAACGGCGAGATAAATCGCAATTATTTTTGATACGTTAACTGAACTACGATGGTGGATGAGTACCTCCTCAACGAATATTTTCGAGTACAATTAATGATATCACTTACTTTCTTGTGTACTATTTTGTAATGTAGAGGAAATATTTTAATGCCGAAGCGAAAAGTGCCTTTTGTACAGAAAAACAATTACGGGTCCCTTATGTCGAAAATGAAGCTTTTTATTGGTCCTATATATAGTTATCTCCAATACGTTGTGTTGTGTGAATTAGCGCCCGTCTGTCCAGGACATCAGGCATTTCAACGAACATGAGACCTGCACCATTCTCTTAAGCGTTCTTTACTCTATCTAAGGTTCGAATTTAATCCAAACATTTTGTGCTGTTTCTAAGAAAAAATACATAGTTTAAACAAAATTACTTATGTTTTACACAAAATTTTGCCCAAAATTATCATATTTTCGAAAAACTGAACGTGACATTATTTTTCTATTTGTTTTAATATGAAAATATTTCATTAATAAAAATGTTTATCATCATAATTTTAGTTGTAGGAATATGTCGAAAAAAATTTGAATTTTTTCAATTTTCGAAAAATCAGAGTTTTCAACTAACGTGAGACCTGCACCATTCTCTTAAATGTCCAACATATTATCCAACAACAAAATTTAATAAAAAATTATGGAGCCGTTTTTGAGAAAAATAATTGTTTAAACAAAATTAAAAAATACCTCTCTTTCATGTAAAATTACGCGAAAAGTACTCACGTTTTCGAAAAATTGTACGTGACCTTATTTCAAAATATACCTTTAAGGAAAGATATTATTAAGGAAAAAATCTCTATCTTCAATATTTTTGTTGTAGGAAAACGCCGAAAATTTTTTTGCAATTTTCAAACAATCAGTTATCAACGAAAAAGAGACCTGCACCAATCTCCTAAACGTCTTTCACACTATTCAACAACAAAATTTAATCAAAAACGATGGGACTCTTTTTTTGAAAATGTTGAAAATATCGCAGAGGTATCATGGAAAGTACCCCCGAAAATTAAAATATCGAATTCAAGGAGCCGCGACATCAGCCGTATCAATTGGGTAATATCAATTTTAGAGAAATTCTGCTAAACGGTTTAGCTGCTAGAGTTGTTCTCAGACAGACGGACAGCCTTTTTGCCGTCAATCGATTTTTCGGTATCAAGGACCCACAAAACATGGATTCTGGCTAAACCACGCGTTAGAGGATTTTTTTTCTAAATTTAGTATTTGGATTTATCCACTTTTTTGTTATCAGGACCCGGCAATAAGAGTTTTTCTGTCGAAAATTCGCCGCTTTCTCCCGCCACATTACATACATTTTCCCGCCGCATACATTTCTCTTCTTAAGAAGTACTTCCTTATGGCGATAAAGTGAAAATTGCTAACCTGAATATCAGATTAGAATGCAACAATGACATTTCACGTCGCGACTCGGCAGCTGAATTTCTCATTGTTGTGACGTGATTTGGCATGAAAATATATAGTTTTCTCACCAAATGATGTACGATTTGTAATGTGTTTTACAAAAAATGATGACTGAGATGTGATAATTTGGAGAGAAATTGTGATATAAATAGTATTTTATAACCATTTCTAAAGGTGAGAAAGTACGTTCTGTTTTGCATCACAAGTTTGCACTCGTTTTTATTGTTGCTATTAGGTCAAGCTTGTTTAAAATAACTAAAAGCCGAAGAAAAAAGCTTTTCCTTGTCCGTCGCAACGATGACGTCATTAGACACCATCGGTGACGTACATGGACCAAAATCCAAGAGGAACCCAGCAGCTCCCACCCTCCACGACTGCCCAATTCGCCGTGCCATCCACCCTGCGCGCCCGTTCTGGTTCCGCCAGCCCCTCTCACCTCGTCCACCCGTCCGGACCGCGCGTCGCAGGACTACAATGTTTTCACCCGAATGCATTTGGGTTGCTTTGGGTCTCTTACATATGGGGGTGCTACCAAATTTTGGGGAGCATTTTGGAATTTTGAAGCTTCCTGTGATTTTCCTTTGCTACTTAAGTGATCGTGGAAAATTTGGTAGCAATGACTCTTAGTGTGTCAAGTAAAGGTCAGTTTTGGGGGAAAATGCAAACATTTATCCAGTTTTCTGTATTAAAATTTTAATTCAAGATTCATGTCCTTACTTTTTTAATTCAAAACGAGATCTTTACCCTTCTCAGTGTAATAAATCGGTTAGTGGATTTTACATTCGTGAACTCTAATGAAATTGTACCACAGAGCTGCTTTGTACATGTTTTACAATTCCACACCATTTCAAATAATTATAATTTTCCTGCATCACATTTTCTTAGCAAAATGACATATGAGCAGCTGCAAAACTCTCTTCTTTCACGAGGTTCCTGATATATTAGTAATAACGAACTTCATAGAGATATTGGAATCTCTATGATCGATCTCAATCATAGAGATCTACGATTTCCTTCAGTCAAAGTAGCTCTTCAGTCTTCCTTGGGAACTGACAAAATTGGTCACTTACGGACCACTTTCTCTTACATCGCTTTTAATGAGCATCCCCTATTCTCCCTGACAGTGGCTTTTTCCATTCTTAACCATCCCTTTGCTAATTTGTTTTGTTGTTTATGTGATTTAATTCCCAACTACAAAATTGCTTTTCTATCTGCCGTCTGGGAGTTCTTGATACTTCCTCTACACGAGTGTCTTTACATTTCACTTTTTCTCGTGCTTTTACTTTATTTAGTTTGTTTCTGTACTCATTAATTCCCTATGTTTCATCCTCTTTTAATTTTCGGAACACTTGGTAAATTCATAATTTTTCATTGATTCTAATCCTTTATTGTATTTAGTCCTTTTAATAAGGAAACACAGTTCATTTCATGATCCAAATAGAGCTTCTATGGACAAGGGCAAGGATTGACAGCTCTGCCTAGTTCAAATACGCGCCTTTTGAACACCCCTTCACCTTCGTAAACACGCCACCGCAACGTCCATC
The DNA here is from genome assembly GCA_011170035.1 of Teleogryllus occipitalis. Lineage (NCBI taxonomy): Eukaryota > Metazoa > Arthropoda > Insecta > Orthoptera > Gryllidae > Teleogryllus > Teleogryllus occipitalis. Next base: position 108,720 of record BLKR01000536.1, on the reverse strand, counting down.
AATTGCTCCAACACAGGCTCGTCTACAAAGACTAAGGCTTCTACATACGTCACTCCTGATATTTAGTCTCCCATTCCGTTTTCTTCCTCAGGAGTAAGTGTCTGTTTATCAGCCACTACTACTACTACTACTACTACTACTAGTATCGAACTATGTTTCGTTATTGCTCTCCCTATGTCAGTTTTGCTGTTTCAAACCGGTCCTGTGTACGAATGCTCAACTAGTTGCCGGAAAGTTTGGAACCTTTGCATCTCCGGTGGTGAGTTTTTCCTCCACCTCATATTAAAGGAATTCTGTAGTAATTCACATTTTCTCTCCCAGTATTTTACGTAAGATTCTTTCCCCGTTACATTATGCGGCAGCCTTATCTACTTGCCATCATCATACTCTCTCTGCGGAGCCTCCTTGCCGACATTGCTGTTACACGTTCGACATCCCCGCACTGTCGACACGTGACCTCCATCTACCACTACTCACTCACATTTTCACCTCCTACATACCCCCGCCACTCTGCCGCTACCCCTCCCCCTCCCCCGCGGCTCTCCTCACAGCCACCTCCGCGTTGCCACCATCGTCGCCGCCACCGCCGCCGCCGCCGCCAAAATCTCCGCCCTCTGTCGTACGCTGGCAAATCCACCTTGCCTCAACTCCGCAGACTCTGTGTGACCTGTCAGATGCCGTTTCCGCCCTCCCCCCTCTTCCTTGCCTTCGCACACACCGCCGCCGCGCCGTGCCCTCGCCCCCTCTCCGACACATCACCCGCCACCCGCGCCGTCCCCACCACCGCTCACTCCGCCGCCACCGAGCACTGCAAATGCAATTACCGGCGCCCGCGCGTTTTTGCGCTGCGCCGCACCGCCCAGACGCCCTGCCACACTAGCCGCCCGCTCGCCCGCTCGCCTGTTGGCTCGCCCGCCCGCACGTCCGCTCGCTCGCTCGCTCGCCCGGGCGGGCGGTGGCTCGCGCGTCTCCGCCTTCCGAGTAAATATTGGCCCAACGCGCGCGCAGCTGGTAAATGAATCAGGGGCGGCGGCAGCGGAGGAGGAGGAGGAGGAGGTAGCGGAGGCGGGGCGAGCCGGGCTGCGATCGGCGCACACCCAAAGAACATACAAGACATTTTTTATTACGGCTCTCGCAGCCGCTCACCGTGTTGCAAACGTTCGTTCCTGTGGAATTTATGAAGCTTTGCTGCGTTCATTTACCTGCTGCATGTAAAGTTTTTACAACAGAGTAAAGAAATGTGTAGGAGTAAATAAACACTGAACTAAATGTTTAGTGGAAAATGAACTTGATGGCTTTAGGTGTCTTTTGGCATGTTTGACCTTTTATTTTGATTTTATTGCACATTATGTGAATGTTGAAACTTTCAAACCGCTGATTCAAAAGTAGGGTAATAGTAGAGTGAAGTGAAATAACGTAAAATAATAATAATAATAAGAAGAAGAAGAAGAACAACAACAACAACAACTTCATCTAGCAAAGGCTGTTAACAAAAGTTTAGGAACCCCTAAGGAACACCCGTAATGGCTCACCCGCGGCATTACTTATTTGCTACCTAAAGAGGGAAACAGTTCTTTGGCGAAGAACTACAGGTCAATCACTTGTCTGCCAGTATTGTGCAATGATATAACTGCAATCATAGCTAACAAAATGTACAAACACCCAGATAAGAATCATTTGTTGCCAGTTACATAGAAAGGATGTTCTTAAGGTTCCTACGGCTGTAAGGAAATCTTGCTACTAAGTAAAATCATCTTGAACGATGTAAGGAAACGAAAACATAATTTAAGCATGGCTTCGATTGACTACCAGAAGGCTTTTGATAGTGTACCACACTATTGGATTTTGAAGACCATGGATATCAATTTCATCCTAGACTTATTGAGTTTTGAAAGGCTAGTATAAAGTCGGGTAGTACAAGGTTACTAATATACAGCGGAAAGGAAGTAGTAGAAACAAGAAGTATTCAGATTAATAGGGAAATTTTTCAAGGAGATGCTATCTCCTCTGCTGTTTTGCATTAGTTTGATCCCATTGTCTAGACAATTGTCGCAAGCTGACTTTGGTTACAAGCTCCAAGGTGATAAAAGACCAGTATCACATTTATTTTATATGGATGAACTTAAAGTGTTTGCAAAGAATGAAGCGATTCTCTCCCAAATGCTGTCGTCAGTGATTTTAGCAATGACATCTGCTTGAAGTTTGGTCTTGACAAGTGTGCAAAAATCAACTTAAAGAGAGTCCAATGACGTCAGAAAATATTGAAATTGATTTGCACTCTGTAATTCAAGATCTTGAACCAGGTAAAACTTACAACTATCTGGGCATTGAAGAAAATGAGACCATCTTGAACGACACAATGAAAGAGAGAATTAGTAGGGAGTATTATAAAAGAGGGAGACTTTTCCTGCAATCCTCTCTGAACTCCAGGAATATAATAACTGCAATGGGTAGTTTGGTGGGGCTAAAGCCGAATACAGTTTCGGACTTGTGAGCTGGACTGAGCAAGAAATTCGAATCAGGAATCAATTAACTATAAAACTGCTTACAAAGCATCATGTCGCCTACCCTCGAGCTGATGTACATAGACTTTGAGTCACATAAGGAAGTAAGAAGAAGCCTCAGACAAATTGAAGCCTCCTGGCACAATGCAATAGTCGGGATGGGAATGTATCTAGTTAGCCATCAAAATGACACACTAACGAGGCAGGTGATGAAATCTGTCCTAGGAATGGGAAATGGTGCATTGTAAGTACAGCAAGAAGCATTATGAAGAAAACTATGCAAGACACGCAGAATAACAAAGAATCTAAAATTCTCATGCCTCAAAATATGTTAAAGAAGTCGTGGAGAGATGAACCACTCCATGGACAGTATCTAAAAAGAATGGACAAGGTGCAGGTAAATAATAATCAATAATTTATGTGACTTAAAAGGGTAAGAATGAAGTCAGAATTGGAAGCACTTTTAATAGCTTCCCAAGACCAGACGTTGAGAACACGACATTATGATAAAGCGGTTCTCAAAATTTCTCAAGATGATAAATACCGCATTTGCCAAGAACAAGTAGAAACAATTTATCGTATCGTCTCAGCTTGTCCAATTCTAGCAAAGACCCCGAATACTTGAAAAGACACGACAAGGTGGGTAGTTACATTCACTGGTGCCGCCCATGATGCTTCAAACACGTGCGCCAAGTGATACGAACACTCATCAATACCGGTAACGTCTGTTGTACTGTGTATAATATTGGACGACTTACAAATTCAAACCGATCACACGATAGCGGCAAACATACCGGGTATTGTTATCCGGGATTTGAAGAAAATATCGTGTCTACATGTAGATGTTGCTGTTCCGTTTGATCAAAACCAAGGAGGCAGAGAAACCTCTTAAATACAAGAGTTTAGAAATCGATATCAGTCGAATGTGGTGAGAAAAAACACAGATCGTCTCGATAGTTGTCAGAGCTCTAGGATTTGTTCCGCAAAATTGGTGTAAGAACTTGGCTCAACTCCTAGGTCATTCAAAAGACTGGGAAGTGCAAGACATTGCTTTGTGTGGAAAAGCCCACATATTTCGCAAAGTATTGTAGAGGCACCGATAGTCTCTAGATCTGCTCCTTAGGAAGCTGGTTGCCACCGAAGTGGGCTTTATAATCAACCGACCCATAATATCTTTAGTAAATTAGAGGAATAATAATAATAATAATAATAATAATAATAATAATAATAATAATAATAATAATAATAATAATAATAATAATAATAATGCCTCTATTCACATGGCTTGAAGGGTGAAGTAGCCAGAGCCAAGACCAAGCCAGTGTGACAATTGTGAAGCAACATCGCATTACAAATTAATATTTACATTGGATTGACTTGATATTAATTTACACGTGTTTTATTTCTGGAGAAATCTAAAGTATACTTGTATAATATGTCATTGTATTACATTTTATTTTTGAGAAGGTATTAAGTAAACTGAAGTTGTTAGTGAACTTAGTAACTAGTGCTAAGTTGACTACAAAGTGATGTGAGAATAACTATCATTTACACTTAGTCAAAAAACAGATATGCTATATCAGTTATCGAAAATTTCTCCAACTCAGTGGGAGTTTTTGGTTCACTCAACTCAGTGGGTGTTTTGTTTCGCAGAAGAAAACAAAGCATTGACATTTTATCTATCAATTTTGTTATGTCCGTGTTTTGAAGTTTCAATCAAGAGAGTAAAAGCTTTTAATCGCAATGTGTTAATTTATCAATGTATCAACACATCTTCCTTTGCATTGAACTAGTGGTGCTACAAAAGCACACACTTTCTTGCGTTATAGGGAACGATTATGTAATATTGTAATAATGCCCTTTCTCGTCTACTAGCTAACCCTTGAAAAAGTCCAATGCAATTCAAACGCAGCGCCTTCGGTGTGAATCTGCAATTATTTCGACAGCAGGAAAAGTATTCATATCTTCGCTTTACAAAATAAAGTACATAAATAAATCACAAATATAGTTCGTTTTAAACGGTCATTATGCATACAAGGAAGAATACTTTCACACTCACCAGCCTAGATTATATCGAATTGAGTTTCCAAATTTGAATACTATAATCAGCGTTCAAACATTTTAAAAGGAAAATAAGTATATAAATTAAACATCCAGAGCTGAAGGGTATCTAATAACAAACATTACGTCTTATGAATAATAAGGTACAAATAGGTTACAAATATATAATCTTATTCATGTAAATTTAATATCAGGAACACAAACATTTGTACGAAATTAATTATTTTAAAGCAAATATATAATCACAAACTCAAGAACCAAAACTTGCGTTCTGCACACAAACACACGTTGCTGCTTCCGTTGCTTAACAATAAAATCAGTTCATGCAGCCACGCCCATGCAGTGTTGCAATTTAGGTAGCTTACGTATCTACTCCAATCAAATCCTACCAGCAGCAAAATAAATACTGGTATTTTCAAAAAAGGTTGGAAAGGTCGATGATAATTAATAATAGATACAACAGTTGAAATGATTTAAAGAATCTAACATTCAGAAGTAGTTTGCATCAAGAAATACATCTCTAGCTTCAATATTAAACGCCTCAGACGGGATTGAAAACGTTTAAATATTTCACCACTAAACACAAAATTACACGAAGGATACTTTAATTTTCAAAAAAACTGACCATATTGTGACCGCCGACTCCTGTCAGACGTCACGGGAACCACTGGCTAGTTGACCGCCGCTTTCGGCGACCTCATTGAGAGCGGCTCCCGCGCGGTCGTCCTTTGTCCGAACAGCTTCAGACAACGGACGCATCCCACACTGGTTTGGAGACGAGCTCGAATCGGGGCGGGTTTATTTCCAGGATTGCTTGGGTAGGGGAATGCAAAGGGGCTTTGCAATGACTTCTTGTGATGCAGTACGAGCACATTTATTGGCAAATGAATGTAGTACGCTAGGCGCGTGGACGACGAAAAACAGTTGTGGAGATGCTGTTGTCAAGAGTCGAGTCAGTCGGGAGGCGCCGCGTGGGGTTAATGCCGTCCTCAGCTATAGAGACCCCTTAAGACGTTCCCGGCCGTAGCCCGGCCTGTAGAGGGCCCGCCGCCGCGCTGGAGGTCCATACTACGCCTCCCTCGTCGCCGTTTCCCGTGGGCTCCTTCCCGCCGGTATTCCTCCCTCGTCGCCGACGCAGTCCGTTTGTAGTCACGCGGTGTCGCGAACTACCGAAATTAGAGGGTTCAATTCGGTTCGGGAAATTTTTATCTTCAATATTGTCGTTTGTTGAAGGAAAACGCCGGGAAATTTGAACATTCGCGAATTTCGAAAATTTAGACCTTCGAAGTAAATGAGGCCAGTTTTTAAGTGTTTTACGCAAATAGGAGAGAAAGGAAAATCGATAAATTTGAAGCCGAGTTTAAGAAAATTTCGAAAATGTGTTTGAAATTGAACAGTGCCCTCCAAAAACCAAAATATCTACCTGTCAGTCCGACCGTCCGACGGACAAGAGCACGGACGGACAGACGCACAGAAGCCCAGATGGAGAGACGCACGGTCACGCAGGCTCACAGATGGACGGACGACCGGACGGACGACCAAATGGACGGTCCAGCAGGCGGAAGGAAGGACGGACGGGGAGACAGAAAGTAATTTACTACCTAGCTGTCATTACCAGTCTTCTCCGGGAACTGGAGAATGAGTTTGTGAGTGAAATTGAATTTCTAAGAAGTAATAATTAAATTTCTCAATAACAATGCCCTTTTTGGACATCAAATTGAAAAGGAGGCACCGATTCTATTCCAATCAGAATAATTTCAACGGTCATATGAATAATCTCAATAATGATTGATTGCCTAGTCAAGTGAAAGAACGCTTTTCAAGTGCCGTACCTCAATAAAAACATAATTTTTTAAGAGAAACTACAAAATTTAGTTCTTTGTGGTAAGTATTGGCTCCGGGAAAGAGGTAATATTTTTTAGATTCACTTTTATTCATTGAAAATAACTGCATATATTTTATACAACAATATCTGAATTCTGAAAACATTCAATTCGTCACGATTACATTCTCTTAACTTTATATATTCATGAAAATAGAATGGATTTTAAATTTTGTTTAAATCAAATTCTATATTGAAAATCAATATTTGCCCGCCTTTGGTATTAATAACAAGCTTTAAATTACTCTCCCTTCGTACACCGTACTTTTTGAATCGAGCTTCTCTATTAATTTACTTCATTTTGCGTTAGTTACGTTTAAAACTATCTAATTTTAACTAGTTAATTGCAAGATTCATAAACCAACGTAATCCATTAGTAGGGCAGAAGTTTGCTACTGAAATTAGAAAAGAAACGTCATTGGGGTTGAAGACATCATTGGGGATAAATAAGAAGTGGTTTTGGTAAGGTTTTCGTATCTTCGATACGAAATGAATTGCACACATTTAAGTTTTCAATCTTATCTGAGAATGCACTATTTTTATCCCAACTTTTCAGAATACTATTAATTAGAAATTCTGGCGCATTTTCTGATAGATTCTTTTGTGGCAACTTTGATGCTTTGTAGTAAATACTGCAAGTAGGAAGAAACATTTGGATTCAATATGCAGGGTATTTGTTTCTTACCGACAAAGAATGGTCAGAATGCAGAATGAATGAATGAATGAATTACGAATTAAACATTATGAATTATGTATAATAACATCGACTGATTTTCCTAAATTCGAATTACCAATTTTTCTCTCGAGAGTGCATCCTCTCGAGAACTTGCTGCTTGATTTTGAACATGCACGAGCAAATATTTGAAATGACCTACGAGAGGCACTACGTATTGTAATCACGGCTCGAAGCACGGCTTCATCCACAGTAAAACAAACGTAATAATTAATCCCAAATTGAAGTCTTGGAGACATTACAATGGGGCGTTGAGCGCCCGAGGCAAGCGGGCCGGGGCGACCAGGCGACGGCGGCGGCGGCGGCGGCGGCGTCAGTCGGCAACGCTGCCGCTATTCACTGCCACCCGCTCATTCGCTCGTTAATCCGTTATTCCGGCGCAGTCAATTACTCGGTCATACAGACAAATGGGTCGTCACGCGCACCGCCAGCGGAAGTGGCAAAATCGATAGGCCCGCGAACCCCCTCCCACCTCACCCCTGCCCCGCCCCGCCCCGCCCCGCCGGCCCGCGCCGCCCAGTCGCCGCGCGCCGCGCCGCGCCGCGCCGTCCACGCCCCCGAGGGAATTGAATGCCGAGACGCCCCACCCCCTCGCCCAGCCGTTCGGGGCGCGAGCGGAATCTTTCAATCACGCATCCATAAATTTCTCATTACGGGATTATTCTCCGGTTCGAAGATGCCGAAGGATACGATTATGGAATTGGTATCTGGGCAGAGTTTCGGGGACAAGCTAATGACATGGGAAATAAATATACTGAACTTGAGGACAATGAACACCCATATTAACACTTGAAAACGTAGTGTAACGAAGTTGTTCGATGTTATTACTTAAGCATTAGAACTTTATAGGGGATATTCATTTTAAATAATAATAGTAATAATACTAATAATAATAATAATAATAATAATAATAATAATAATAATAATAATAATAATAATGTTGATAGATGGGACGTTTGATAAACCATTCAGGATTATCGTATACGGTCCAGTCCTGCATCAAATGTCACATCTATCAACATCATTAATCTAGGATCAGTAGGAAAAAACATCAAATTGCAAATAATAATAATAATAATAATAATAATAATAATAATAATAATAATAATAATAATAATAATAATTTATTTTATTGTGCACTCATAAAAATAGCATAGTGAAAATAACTTCCTTAGTATTAAAAAGTGCATCATGACAAATCTTGCAGTATGTGAGCTGAAACACTCGATTGAAAGCACACCTATAATTAAATTCAACTTTCTTTAATAGTATATATCAAGATGTACAAGCAATAACTTATATTGAATGTAATTTACTTCTATTGAACTCTTTTTACTAATATAAACAAGAGAGACATCAGTTAATATGTGAAATTTACGAAAGTGATCAACGGTCAACATATTTCAACAGTCACATATGAAAATGGAAGTCGAAAAAAAAGGACTGTCGTTCATTGAAATCTCTCAGATATTTCAGAAAATTATCCAATAAGCTGGATAAACGGTTTTTAATATTTTGAAACTTATTGTTATATGGGGCTAACATAAACAAATACTTTGAAATTTTCATTCACAATTCTTGCCACCTTCCCATTTCTGTTCGTTTCCTTCCATTCTTTTTTTATTTAAAAATGTTTCCATATTCTTTCCGTCATTCTTACATATCTTTCCTGTCTTTCCTAATTGTTTATTCGTCCACCAACTTGCTTCCTCTCGCCCTCCACAAGGTCCCTAGGAGGTCAAGGACAGTAGCTTGTCAGCTAGGTCGAATGAATTCAGTCACTGTCTGGAGGAAAATTCTAGCGGCCGGCTGCTCTGATCGGTAGTTTTCCGTGGTTTCTCTGATCAACACGAGGCGAGTACCGGAGCAGTACCCTAACAAACGGGCCACGGACCGCGCCCCCCTATCTTTTCTACCTCTTCTTTGTCCCTTCCTCACCTATTACACACACACACACACACACTCACACACACACACACACACACACACACTAAGATGCACTACACTACCACACATGCCGGTCGGGAGCTTCGAGCTTGTCCTGTCTGGGGCGGTGTCCCGTTGGTGGGAGATACCTGGCTGGGGAAAATTCCGTTAGCCGACAGTAGGTCGACACCGGCCGTGGTCATCCAGCGGGGGAAGACCACCGCCACCACCGCCATCAAAACACGCACTACACTTACGGGAATAACGACCATTGTAATTGACGCACCCGAAATCACTAACTATCAATCAATCCAACGCGCCTCTCTTCTCACATTCCATCGTATTTGAGTATTGTGCCCAAACTTTCCCCCACCTTTGTCACAATCCGCGGCCGCGCTTGCGGATTGGCAGGGAACGTGAAAAACAACAACAGGCCAACGGCGACGCGTGGCGGGCCTCGGGGCGGGCAGCGGCGGGGTCGCTAAGCCTCGACCTGCGTGTGAATAATGCGCGGGGTTGTCCGCGCGCACCCAAAGCCTCGGAAATCCGCCGATGCTCCCCCACCCCCACCCCCACCCCGCCATGCCGACGCTCTGCCTCCCCCGTCGTCCCGCCCGCTCGCCCACACGCCCTTTGCACGCTTCTAAATTCAGTCATCGACGCTCATACGTACTGTTGCGAGATCGACTACTGGAATTATTAGCAATATTTATTAGGGTTGAGGCAGAAGTCGTGGAAAATATTATTTTTTTAAAGAAATGTTATATCATATAATTTTATTTGTCGCCTGAAAGAAATGCTGCACTAATGTGTGTTCCCAATGACAGATGACTTTCTGAGAGGCTCTATTAGCACAGAGAGCAATATGAAATCAGTTGTCTGACGGCGGGATGAATGCGGAATGCAGGATTACGTGCGAGATTAATGTAGGCCGTCTCGAGCGGCGCACACACACCAAGATACCCGTTCTCTGAGTGGGAAATGTCCGAGAATGTCACAGGATTTGGTGGAAGCTCTTGGGAATAATGCCCTTCCATATCGGACAGTCGCGAAATGGGCCCGAGAGTTTCTGCGAAAACTCCTACCAATGATCAGCAACGCACGTGACTTGTGATGGCCGATGTGGCACGTGCGGTAATCGAGCATCTGCTTAATCGGGCTTTTAGAAGGGATATGTAATGCTTTTGGAACGTTGTGAACTCGTATATGGTGAAATGCCTTGGACCATGAAACCAGTAGTGCCATTTCAAATACCTTAATACATCAGGAATATTATAAAACCAAATCTATAGTAAAATGGTGACACTTTTCTGTTACCTGTGAGCGAAGCTTTTCAAATGTTGATATCTGTACTTATAATTGAACTATTTGTAGTAAAAAGGGATGTGGAGCTCGAGAAAACGTGCGCAGATTATACTTCTCCCCTATATGTCACATATAGTTTTTACTGCTTTTAATTATACATTTTAATTGTGTTTTACATCATGAAGACCTTGTAATGGTCGTTAGTAACCTCCTGAACCTTGAAACCTTTTATTTACATGCAGAGACTTTTAGACTATGTGATTAAATCGCACGGGCTATAAATAGTGAACTTAATTCTCTTTAGAATTCGAAATTATGCACGTGCCTGACCCTTGCAGCTCGTGACCTTGAAGTCCTACAGAATTTAAATTGGAGTATGGTTGTTTGATAAAGAACATTGATTTTAATACGGCGTGACTTGTAATATGAAGCTCATTAGGTGGGAATATCCACAGTAGGGGCTCTTGTAGTTTCCTACACCTATAGTAAGGTAGTTTAGTTTCAAGTTTTTAGTGTTAAGTTTAGCATAAGTTACGATGTAAGCCAGCAAATGCACATGAGATAGTAATTAGTACTGATCTGTGTAATTTCCAATCACTCAATAAATAAATTAATAAAAAAAAAGGTGGGAATATAATTTGAAGCCGAGATCCATTTTACTTACATAACTTATTCTCCACACAATGCTTTCCTATAAAAAGCAAAGAACCGACCGAAGTGTCGCAAAGAGGAAGAGGTCGAAGACAGAAAAAAAGACAAAGGGAAAGTGACTCTAAAGATTCATCCTTTAACATCCAGAATCCATCCAGCCACTACGGGTTAAAATGTGCCAAATCCTAACCTCTTGAAACTGAAAGATTTTTAATAAATCTAGCTTACTTTGTTCAACCACGTCATTCAACCGTCAGACTGCCGCCAGGAACTGAAGGCTCCAAAAAAAATCAAACTATGTGCATGTTTTCAGAAATTACTTCAAATTCTATAGCTGATATGCTACAGATTAAATCCATACAAAAGTTGTTAAAAAATGAAATTTTAATGTTATTAAAAGGGCAGAAAAGGGGGTCTATTTTATACTTCTTCCATCAGTTACCTTTCTAATATCATTACTTTTTCAAATGGTAATTGGATACAAGAGATTAAATAATAATATTTGCAAAAAAAATGCATATATGAGATTATAGAAGAAAATCATTACTAGTTTACTTTCGTCATATTTAGGTTGCATGATGTGGCTAGTAACCCTCATTTCAATGAGGAACGAACGTGTGACAATCATGCGAGGTGGATGGTCCCAGTATTCAAGAGGAAATGCCTTAACGATCCATCTCGTATTTACACACATTTTACTTTGTCGATACTGCTTAGAAATTTACGTAATGCTGCGCGAAATAAAAGGCGATTTTTTTACACAAAAACTCTTATTGCCGGGGCCCTGAGAACAAAAAGCTGGATAAATCCAATTGCTAAATCAATAAAAAAATCTTCTAACAGGTTGTGTAGCCAGAATCCATTTTTTGTGGGTCCTTGATACCGAAAAGTCGATTGACGGCAAAACGTCCGTTCGTGCGTGCGTTTGTCTATCCGTCTGTGAACACCACTAGTGCCTAAACCATTCGTAGGACTTTTTTTTTTCAAAATGAATATTCCCCGGTCAATCTGCTTCGACGCGAGGCGCTGTGATTTTGTAAAGTTTCTTCAAAATGTATGGGTACTTTACATGAAGCCTCAGGAATATTTTCAAAATTTTCTCAAAAATAGCTCAAAATGTTTTCTTTAAATTTTTTGAAAGTAAAGAGTAAAATACACTTATGAAGATGGCATACGTCCGTTTTGAGATATTCTATTGTTTTTAGAAAAATTACACAAATGTATTTTTACAATACCTCTCACTCCGTTAATATGTAGTACATTTCGTGCAATTTGTAAACACTATTGCATTTGTGAGTTGATGTGTTTCAAATGTCTTCCAATAAAGATTTTCAAAAACCCAATGATTTCTGTGAAAAAGAGCTTCAAATTTCGCTTTTACACTGGCGCTTAAACTATATTTTCTTAAAAACCGCTCCAAATTTTTCAACGAAAATTTCCATATAGGATCAGGTTTTACTTCTCGTGAATATTGTAAAAGTAATGTTTTGAATCTACTATTATTTTATTAAGAAAAATATTGCATCTTTATAATTGTAGTTGGAAGGCACCGATTTTTTTTAAATATTTTCAATTTTCGAAAAATCGGACATTTTAATGAACTTGAGACCTGCACCATTGCTATCTAGCGACCGTTACGGTATCTATAGGTAAGGTGTAAATTTAATAAAAATGTACCGTTTTTTAGAAAAAGGGGTTTAAAGAAAATAAAAAAAGCCTAAATTCCACACAAAATTTCGTAAAACATACTCATGGTTTTGAAAAATGGAACATGACATTATTTTTAAATGTTTTTGATGAACATATTTCACTAAGAAAAAAGTTTATCTTCGTAATTGTGGTTGTAGGAAGATGCCGAAAAAATATTGAATTATTTCAATTTTCGAAAAATCAGGGCTTTTAAGGAACATGAACGACACTGCGCCATTCTTTTAAACGTCCTTTACACTATCCAGTAACGCCCCAGGGGCTTCACGTCAGGTACCACCCAAAATTAAAACATTAGTTTCAAATTCAAGATACCGCAACATCAGTCACATCGAGCAGGAAATATCAACTTTGGAAAAAATCGGCTGAACTGTTCAGCCGCTTGCGTTGTTCACGGATACACGGACTGACAGTCGTTTTGCCGTCAAAAGATTTTTAGGTATCAAGGACCCACAAAATATGGATTCTGTTTACAGTACGTGTTAGAGGATTTTTTAAACTTTAGCATGGCGATTTACCCACTTTTTCGTTTCCAGAGCCCGGCAATAAAAACGATTCTGATAGTTAGATAGACTAGTAACGAACTTAATTGGTAGTAAAAATTTGGTGTGTGCAAATCTAATGGTGAAAACTACCGATTTCCAATTTCTTTCATCATCAGAAAATAACTAAGCACTTTTACAAATATAATTACCCTGTGAAATGGCCATAATTGAACTCCACCTTTTTCTTTAGATGAAATATTAAGTGTTCTTAAATATCTGCTTGGGTAGCGGAGAGCATTCACATTACCTTTCATTGGAATTGGGAGTAATTATTACACATTTCCCTCGATTGAATGTAATGTCCTCACTCTAAAGTAGTTTTATTTGTTCACATTCTTTATGTGAGAATTTTATATAAAGACGAGACATCATTATTGAATACATTATGGAAGCCTGTTTGTTTGGACTGCATTAAATACAAAAGCTTATTATGGCAATTCTTAAGGAGCACGAGATATATTTTCATTTAGAACAATTAATGGGTTAAGAGAAATGTGGAAATATTTAAATCCTTCTTAATTGCATCTTAACAACTAACATTACATTATTAAATATCTATCTCTCCACATAATTCTATTTTGCGCAGTTGGTAAATACCTTGTTTTTCGTTTGAAGTACCCTGAGTAAACAAAACTTACGAAGGAAGTTGATGGCCCTCTGTAGTTCCTTGCCAGGGCTTGTCCGAAAAATAAGAGAGCAGCGTGTCTCTCTTCCTCCAGCTTTCTGCCTCCGACCCCGAGCCTCCTCATCTAGCCACTGAAGCCCTCCACTTCCCCCACCCCTAGCCCCGCCCACTCCTCACCGCTCCATTCCGCCCCCACTCACTCCTGTCCGTCTCCGCCCGCTCGTGGGCACCGCCCCTGCCGCCGGCGTGCCCAGGTCTCTGACTACCCCTACTCATCGGCCACGCACGCAGCCTGCCGTCCAGGCTCCACTCCTTGGCCAGGCTCTCCTGCCAGCGGGCACCCCCGCCTCCCAACTCCCCTCCCGGGCGCAGCCCGCGGCGCCCAGTGAAAGGCGAGCCGCTCGCAGGAGGCGCGGTCAGCGCCGGGCGAATTCCACCGGAGGCCTTGAAGGCGACCGAAGGCTGGGGTGGCAAGGGAGGCGCCGGGCGCCCTAGCACTCCGCAACGCTCGAGAGCCAAATCAGGGGCAGAGGGCGCCACGAGGGGAGGAAGGGGTGCGGAGGAGGCGCCGCCGAGCGGGAGTGGGAGTGGGAGTGGAGGGGTCCTCCTGTGGAGGACTCTCGCGACTCATGTGCGAGGAGGGCGGGGAGGGATGAGGGCGAGGACGAGGGTGAGAGAGACGCGGCGAAGAGGCGCCTGTGAAAGCACCTGACGGCCGGGAGCGCCCCAAATCTAATAAAGCCCGGAACACATCTTTTCAGATTAAAATTTCCCGCAGGAGAGGCGCCTCCGTTGCCGCCGCCACCGCCGTCTAGGCTCCCGTTGGGTCCCCTCGACGCGTCGGCTTGCGGCGCTGGAGGGAGGAGAGGCACTGGGACGTCGGAGGCTTTTCTTTCCTCCGCTCTTCCCCTCTCTCGCTCGTAATTTTGCTCTGCGCGTCTCTTTCGCTTCCGCGTCTCTTTCCTCTTTCTCTGTTTCATGTTTTGTCCCCCCCCCCCCGCTCCAAAGAAACTACCCCCTGCACGTCTTCCCAGTTTCGTTTCCTCTGTCTGATCTGCGTACGCCTTTCGCCTTCACTCTTTTACTGCGCTATATTTCGTGACAAGCATACGTCTCTTCCTCCCTTTTAAGTATATCTCTCTTCCTAGTTGTTGCGTGACTGACCGCGGAAGCCTTTGACATCACAAGTTCTAGGTTTGTCTTATCTTTTTACTTCTTATCTCCCTGCTCGTCCTGACCTGTGCCGGCATTTTCGTTGTTGTAGAGGGATAGAGGAATGATCCACACTTCCCTTCATTGTGGTGGTTAACTTCTTTCCGAGTTATTTTTCCTTTGCTTCTCGTTCACATTGCATCGCCTCGCCTTGCCTTCACCTCAATCCCACCCTGCAGCGGCACTCCCGGTTTGCTACTGGCCCTCCGCATCCTCCTTCCTGTCCCTCAGCCTGAGCCCCCGCGGCCTTTTCTTTCTCCCCGAGGCGCGGCCGCCCCATCGCCCGGGCGGAAGTGACAGGCGTCTCAACTACATCCACGTGCCATGCGGCGAGTCGCTCGCTCCAGCGGCGAGCGCCGGCGACGGCTCTCAATATTGCACGATGCATTTGTTTCTCCGGATGCTCGTGGTTTTTCGTTCTTTAGATGTGGGTAGACTCGCGTTAAGACGTCTCTCAGATTTCGCTTTTTATTCTGTGATGCAAAAATACTTAATGCGCAGATGCTTCAGAAACACATCAGTCTCGAAACTTGAGACTTGTTTTGCGATTTATTTTAAATAAGACGTCATTTCTTTCATATATTATATATACATTTCAGAACTGTTTATGTCTCGTGATTACTTTTGTTGGCTTTTTGTATTTACATATAGTTATTGTTCATAGATATTCACTTTTGTTGATGGTCAATAATCAAGTTCTGGTCTTTCGTAACATTTGTTTCGCTCATTCTCTTGGAATAATTAATAAATCACAAAAGCTAATACACTGACTATGGGCTGATAAATATTGCATGAAATGCGATTATATCCGCACACATTCTTTCACAGAAGAGAAGGGCCTTGTCAAGATATATTTAAAGTACGGACAATCACACTCTGGCGCGTGCGTAAACAATTAGATTCATTGTGTCACTCATTGTGAGCATGAGATGTCGCAACCCTTATTAAAATGTAAAATATATTTAAGAGATAATGTTTCTAAAGAAAATTGAACCAATGGCATTTCCTTGATAATTTGAATCATTTGCAATCCACGAAAACATGGGGGGGGGGAGGTGATTCCTCAAAATGAATTACGCTCCGTATTGGTCATGTTTCCGAATGCAAAAAAATGAACACCATCCCCGAACCATTCCCACACCATCTCCCGAATAATGTATTAATTCGAAAAGGGAGGTGTCGCTTGAATTAAACCATAGGTAATTAACCATTCGTGATCGAACGTCTTCGCGAGCGTCAACACTACAATTTATTCCGCTCGTTTGTCCTCAAGCAGATGTTGTTCTCACTTTCAAATTAATCGGCACATTGGGAACTGGTGAAGAGATATTTATTGTTCTTCGTGTAACGACAGTATTCACAAATTTTCAGACACGATTGATCTATACCACGGTTGATTGTCATGAGAGATGATGTTCATAATTCCAATAGATAGCTATTGATTCTGACATTTCGAAATGTCAATTACTCCATCAACTCTTTGTCACGCACAACATCGTTAAAAAAGTCACATCTACTGTGAAACGGCCAATTTGAAAGCAAAAAACCGTATCTCCATAGATTATATTAGCAGAAAAATGATATGTGGCGTTTTAAATGTAACGGATCTAAATTCGTGCACATTCTGAATCAAAAGGTGGGAATAAATCATTTTCAAAAATGTTGATGACTAGCGTATCCGTGCGAGAACTCTGGCATGTTAAACCACACTAGTTTTTCCTGAGAGTATTGTGAAACTGTAACTTGGGATTATGTGCTCCGTTTCCATTGTAGCTCCTTCCACAATTAGATTGTGGACCCCAACAAAACATGAAATGAATGGTTGCACGACACGCATAAGAAACAATCTTCATCGATATCAAGCAACTATTAATAGTACTTGCCGCGGGAGCAAATCTTGAATTAATAATTCTCCTAATAAACATCGTCAGTCTGCGCAAACCACGGTAGCGTAAATATAAGATGGAGGAATCTAAGCGTGACGCCACAGAGATAGCCACCTGCACCAAGGGCTGAAAGATAGGGGGGGGGGGAGGGTCGTGGAGATATATTGTGTATTCCTCCATGTATAGGTGGTATTGGCAGTATCGATAAGCACCGAACCGGCAAAAATTTAATAGAATTATCCTCTAGATTATAATGTGGGAAACATTCCTTTGAGCCCTTCAGCCTCAAAATTTTAGTTTTTAAGACCATAGAATGCTTTTTTAGCAGTTATTTAACAATATAACTGAGTGAGTGTTGCGAGTTGCATTTGACATGAATATTTAGATGCGTTTTTTAAACAAATCCTCCATATTTTTAAAGCCGAAGTGCAATTCGTCATGTCTCCATGAAAATCTCTTTCTTTAAGCAAAAGCCGCAAAAGGTATGTACACTACTGAAATAATATACGAGACGATGTGAAAATTTTAAAATAACCCAATCAAATGCTCTCGTTTCCAGCACTGAAGTATGTACCATTAAGCCGTTAACTAAGTACTATGTGTTTACTTCTGTGGAGAACCGCGGACAATCCCTCGGGCCGCGTCAAGCTCCTATGAAGGAGCCGGCGGGTGATCGCCGATCGATGCGATGGACGGGCGCGCGGGGCCGGGGGCGGGGGCGGGGAGGGGGTGGCGCCCCGAGCGGCAGGGCGGGCGCCGCCTGTCGGCGGGGGCTCCCGCCCGCGACGCCCTAGCGATCGATCAAGGCGGCGCGGCGCGGAGGTGCCTCTCTCAGGTCTGCCAACCCGCGACCCTGCCTGCCCTCCAGACGGCTCTCCAATTCGCCCTTCCACCAGCGAGCACGCCTTACAATCAGATCGGCCGCCAGCCAGCACGCCCGTCCGCCAGCACGCTCGTCCGCCAGCACGCCCTCCAGCCAGCACGCCCTGAAGAAAGCGCGGCCTACAGACACCATCCATCCAGCCACCATGCCCTCCAGTCTTCGTACCTTCCAGCCACCACGCCCTCCAGCCACCACGCCCTCCAGCCACCACGCCCTCCAGCCACCACGCCCTCCAGCCACCACGCCCTCCAGCCACCACGCCCTCCAGCCACCACGCCCTCCAGCCACCACGCCCTCCAGCCACCACGCCCTCCAGCCACCACGCCCTCCAGACAGTACGCCCTCCAGACAGCACGCCCTCCAGACAGCACGTCTTCCAGACAGCACACCGTCTACTGGAATGCTCTCCAGCCATCACGCCCTAAAATCACCAAGCTCTCCAGCCACCACGTGCTCCAGCCATCACGCTCTCCACCCATCACGCCCTCCTCTCAGGGCGCCTACCTGTCTTCCCGCTCTCATATCTCAATATGCCCACCCACCTTCCGTCAGCTCATCTACTCGCTTTCCTGCCTGCCATCCTACCTGTCCTCTAGCCCACCCTCCTGCCCACTCTCCCGCCGCCGCCCTCCTGCTCATTTGCACGCCTTAGCTCTCTCCTTGCTCGTCCGCCATTATGCCTGCCCTTCTTACACTGTTCCGTTCTGTCGGCTCGTCGCCCTCATGCTCGACCACCCGCCATATTTTTGCCCGTCCGTCACTCTTTTGTCCCTTCCGCCGCTTCTTTGCCTGCCGTCACCATCGCTCCCGACACCCTTCACCCAACACCGCTGCCGCTGCCTTTGCTGCCTCCGCCGACGAAAGAAGAATAAAAGAAAATATTTTCTCTAGAGCACATCCCGCCGCCGTCCCCGCGTCCCCCATCCATATGCATGCGCCGACGGCGGCTTTGCGATGTGGGCCAGGGGCGTTCGCCTCTGCCTCCCTGTCCCCCTATCCCCACCCCCGCACGGCGCCGCCGCTCACCTGATCCATATCCCGTGCGCTGAGGTGTTCCCTTCCGCAGACAGAGCGGAGCCGACGCGACCCTTGTCTGCAGCGGATGTGTTCTGTGTCCCGATTCAAGCTATTTTGGACTCTTCGGGCGCCAGGTTCAGACACGGCTGAATTTGTTGCTTCACGACCTTGAAGTAATTGTACTAAAAATAGGGTCTTCAATTTTATGTTGTCTTCTAATAGACTACCTGAATGTTGATTTGTAACCTGTAAGAAATGTATCCTCATAGAAAATCTTAATACTTTATAAAGAAGAAAATAATGAATAAAAATAATTTCATACAACATGTTTCGATGTTAGTAGTATTATTTACAGTTGTTTCAGATTTTACTGCAGATCTTTTTCATTGTCTTCACGATATTATTATTTTCTTTGCCAAGGACTACATTTTTTCTATGGTAATGCCTAGGAATATTTGGGCGCAGAAATTATACTCACAACCGCTGTTGATGTAGATTATATTCATTCAAAACCGAAGATTACAGGAGGCGATAGTGGGGAGTTGGAAAGTAAATGAATTAAGTTGTTGAACTTCTCAGAATTAATTTATCTATCTACGATATTCTCCCCCATTCAGCTTCGTGTAATAGCGTAGAATAATGTAGTTTCCTACAGCTCTTGTCTACATTTGCGAACATTGTAATTACCAACGAGATGAATGTCATTTTTCGAAAATGGAATGCCTATTGCAACATTCAGAAAATTATCGTTGGTAAAGGACTACAATTTGACTGTTTTCGGAGTTGCCTATTTTCGTTCTAAAAGCTAAGCCATTTGTAGCTTCTGAAATAGTCAATTGCTTCTAAATATTGCTCTCAGGCCGACACGCGATTTATAAACAACTTCGAAGCACGACTTCTTGTGAGGAGATTGATTTCTAGAAACTGTGCCTGGCGCTGTTTTCTTATAGTAGACACTCGACTCAATATGTAGGTTACGAGGAGTTATTAGGCAAACGCTGCATTTAAATGCAAATGTTTCGCTTTTTCTACTTTACTATTATCTTTCATGTTGTTGTTAATCTACTTTTCTTACCGTATGGGCATTTAATTTGTACATAAAATAATAATAATACAAGATAGTAATAATAATAATAATAATAATAATAATAATAATAATAATAATAATAATAATAATGATAGACCTCATATTAACTAATATTGCACTTTAGTAGTGGGTATGTCTTCGCTTTTTGGGGGAGGAAAATAATAAAGAGATAAATAAAATCTGTTTAAATGAATTTGATCCAAAATACAGAAGAGGAAATAACTAATAAAAATTAAATTTCAATGCTCATTTTCCTAAAGAATTTCCGTATTTTTTTCGTGTGTTGGCGCTGCAATGTTGGTGAGTATTCCGGGAATTAAACCAACGCCACCTAAATAGATCTATGTAGGTGAAGTTGATTAATCTCCGGTACCTACGTAGTGGAAAACGTAGGGGAAGGCGTAGAGGAAGACGTAGAAGAAGTGTTAGAAGACAAAGAAAACGAGAATACAAAAACGAAAATTTTCCTTTCAGTGAAAATGAGCTAAGTAAGGGGAGGGTCTATTGAGTTGCTCGGATCAGACGGCCGTGGGTGCACGTCTCCGAGAGGAGCATAGCAGTGTCATCGAGGTGCCGCTGCGCCAGGGCTGTGGGGATGAGCGTCATTTCTTCAAAGAATATCGAGAAGACGATAATTTTTATATGAGAAATCGGGATAAGCCAAGTGACCCGGAGATGCAACAGATGCCTGTTTGCCGCCAATTAGGTGTGGTTTTCAAAGTGATTTAAAAAATTTGTACTTCTACAAATTGAAAGAAAAACATTTCGAAATAACTCTTGATAAAGTCAATTTTATAAAACAATTAAATTACCGAAGTTTAGGAAAGCCGAAGGTAGAAATCGTGCTCAATATCACAAAATAATTGCAAACTTTAAGTGGTTAGTTCACAACGCTGACAAAACATCTTAACTGAACAAAGAGGACTGAGTCAAAGAAAGAAAGAAAAAAAAGTCAAACAACCGAAGAAAGTTTCAAGCGTCGGCGACGACACATTCAGCTAGTACATAATATTTCCCTCAACTTGTATAATTTTGTTTATGTGTAAGTGCCTGTAATTCGTAGAAGACAAAGCACTGAAATATCATCTTGGTGAGCATTTTCTGAGAGCTGTTCCAAAAATCTCTCACCCAAATGTCTTTAAGTTACAAAAAGAATTAACTATTTACCGTCCAATTCCTTATAATCTTGAAATTTCGACACAAATCACCAACTTACTACATTTACTGGAATTCAAAATTTGCTTCCTCTCACTTTGTACTTACTTATCTTAAATCTTCACCCTCTTGAATTATTTCTCCTCGGGCAAGAAATGTCGGTTTATCAGTAATGTTGTAATAGAAATAAGCTTACCAAATCTCATCCACACACGAACTTTGTCAGATGTACGTTACATAACAACTATTATGTAAATGGTTGCAGCAAGCGAAAGGAGTTGAAAAATGTGCGGTACGAAGTTTTCTTCCTGAAAGTTTGAAACGGCACAATCCACCTCGCTCTACTTCTCCTCAACGCACATAGCTACATCTCGTCTAACCTAGCAAGAGCTTGCTTTGTATGTCTCGACTCGTTTTGACTCGCCTCACCTCACATCAATTCGTTCCTCTCCGCGGTCGTTAACCACGTCCTCCATCCCTTTCCACTTGAAGCCCACCCGTTCACCGTTCGCCGCGTGTAACTTTCTGTCCCTCCTCCGTTGCTCGCGAAATGCCCCTCCCTCCGCGCAGCAAGGTCAGGAGCGGAGCGGCGGCGCGGCGACGGGGCTCGGGAGGAGACGGCGTAACGAAATGTTACGAGGGGAAGGCAGCGCGCGTCCGGAAGCGACGGTGCGCGGCGCCGCAAGAGGCAGAACAAACGCCGAGCGCGCCCCCTCTCCCCCACCCTCGCGTATCTCCGCCCTTCCTCTCTGCCGCCGACTGCCTTCCGCAGCTCTGCGCTTCGGCGGAGCACTTTGCGAGCAGGAACTTCCCCCTTCCCCGCCCCGCCCCCGCCCACGCGCCAGCGCAAATCGGTTTGACGATTCGACGGCGCGGGCAGCGGCAGGAGTGACTGCGCGGGCTCAGACGGAGTCGGTGGATAGGGTGGCGCGGGTTGAGGGGGAGGGGAAGGCAGCATCAGAGTGAGTTGCCGCGGGGCGAGGGAGATCTGTGCATGGCGCGTGTGATCGACGCGGAGGGAACGGGATCGTCTTAATCATTTTCAGTATAATTGTAAGACAAAATACGTCGGTAACAAATAATGTACTTCAGCTTCAGGGTCAATGACTCCCCTCTCGATCAGTTTCCTTGATCCATTGAGCAAATACTCAGATGGTTCCTTGTTTTGCTTCTGGACATACATGTAGATTCACTTATATGCCCACGGTGTGTCAGGCTCTCCTCTTGCGTTATAGGATTAGTTCCAGGGGTATGGTGTGCTGTTTTGTTAGCAAGACCATAAAAGCGAAGTAGTCGTCCGTATGCAGATGCAAATAAGTTTTCCATAATTCGGAAGCAAAAATTTCTAGTTTTCAAATTTTGCTAACCTCTCTTTGGTAGTGCTGCCATTCATCATTCAACTGTCTAAAGGAAAAGGTTGGGAGAAGAGATTCTGGAACTCAAGAAAACGTGCGCAGATTTCCTTGAATTTCAGAGTTTATTTCTCCCTCATAATCACATTCTGTTTTTTTCTGTTTTTCTGTTGTTTTTTCCTTTCAAAAATTTATTAAATCAAATTTGATCGGCGGTTCGCGCGTGTGGTCGGCGCCACGAGAGTCGGGCCAGTGATGCGCGAATCGGGGTGGCCGCTGGGCGATACGTTGCAGCCCCTGCGCAGTCGGGAGGGCTGCAGCGCGGGTCGAGTCAGCCGCTGCGCGAGTCGGGTCGAGCTCTGCACGTGTCGGGTCAGCCGCTGGGCGAGTCAGGTCAGCCGCTGTGCTAGTCAGGTCAGCCACTGCGCGAGTCGGGTCAGCCGTTGCGCGAGCCGGGTCAGCTGCTGCGCCTGTCAGGTCAGCCGCTGCGCATGTCGGGTTAGTCGCTGCGCAAGTCGGGTCGAGCTTCGCGCGTATTCGGTCAGCCGCTGGGCGAGTAGGTTTTTTTTTTTTTGATTGATTTTTTTGTGTTTCCGGGCGCGTCAACAAATTTGGTCATAAGTCCCGTGAGTGCAGTGCATATTTTTTTCTCGGGAGATGGCGGTTATCTTCTCCCGCTGGATGGCGAGATCCGACGCTGACCTACCGTCGGCTAGTGGGGTTTCCCCCTAACCAGGACTCTCCCACCAGCGGGGCACCACCCCAGCCGGGACAAGCTCTAAGCGCCCGACCGGTCTCCCGGAATACGTGGTTGTGTAGTGCATGTTAGTGTAAGTGTGTGTGTAAGGGAAGAGGATAGGACAAGGAAGAGGAAGGACAGATCGCTCGCGGTCCGTGGCCCGTTTAGTAGGGTACTGCTCCGGCATTCGCCTGGTGTTGATCCGAGAAACCTCGGATAACTACCGATCAGAGCAGCCGGCCGCTAGAATTCTCCTCCAGACAGCGACTGAACTCGACCTAGCTGAAAAGCCAGTGTCGAAAATCCCGCCGCCGTCAGGACTCGAACCTAGGACCTCCCGGTCAGAGGCGCTGCAGTGACATCAGTTGATGCACTGAGCTACCGCGAGTAGGGTCGAGCTCCGCCCGTGTCGGGCCGGCCGCCGCGCGAGTCAGGTCGTCCGCTGTACAAGTCGTATCGGTCCGACCGCTCGGCCTTTTGAGCGCCCACAGGGCAACGTGAGACGTTGCGGGGAGACGCGGGTGGGCGGGGCGACGGAGGGGATGGCGAGGAATGCTACGGCGGCGGGTGCGCAAGCGGAGCGGAACGGCGGCGGTTGAAAGGTCGCCGCGAGAGGCTGTTTGATGGTGGCGCTCCCATCCTCCGCGCCGCCGCCGGCTGCCGCCCTTGGGACTCGGTCGCACGTCCATTCACTGAGCATGAAATCACACGCTGCCTTCTAACGGTTCGTGTTCCCTTCTCCGTCCCCCGAGTGTCTCCTCATTCACACAAATGTGAATTCTTGTTTTCGTAACCATTCACGTTTATCACGCACTTTTGCACTGGGTCGAACGTCGTATTTTCGTAGAATTTCGGAAAGTGTTATGAAATATAAAGCAGATAAATCGGTGACTGCAAACATATTTTAACAGCTGTTTAAAACCAAATTAAATTCATCTATATATTTAAAAAATAAGGTATTCTGCCATGGCTTCGTTTAGAGCCTCTACTGAACCGATTGTAGCATTTTTTCCTTTAAATGAAAGAATGTGATCCCTAGATGTGTTATCAGATATTGTTTGTGTTGATTCACTAACATTTACGGTGTAAATTAATTAATTAAATCATTCTTTAATAGTACGCTTATCAATAGTCAATTGTTTTCTCCCAAAGGGTGGCTGTTTTAAAATTGATATACATGACTCGATAGATGTGAGTCCCCGCCGCTTCATGGTGGCGCTGCTTGATGTTTTGTTTTGATTGTTGATATTTGTTTACAATTCGTCAAGGTTTTGTTTCAGTGTAATAATTGCATTGTGGTGATAACAGTTTGCATGTATTTCCTTTTATGGTGTATTTTGTAGAGAATATTCGGACAGTGGGTTTTGTTCGGTTGTACTGAAGTAGTGAAGTTGTTCACAGGTTATGTCGAATTCTGAATCGTTGCCCACGCTCCCCAAAAGACGCAAACGTAGTATATTGACTGGTAGTAGGGAAAGAGAAAGTCAGCGTATGTGTCGTGATAGTGAGGTCATTTCGTTTTCTGTTGGGTCATTGTCTATAAAATGTCAGTTTTGTTCTACTTTGTACTTCCCATGTGAGAGAAATTCTGTAAATGAGTTTACTCTGTGTTGCTAAAATGGGGAAATAAGTTTACCTTCGAGCAATATGCCAGAAGAAATCAAACAGTTGTTTACAGGAGATTATGACGCATCAAAAATATTTAGAAATAATATCCATCAGTATAATAGTGCTCTTTCTTTTGTGTAATTTGGTGCCAATATTGCATTGCCACCTGGTCATAGGCCATACGTGTTCAAAATTTTGGGAACTCATCACAGAATATTTTCGTTATACCCTGAAGATTCAAACAATGCAACATATTGTGAACATTAATCTGGGCACAGTATTTTACATTTATCTCAGATCACACCGTCAAATTTTGAAGGGTTCTCACTAGTTTTAAATTAATATTATAATATATTATAATTAACATATGATTTTTAATTCTCATTTTGTAATTCCCGTATAAATCCTTTGTTCATTTGCACAAGAAAAATAATCAAATACCGTTTAAGTTACTAACGTTGCATACTTATGTTTTTTATGTGAATGTGATATCCTGTGACGTAAAGCTTTGAGAGTGCCACCATCATTATGATCTTCAATGAAAATAAATTTAGCAGAAAAAGCAGATTGACCATTCCTAGTACATTACAAGCATTTCTGCATATTTTCGTATTTATTTCATGAAATAAATTTGAAAATCTGTTGGGAGGAAATAATTAATTTCCAATTATCCAACATTTTGTAGTATCTACTAGCAGAACTTTAAGCTTCAACACTTAATAGCGCGTAACACAAGTGTAATTTCTCTCTTGAGACTTTTCTTTATATGAAGGGTAGTAATAAATTTAATTAATAAATAAATTTTTAAAATTTGTAATAATTACAACATATATTTTAGAATCTTACCCAATTAATCTAAATGTAATCAGTGTTTTCTACCTAACTATTCTTCTATTTCAATATGTTTATGCAATTTGTTGCATATTTTATTACTGACTTGGAGCTACTTTATAACAGTTATAAAGAAGATAATTAGAGAGTTTACACTGTTGTGATGTAAAAGGTTTGATGACGGTCTCATTCCTTTCTCTCGAATCTTTGCGTGTATTGCTGACTTACAGTTATTACAATGTAAAAAATTAGATAGGAAAAATTAATAAAACATTGAAGAGGGTATTTTATCAACAATACCGTTTTCTTTTTCGAGATAAAACATCTCTTCGTTTGCTTGTCATTCCGTCAACATTTATAAGTAAACGAGTGAATTCCTTCCGCCCTAACCTCTGACTGATCTACGCGATCAGCAGTTCAACATCAGCGCCCGGTGGTTCACGGATACTTCACTACTGAAGATGTATTATGTTGATTTCTTGGGCTTGTTCGATTTGGTAGGAACTGGTCGAAGAGGTTAAGCTTTTCCTTATCTCTCCTATTGCTTCCTGCTTTTGAGCTTGGACGGCATTACCAAAAATAAGCATTTGTTTTATCATTGTTCAAATTTCCTACTGACAAAAATGTTCACTTTAGTGTTCTAACATGTTTCGGATTATCTAAATTTAAATAATACTTTTAAATATACCCGACGACGCACAAGTTACTTGTCTAATTCTTTCCTGTGCAGACTTATGACCGATTTATATGTCGCACAAAGTGAATTATGAGACCACAAAAACGGACTCATTCTGCTCAATAACGTAAACGCACAAATATACACTTTGCGCACAAATATGCAAGTTGCATATGATTATCAGCGGACGAGTGTATTTTCAGATTATATTCGATTCACGGTGCCCCAATCCTTGGGGCGTCAAATATTTGGGAACAACAAAATCGTTTCATCAATTACACGGACGGAATCCCTTCGTTTTCACGTCTAAACATTGCTGACACGTTCAAAACAATACTGTTTAATAAATGCTTTATTAAATTCAATAGTTACCCTAATATTAAAAGTACACGTATGGCATTTCGATTAGGCAGTGAATATACTACATGTTCAGCGTGAAATTAGAAACTGGGGTGTTTAAAATGAGTGATGAAATGCGTTTTCTATTTATTAAAATGTTAAAACTTTTCATTTACGCTCTTACTCACATTAGTTTGTTATGAGGAATTATCATTCATCTTTTGAGAACGTTTTGTTAGTAAAAGTGTAGGTTCGCTGTTGTTCGGTCATTGAAGTCTCCGTGTTTTGCAACGCAAATAGGCATGAAATTATCAATTGATATCCTGCAATACATTGATATAACAAAGAGTCACAGATGCTCATATGAACGTAATGAATGTATCTCTGTCAGACACTGAAACACATGTCCGACGCGTTCACTTTTTCGTCAAAAAAACAATGTTTACGTTCCTGATATAATACCTATTTTGCCTAAACACTTTTAAATGTTCTGTATAAAATATAATGTACAAAAATAAATGCATATTCTATTTTATATTAATTTATCAAAAAACTCAAATGAAGTAAATATTCATTAAATTACATACACTATGCCTATGCTTTTCGAGAAGATTTCGTGGCAAGTGAGTTTTTATAATAATAAAACCAGTCTCTTGGAAAGAAATAGGAAAGATACAAATTATTTTATTAATAATATTATGTATGACAAACTTTATTCAATATAAACTGCTTTCTTGGAGATTTCTAAAGCTCTCCGTTGCCACCAACCCGTCAGTGATGTCACTGATGTAAAAGATGATCCAAATGGAACTACAGGCTTGTAGAAGAGGCCAGCTTTCATCGACGTAGCATTGCAACGTGCAATGCCACAATTTAATATTTTGTCATAAACTACAAATTTGTATTTATTATTTTACTCGAATGTAGAATGAATTCTTTAAATACATTTTTTTGTTTAAGATTCGCTTAATAAAATGGCATGGGGCCGATTATTATTAAAACCTGTGAATTTTCGAAAATTACCTTCAATATTATTTTTGATGCGTCAACTTTGCTCTGCGAAGACAGCCGGATGACATAGTGAATAAGTTCATTGCTTGCTTAGTGTTCGTAAATATTTTACTCTCTCTCTCTCTCTCTCTCTCTCTCTCTCCCTCTCTCTCTCTCTCACACACACACACACATTCTCTCTCCCAAAACTAAAAGTATTTTAAATCAATTGATAATAGTACGTTGCTAAATACATAGAGAATTAGTTATTAAAATACTTTTTCCTTTAATTATTTTGCAAATTTATCCTTTGTCCTGCCGTTTACATCCCACTCTCCATGGGAGCTCTCGAAGTGACCAACTGGGATTGGTGTGTCACTAGTAACTAAGTAACTTATAAAGTGCGTTGTCCATTTGTGGGTGAGTTGTGCGTGTGTTGTGCGCAGCGATGCAGGCGGCGGTGCTGCTGCTGGCCGCGCTGGCGGCCTGGGCGCCCGGCCCCGCCCCCGCCCCCGCCGGCGCGTCACCGCACCACGGCCGCCGCCATGTCGCCATGGCGCTGCTCGCCGCCGCCGACTCGGCCGCCGCCGCCGCGCTCGACCTCGACATGAAGGGGGCGGGCGCGCCGCCGCCGCCCGCGCCGCCGCCCGCACCGCAGCAGCCCCCGCCGCCGCCGCCGCCGCCGCGCCGCCAGCCGGCCTCCTCCTCGCAGGAGGACTCGCTAGTGGTGCAGACGACGCGCGGCCGCGTGCGGGGCGCCACCATCACCGCGCCCTCGGGCAAGCTCATGGACGCGTGGCTCGGCATCCCCTACGCGCAGAAGCCAGTCGGTGAGTGACCTGCACCACTTGCACAAAGAATCGCTTGTTGTCCGGTCAAATGGTAGAAAATATGGGAAAGTTATGGTAGATTCTTGAAATATGATCCCTATATGTTTTTCGTGTCACTGTGACACCAGATTTGTCAACAAGGATTTGGTCCGAAACCACTTTTTATTTTACGAAAAAAATGTGTAAAAATCACGACTTTTAGCTTTTTTCAAAATAACTCTAAAACCATTTATTGTACTTAAATAATTTTTCTATAAAAAATAAAAGAAGATACAATTACCTACATTTAATATCATTAAGCTTTCTTCGTCCAATTGTCGGTTTAACCCCGTAAGAGGACAGCGAAATTTTGTTATGTAAGTAAAACATAAAACCTGCAATTATTCTACTTTATCTCAATATAACTTAAAAACTATCCATTTTTCGTTAATATGAACCTTATATCAAATGAAAGACGAAAAGTGGATAAAATTGCCTAAATTTAATTGTTTCAATTTTTTCTAGAATCAATGGTACCGCCGTTAATGTGCAAAATATGCCTGGATGTTACTGTGAAAATGACATTCCACTTAATCTCCCTCACTGACTTTTACATGTAATTTTCACCCAATACAAGCTGTATACAAATAAATATGGCGACGTCTGGTTCACTTTACATTTAAATTGGAAAAAGAGAAGTAGGTAGTTAATAAGGTGAAGAAAAGAAAAAAAAACTTTGGAAGACGATGGACTGCATCTTCACCGACGCGAACGTTTCGAAGGCCCTTAGTTTCATGGACATCTACCACATACAAATCGTATTGTTTTTTATTATTGAATGTTTTTTGAGTTATTTTGAAAAAAATTGAGAGTCGTAAGTATTACACATTTCCTTAAAAAGTGTTTCCAGACAAAATTCTTGTTGGCAAATCCGATATTGGAGTTCAGATACCCAAATAAACAATTTCGTAGGCTTCCGCGACGGGAGTTTGTTATGTAGGATATCCAGGACGAGCTGCTTCTTTGTCGTAGAGGCTGACGTTTCGGCCAACATCTTGTGACGTTCCGCAGAGCGTACAGTACTACAGTAGCTGTTAGCTCGTGCGTCGAAAAATACTTAGGGCTGCCGGAGTCTTCATGTGGTGTGGGAGAAAGAGAAATTTAGGTATGACGTGGGAATAGCAGCATCTTTGTAAAAAGGCGAGTTGGCTGAGCCTTTTGACACTGACGATCCTCAGATATCTGAGTCGTTTGGTGTGGTTGGAAGTCCGCTCCCCGTAGAGGTTCAAGATATAAATGTGAAATATATCCCGTTTGACTTTTCACACAACTTAGATCATAATAACTTATTTTTAGTAATTTTTTGCTTATTGATGAAATGATATGGATAATTTATCAAATATTTATGAATAAATGTGTCAGACGCACTTTCTAGTTTTCACAAACGACCTTTTGTGCATCTCTAGTCTCATTTCGTATCGTGGCGCTTGCAAACCAAAGTGACGTCTCTGTGACTGATATTGGTGCGTGCGCGTGCGCGTGTGCGTGCGAGCAGGGCAGCTGCGCTTCCGGCACCCGCGCCCCGTGGAGCGCTGGGAAGGCGTGCTCAACGCCACGCGCCCGCCCAACTCGTGCGTGCAGATCATCGACACCTTCTTCGGCGACTTCAGCGGCGCTGCCGTCTGGAACCCCAACACGCCGCTCTCTGAGGACTGCCTCTACATCAACGTGGTGCGTACGCGCGGACCGCCAGCCGGGCCTGGAGTCATGCTTCCTACAGATTTGTTTTCAATATGATTCATATTAGTGTCGAAGCCGTCCAAATAGTAATTAGAGCGTCCCAACCAAATTGCAATAACCATTTAGAATCTAATAAATCGTTTAAAAATTCGTGTTTTTGTTGTACATTCATAGAGAAAAACTATTTATTTATTTATTCCTTCCTGTCTTTCTTTTTCTTCCTTTCTGCCTTTATTTTTCATTAAATATTAAATGTCACTGCCACACAAATTTATGTTCCAACATACGGTATGTGTCATCTGCTATGCAGTATCTTTTTTTAAGATGGATAATGGATAAATCTTTTGAAGCATGAATAGTTTTCAAATCAGGCAACAGTTTATAGAAACTAAACATCATTACTTTTCGAAAAATTGACGTAAATGTTTTTGAATTTCTGCATGGGGCACGGATTCATGAGGTAGGCCCTTGGAGAAGTACGTGAGATAGTACATAGGAGCGCAGTATGTTCCCGAGTTTTACGTGGGGCTGGGTATGAGAAGAACGGTGCTCCGAACACAGTGGAGCAGTTACTGAAAAGAGTGCGTGGGGGAGAGTAATGTGAGAGGCAGCTCTCATAGTGGTGCGTGAGGGTTGGTATTGCGCGGGGCCTAGAACATGTTCTTAGCAGTGCGGTGTGTGAATCAGGCTCTTTCAATGTGGCGTGGTGAATGAAGGTGCTCTTGTAACGATGCGCGGGGAAGTCAGGCGGTAGGGCTCGACGCGCGGTCAAGTCAGGCAAATAAGGCTCTGATTTGTGAACGTGGCAGTATCTGAGGATAGCAGTGATCTGGGAAGACTCCCGATGAAATGTTTAGGGCAGGCTGTGAGCAAAGCTATTTCGTGTCGCAAACTGTTAAATTGTTGCGTGGAATAGGCGGTGAACAGATCGATAGTGGCTCTTGAATAGCGTGATAGTGGGAGTAGGCTTTTGAAACATGGTGGGAGTGAGCGGAACATAATCTTAGACATGTTGGGTGATTAGGCACCGAGCAGAGTAGTGAGGCTAACTTTCAGCAGTGCTTGTGTTGGGGCGTACTCTGCTCATAGTGGTGCGTGGGGCAGGATCTGAGCAGAATGGTGCTTGGGGCAGACTCTCGGAATGTGCGTGAGGTAGCCTTTAAGTAGAGTGATGTGTCGCGCAGAGTGTGCGTCTTGTCAGGGAGGCTCTTGTAGCGGTGCTTGGGAGTGTAGACCAGACTGAGCAGTGGTGCGTGGGCCAGGCTCCGAGGTGAGCGGTGCGCGGGGCAGGCTCCTGAGCAATGCGGTGCGCAGGTAGCGCCGCGCCCGCGCCCTCGCAACGCCGCCGTCATGGTGTGGATCTTCGGCGGCGGCTTCTACTCGGGCTCGGCCACGCTCGACGTGTACGACCACCGCATGCTGGTGTCGGAGGAGAACGTGCTGCTGGTCTCCATGCAATACCGCGTGGCGTCGCTGGGCTTCCTCTTCATGGACACGGAGGACGTGCCGGGCAACGCGGGCCTCTACGACCAGCTGATGGCGCTGCAGTGGGTGCACGACAACATCGCCGCCTTCGGAGGCAACCCGCACAACGTCACGTTGTTCGGGGAGAGTGCGGGCGCCGTGAGCGTCTCCATCCACCTGCTGTCGCCGCTGTCCAGGAACCTATTCTCACAGGTGCGGTCGATTCAGTTCAGATATTGTGCATGTTTATTCAGACTCGAGATACCTTTGTGGATTACCTTGGGATTTTTTTTTATTCATTGGGATTCCAATGGGTTTTTTATTAGATTTATCGTGAAGCATTTCGTTGAGTGTTTCCTCGGGTGGTTTTACTGATTACTTCAGAGTTTAAGATTTTTACTGATTTATTAATAGGGGCATTGGTGGGGGGGGCCTTTGGCGCGGCGTTTGACGGGGCGTTTGTCTGGGGGTTTGGCAGGGCGTTTGACGGGACACTAGGCGGGGCGTTTGGCGAAGCTGCTTGGGAGGGGGTGTTTAGCGGTGTATCTGAATGGGTGTTTGAATATTTTCGTTGAAGGTTTCTATTGCTATAATATTCTTCTATTGTTTTACTCTAATAATGTATATATAATAGTGTTTAACCATGTCATTTTCAGCAGATCCCATAGACCTATATCTGAGTGCGCAGTGAGTAAGTGAATAAGTCAAATTTCCCTATATTTCAGGACACGACTTCGAACTCATCTCATTTCTGATATCAGTAATTACATTGGATTTGTAATTGTGAGATGTTATTAGCATTTGGAGACGTTATTAACGTTTTAACCAAATTGCGTCGATTTATGGCAAACTTTCGGTTTCAAACAACTGCAAACTTTAAATGCCGTGGCCTGAAAAGTGGGTAAATTTGCCTTCAACCACTTCCTCACCGCGCATACAGATATATCGCCCGTCTCTTCGCTAATTTGTGTTGACTGTGTTTGTGACGTCGGTTCTAGAATCAGTTTGAATCGACTCCGAGTGTTTTAAATTCACATAAGTGTTATCTCTCAAAGTAATGGGCCATTATATTTTGAAAATTAATCTAGAAGTGTCCTGAAAAAGTATTACGGCTTAATTTCTGCCTGAAGAAATCATTAATTTTCTAAAAGGCCTCTAAATTTTAATTAATATGTTTGTGAAATATTAGAACTGAAAGATTGAGGATCTTCTGCAAATGAAAGCAGTTCTAACTGAATTCAATTTATTTTTCTTATCCTTTTAAATGCATTTCCATTTACTACCATTTTTATTGGATTTTCTCTCCATTTACTGTAATGAATACTTCTTTTGTTTTCTCTTTCTCTTCTTGCTTGTGTTCGTCACTGTCTTTTTGCTCTGAACCCAGTTTCTTATCGATGCATATATAATTTTCCTAGTTTTCAAAAGGAATATTTCCATATTCCTAGGGACTGTTTACCCGAAATGTTGTCCAAACGTTATTAACAATTCATTATCACTACTTTTACATTCTTTATATTACAACTAAGCTAACTTTCAGAACAAAGTATTAACGACAGTAGTTATTATTGTATACATATTAGTAGTTTCTTGGGAAATATGTTGTTTCTTGAACGAATCATAGCTAATAATTTGAATTAATTTGGATTATGAATGGTGGAATATTAATCTTTAAAATATGATTCTGTAAAATATCAATCGGTTGGCAAGGCTGTTGCTAAAGCTTTCCTTCGTAAATGAGCCAACCTTGAGTCGTAGAGACCTCTGCTCAGAATTGAGTAATTTTCAATAATAATAGTAGTTGATTTCAAGTGCACTGTTGTGTAGTAAGTTAAAACCACTTAAAAAAGAAAGATTGAAAACTGCTTGTTATTGACGCGCGTGCTGAGGGGGGCGCGTGTGCGGTGCGCAGGCCATCATGCAGTCGGGCGCGGCGACGGCGCCGTGGGCGGTCATCACGCGCGAGGAGTCGGTGCTGCGCGGCCTGCGCCTGGCCGAGGCGGTGGGCTGCCCGCACGAGCGCTCGCAGCTGCGCGAGGTGATCGACTGCCTGCGCAGCAAGGAGGCCACCGACCTCGTCAACAACGAGTGGGGCACGCTGGGCATCTGCGAGTTCCCCTTCGTGCCCATCGTGGACGGCGCGCTGCTCGACGACCACCCCACGCGCTCGCTCGCCTCCAAGAACTTCAAGAAGACCAACATCCTCATGGGCTCCAACACGGAGGAGGGCTACTACTTCATCATCTACTACCTAACGAACCTTTTCAAGAAGGAGGAGAACGTGTATGTGTCGCGCGCCGAGTACCTCAAGGCCGTGCACGAGCTGAACCCGTACGTGAACGCCGTGGGCCGGCAGGCCATCGTGTTCGAGTACACGGACTGGGCCAACCCCGACGACCCCATCGGCAACCGCGACGCGCTCGACAAGATGGTGGGCGACTACCACTTCACGTGCAACGTGAACGAGTTCGCGCATCGCTACGCGGAGACGGGCAACAACGTGTACATGTACTACTTCCGGCACCGCTCCCAGAGCAACCCCTGGCCCAGCTGGACGGGCGTGATGCACGGCGACGAGATCAACTACATTTTCGGAGAGCCGCTCAACCCCGAGCACCCCTACAGCCCCCAGGAGGTGGAGCTGGCGCGGCGCATGATGCGCTACTGGGCCAACTTCGCCAAGACCGGGTGAGTAGCCAGCGTGTGACGGCAACTGCGGAGCAGAGGGGGGAGTGGTTTAGCTGTAACTACCAAACCAAATGCATAGAACAACAATCCAAAATAATTATTAAGATACAAGAAGTTATCTGTGTTTATAATAATTCTGTTTTTCTGCTAAATTGATTTGGAATATTTGTTTCCTAATGCAACTTACAATAGTATGAGCATAAGAAATACAGTGCATTGAGGTTGTTTATTTCTTAAGCGAACGATAAACCTGTAAATAACTTTCCTATTCTGAATTACCTCAATGTGTGAATTTTAGAATGATTTTATTTCTAAAGTATGTTGTAAATTTATTTTATTATTACTAACTTCGTAGATTTTATTCCTCAAACGCTAGGAAAACAGTACTACAAATCGAGGTACGTGCAAGGTCTTTTTTCGCATTCAGAAGTTTCGTGTGTTTGTTGTACGTTTCGATTCCGTAGCTGTTTTCGTTTACCAATACGCGGTGCAGAGGGTCCCTAATATGGTAATTTGCTTGCAGAGCTCGGATAGATTATGCTATGCTAATTGATTTTGAATTTGATCATGGTCAACACCACGTACCTGAGGCGACGATTTCCCCTATAACCTTGAACGCATTTGCATAGAACACTCCAGTGTCCATTGTATTGCAGTATTATGTGAACATTTTCAGACGATGAATAAATAGAAAAGTTCAATTTTAAACCATATATTGCGCCCTGTATTCTAAAATGGAATGAATTTGATGGAATAAACTCTGAACATCACGAGTATTGTGTAAAAATGATTGAAGATGAGGATAATCTAGTCTTGGAATAAATGAATAAATTGCCTCATTTAGTAAAGTCATCGATGATTAACTGTTCTCAAATTTTAGAAATTATCGCACACGAAAGTTTGTATGCTTTTATGTACTGAATGGGAAGAGAGCTACTATATACTGTAAAAATCATGACGCATAAAATTGTCATATATATTAATAGCAAGGTCATAAGCTAAATCATAGCCAGCATCAAAGTCATAAGCTGTACTTTTATGAGTGACCTAACATCACAGAAAAGTTAAGTAATATCGGTTATTTTTGTAATCGTGTGTCTAAGTTTCATAAATTTCAGTATATATTAAATCTAGACAATCCATTTTTGCCATGTAATAAAAAATTATTACGAATTGACTGTAATTAATAGATACTGGTCCTAAACATATTATTTTCACGAATCTCTCAACGTTACATTATTTACCCCTAAGCTTGGTACTATTCCATTCGAAACTTCTAATAGTTGATGCGAGGTAGATGCGCCGCGATCATCCGCCACCGCCTGGTCTCTCGCCGCACGCGCCCCAAACGCCTGACACCGCGAGCAGCCCAGATGCGCGCCAGTCGGCACAACCACCACCGCTGCGGAACTTTTTCCACCGCTGCCCTTGACCGCGTTCTCGGACGCGACATCCCTGCCTTTTCCCCTTCCGCCCCCGCCCCCCTCTGGGATACGACCTTGACCCTCGCACCCAACTCCCCCGCCGCCACCGACTCCGTCCCTGCCTCGTCGCGCTTTTTCCCCTACGAAGGGACCCCCTTGCCACGCCCGCGCCATCTCCGTCGCCTGTCCTCGCCGCCGCCAGGGCGAGCTCCAGCGCGGTCGTGCACCGCTCGTGCATATTCATTGGATTAACACGGAGTAGTGTCGCCGTAACTGCATTACCTGGCGGCGCGGGAAGGGGGCGTGGCGGGGCGCGGCGCGGCGCGGCGCGAGGGGCTGTCGATTCAGCGGCGGAGGCGACCCTGCCGATAGCCGGCTGGAATTCGATAATTAATCCGTAGGCGCGAGGGGGCGGGGCCCGCCATCGGGAGGAGCGGGTGGAGGACAGTGTCGGAGCGGGGCGGGCGGGCGAGGCGGGAGGAGGTCCGACAGGTCCCGCGCGCGTCACGCCGCCGGCCGTTAATTAAATACAGGCGCCCGGGGCGCCGCAGCGAACGCAGCGGGGAGGCGTCGGAGGCGAGCGGCGGCGGGCGGGGGGCGGGGCGGGGGGCAGCAGTGCGGGGAGCAGCCGTGCCTTGTCGCGGATCGCTCCGACGATCGATGCTGCCGCCCCGGGCGTCCGCTCAATTTGGTCCGCGCTCCGCTCGGCCCGCGCCCGCCTGACGCCCCGCTCCGCCCTGCCCCGCCCCTCTAACCCGCTCCCTCGCTGCCTTCTGCTTCTCTTCATTACGGGGTGGGGCTGCAGAGGGATAAAACTCGTCGACCTTTGGACCTTAGATCATTTCCCATCACCTTCGCGAAGTTTATGGTCGCCGCTGATAGAAAACTGGAGGTAGCCACACCACTACTCTAGAGAGAGTCCATTTGCTCTAGGTTCTTAAGATTGTACTCTACTCTACATTCGGGATAACTTCATAACTTACGTTGTGATTCAGAATGCGTTCACTCACAACTCATATTGAGTTGAAACATTCTTTAATAAAAAAAATCTGTAAACTGTAAGAAAAAATCTACTTTCAATAAATTTGATGTATAAAAACTCACTTTTTTTTAAAATGTTTATGTAAGCTTCGATAGTGACAATTTTCTGCAAATGAGATTTATTGTTACTTTCATTCATTTTGATGATCTCAAGTACTCAGCTTTTAGGGGAATGAATCAATTTTATATTCATGCTTGTTCGGATGTTCCTTTTATTTGTTAATGTAGTTTGGTAACTATAAATTATTATTAATTTGCAAATTACAGTAGGCAGTTTCTTTAAATTTGCACAGATATGCAAATTCTCCTTCGCAAATATTCAGTTGAGAACCGTGCATTTTGTTCTTGCTTTTTAATTTTTTTTGTTTATTTACAATTTAATACAGTTTGCGCTATGGTGTGATCACTTTGGGTCGTGCATCGCTTATTTTCAATCATTGCTGCGTAGGATACAATTATCTCACTTCGAAGTGAGTTTTTTCTTTGAGTAATCCACTAATCCAGGGGCCAGTGTAGGCAACCCGTTGTACGTTTACGGAATGCTGCGCCCACTACGTATTCACCCTTCAAGGACTGCTGCCCTGTTTTTTAATGCCAGTTTGCAGCTGCAATATTCCGATATTAATATGTTGATTGATGACTCTTTTTATTCTCTGACGAAGTAAATGAGTTGAAAAGTTGTTTTTCTGATGTGCTGCTCAACGACGACTCAGCCGGCTTCCGTTCGACCCACGGTGGAGGTTTTCTTCATTCTCGGAGCTGTTCGCTCGAAAACACAGTCCCCATTCTCCTACATCTTCGTTAGCCGCGAGGGAAGCAGGGGAGGAGGCGAAGGCGGTGGTAGGAGAGCTGCAAGCGGCCGTGTTTGTTTTCCAGAAGAGAGCGACCTCCTGCTTCTTCTTTCACCTCGCACCCTCCGCTCGGCCGCCTTGCGCTGTTTGCTTGCGCCGGGTTCATGAAAGTAGAGATCACTCAGGCAGTTTCGGCATTGGTCAGAACAGACTAAGTCACATTTTCTAACAAAAAGATTATTTCTGCAAAATGTATCATTATTGTTGATTTCTTTTCTCAGTTCTTTTAAAAAAATTTCTGTATGCTATTTTTGACCAATTGTTAACTTAAAGAAAATTTAGCCTTTAATTCGGTGGGTTTTGCCTAGTATCATTAGCATTTACGAAAGTGATGTTTTCTTTTTCCTATATGCGAAGATATTTGGTGAGATATTTTCGCTTGTACACCCTGTCGATGTTGAAGACGATGGCAACGTTTACAATTATGTTTGAATGTACTATTGAATTGCGTACGTGACATGAATGTTCAATTGCGTATGTTCCATTGAATACGTAAGTATAATTAAGATTGGTTTCTAGTCTTCAACATCAAGGGTGGTATATTTTGAATGTAAATGGATAACAACATACAAATGCATCATAGTTTACTATTGATGTGGCGATGTTTTCTGGAATATTTTGAACTTCCATAAATTGTGTTCCCATTATTTTAGTTTATTTTATAAAATCAAGCATGTTATTGTATTCTAGCATGCTTTTTTATGTAAAACGAGTTTCATAAATAAGTGAATATGATATAGATATAAATTACAGCTTTAATAATATTATTACGACAAATAATATATTCTTACAAATAATACAGTTTAATAAAAAAAAAAGTATGCATTGAGACCTGCTTTTTCTTGTTGCAAAAGAACAAGATACATTTTTTAATGTATGATTACAAATAATGAGCCTTCTGGTACGATGGGATCTACCATACCCACACAATTGTTTTCTTTCACATAACTCGCGTTACGTTCGAAACTAGATAAGTAGTGATTTTTTGAGTGGCTTTCAGTGTCCAGAGTAAATGCCATATCAGTGGCTCTCAGCTTCTCTGATTGACCACCGATTGAATTTCCGGAAGAGTATCACAGGCATATCGTACCTCTTGCGTTAGTGTTTTTGCTCTCGGTGATTTGTGTACTGTACAAGTCGCTCTGATGCTGTAGATACAAATTTTTCTTCTAAGTCAGTGTGAATTCGGTGCGTAAAGTGAAATATAATTTTAACAGAATTCGATTACTGATAGATGTGGTCGTTTTTGTGATGAATCCTTTCAGTCAAAAGCCATTGTTAATTGAAATGAGAAGAATTTCGAGAAGTTGAAATGGTTCTGAGAAAGATGTATTAGATTATAACAAATGAAGGTGATATTGAACCACAAATGAATCATATAAAAGTTATATTATCTAATGTTCGCACATTTCTACACTTGTGCAATGATATGGTTAAAAATACAAAATGCGCTCTAACAATAAGTACAAATAAGTTTGATTGCATTTACATGGTCCGGTGTATTTAAAATGGTCACTTATTGAAAAATCGTCAGAAGATGAGATCGGGAACAAATAAAGTATAGTAGGTTCACCTTATTGCAAAAATCAGTAAACATTACGAGTTTGGAATAGTATTAGAGTTTATTATTAATTTTTTCACTTATAAGCATTTTTTTGACATTTTACTTTATAATAGTCTTTAAGAATTGTCTTTGAAGGTAAGGAAGGCTAACAGTTTACCATCAGTACTATAATGCAGAAGATATTGAGAGCAAATCGCAGGGTCTCGCAGATCTCGTCGTACCAGTTTCATCAGAAAAACTCATTGTACCAGTTGCGGTTTAACAAAACATTGAAAATAAATATGAAACAATAGACTTGATACCTACTAAATAAATACTAGAAACATTTTACCACAATACCTACTGCAAAGCTCGTAATTAATGATTGGATGCCACTCCTTCCGTTTTACGAATTACTTTGCTAGAAAAGGAATGTTGAAAACTAGATCATGGAGACAGAAGACTTCCCTTATTCTCGTCCTGATATCTTCCTTCTATAATGCAGCTGGGATTAAAACTTTGACGGCGACGAAAAGAGATTGCAACTCCAGCAATGTCCTTATTCCGTCATTCCCCTCCTAGTGACATTCACCTTCCGTTTCTCGCTCGTCTCCTTCCTCGTCCCATACATTACCTCCTGCACCTGTTCTTGTCTCTCCTGTTCTTCGTGCCCTGAAACTGCGTGCTCACCGCAGACACCCTTCCCATCCCCCCCCCATTTCATCCCGCCCCCTCGTCTGTCCCATCGTCGACCGTCCGTTAATATTCCAAGGGCGGCTGACGCGCTCGGCGGCGGAAGCTGCTCAGCGCCGGGAGACGGGTGCGGGCGGGGAGCAAGCGCTCATATCGAGAATTAATTGCCGCCGTGCGGCCCCGTTTTTCTCGGCTGCGATTTATGGCTTTCATTAGCACGGGCAGACGACGGCTGAGATGCTGCCGACGCCAGTGCCGTCTCCGTTCTCGCCTCCCCCCCCCCACCCGCCCTGCACCTCACCCGCGCCCTCCGCCTCCACTGCACGTCGCGCAGGTAGTCTGCCTGCGCTTCTCATTTTTCGCACCTCCTCGCCCCCCCCACCCTCCCCGCTCCCCCTTGAGCCCTGCTCCTCCGACCCCGCCCTGCTCTTCGTTGGCGCCCCTAATTAGGAGACGAGTTCTCGCGGCCTCGACAGCGGCCTTCGCGGCTGCGGCCTCTGGCTTCACGCCTCGGGCGCGCCGTTCAAGTGTTTCGTGACACCCCGGGAATCCGTGTGAAATGTATTAACAGATAGGTGTCACAGCAGATTTGAATTTAAAAACGGATCAGAACCTCTGATAGCGATGCTGTCATTCTCTGATGGACAAGCTGGTAAACCAGCATATAAAGCCGTTTCCTGTCGTATTTTGACGCGTTTTTTATAACAAACGCTTTTTTCTCACAACGTTTTGGGATATTACTCGTATTTTAGAAGCTTTATCAGCTGTGATCAAAGCGTGACACTTGTAATCCAACTTGAAGCTTGCCACCAAAATCTCAATACGTTATGAAATAAAGGAATTAGATTCAGCGTATAGGTGAATTGGGAAATGGTTCAGACAAAAAGGTAAACATGCGTTTGTAAGCCAAACGACAGCGGTTCGCTTAGAAGCTTACAAACAAGCTTTTTTGCTTATACTACTTGTAATATAAATGGCAGCCTCGTTTTCAAAGGCAGCCTCTTTTACAGCGCATCTAATTTTGGTATCGCCAAGTGATTGGAAGAACTTTATTTTATGTTCTAGTGAGCCCAATACATTTAAAGGTGTTGTGTTGTTTTAGCAGTCATTTAAATATTTCCCTGTTACAGATGAATTGACCTTCCATCTTTATTAAACCTGGCTTTCCTTCTTTTTTCTTTCGAGGATGGTTCGTTATCACTCCTTGTCCTAACCTCTTATTTCGTGTATGCTTTACAGAGTAAACAAAAGTTACATCGGCCAAGAGTGAATTCAGTAATGTTTTCTATGGAGCACTTTGCGTTCTCGGGCTGTCCTTTACTTATTATCAAGGGTTTTGTTACGAACTGCTGTTTGTTTTCATTTCACACACAGAGAAATCATTTGATTGGTGTTCACTATCACTTCTGCCTTGGTTCCGACGTCGTAAATGGGAATCAGTTTTTATAAATTCCAATTTTAGACTCACTTGTCTCTTGGTATGGCGATTCCATCTCATTAATTGATATGAAGTATCTCTTCCCTGTGTTAGGCGCTTAACTGTATTTTTGCTATTCTGAAATTAATGAGATAAATTTGAGTAATTATCAAAATGAAATAAGCCAATTATGAACCATTTTAATTTGAGAAATGAAATTTACTTTTCGAATTAATTTTTTTTCTTGATTTACCCAGAAACACGTCTTTGTTGATCGTATTTGGGAGTGTGCATGATGATTGCAACGCTGGTGGCGGTGTGCGCAGGAACCCGAGCCTGTCGTCGGACGGCACGTGGACGCCCACCTACTGGCCCGTGCACACGGCCTACGGGCGCGAGTACCTCACGCTCGACGTCAACACGTCGGAGACCGGCCGCGGGCCGCGCCTCAAGCAGTGCGCCTTCTGGAAGAAGTACCTCCCGCAGCTGCTGGCCGCCACCTGTGAGTACACGCCCACGCCTCGGGCAGCGCAATCCACCGGCCGAGGGAGCTCACAGCAACAGATGTTGACACTGCAGCGCCTCTAACCAGTTGGTCTTCGGGTTCGAGTCCAGGTGGGGGAGGTAGGCCGAATTCAGCCACCGCCTGGAGGAGAAATACTCTCATTGGAAGTTTTCAATAAATTATCAATGCCGGGCGATTGGCGGACATGTATCTTAAAGGTTAAACAGACTGCGCGCCATCTTTTCTTCTTTGCCTTCTCCTACCTCTCCCCTTAGTCACATATTCATACTTATATGCACTAATCTATCCACATTTCAGGAGACTTGTCGGGACTTAGAACTTGTCCGGCTAATATAGTGCATCACTGGTGGTGGTACTAAAATCGACGTTTATGTCGGCAACGGATTTCGCGTTCTAGCGGTGGGCGAACCCTGCCATCTCCAGAGATATAGCATGCATTTACACTAACCTAATACCAAAGCATGATGATGCTGAAGTATAAATCGCCCAGAAACAAAATAATCAATTCATCAATTGCATCTTTCCTTCTGTCTTTCAGTGCTATGTCGCCAAACGTTCGGTATCATTAACTCTGGTTGCTATTTATTCGCTAATACATTACATTCGCTAATACATTACCAGTTGTAAATGGTGCCCTGTAACTAATAATAATAATAATAATAATAATAATAATAATAATAATAATAATAATAATAACAGCAATAATAACGATTATAACAGCAATAATAATAATGATAACTAACAATAACTAATAATAATAATATAACTAATAATACTGGAATTACGCTCAGAGATCTTGAGCTAAATCATTGTTTTCCTACATTGCAAGAAAGAAATGCTATTCTTAAGGTCATCTTTAATGCACTACGTATCAAAAAGAAAGTGAAGTAAAGGGATAGATATGTATATTTTATTTTTTAGAATTCTTATGTTAAATTAACATTTTTGATGGTGTCAAAAAATTATGACCTTCTTCAATCCAACTGTCAGTGGTTTAAGAAAAAGTTACCTTTCATCTTTCCGGAAAACTTTAATATTATAAATTTAAATCTACAAAAGGCCGGCCTGGATGAGCAAGGCAGTAAGAGTGCTCGCAGAACAAATGGGCTATAATAATAATAATAATAATAATAATAATAATAATAATAATAATAATAATAATAATAATAGTCTTGCGAAATACTACCAAGCTTAAGTAATATTGAAACTGTGGAATTGATATCAAACTCCAATAATTTACTTCTTGTTTAAACTAAATTGTGAAAAATATTCGTATGCTCGGCTTTGATGAAACCATTGTTTGAGAAAAACTACGTTCTCTTGTCCTGAAGGCGTTTTTTATTAATTCAAAATTGGCATTGTCTATCGCTTTTCATTTGATTTATTCTGTCAATGAACAGTAAAATCTATATGTGACGAATGGGGTCGAAGTACAACGTGTTATTGAGTTCTGGAATTTCTTTCCCATTCTTTAATCATAAGTAATTGAAAACCAGTTTTACCGACAAAGTGAGATTAATAAACATGAAAAAAGACCTTTTGCTCCCAAGTCATAGACAACTTTTTTGATTCGGTAAACGAGCTACAGATTTGAGTTGATAGTATTTCTAACAAAATAACAACTCACACCCCCGGCTTTACTCTTCCCACAACTAGCAAAAGGAGAGCTCAAAACAAAAAAAAACTTGGGCATAGTGAAGGTACATATGCGCGCATAGTGAAATTATTGCTTTGAATTCCATTTATTTCAACATTAGTTTGATTCAAATTATATACTAAATCAAATGTATAAATGAGTAATACTTGTAAATTTGCATAATGTTACAATACGCAACTGAAATTGGGCTATTTCTTGTTATATTGTATTTTTAACAACGACCCTAGAGTGTGTGATTTCGGTGTTAAGGTTATTCATGTTCCAGTTACATTCCTCTGTAAAAATATTTCTCCGAAGCATTATGAGAAGGTCAATACATTAATGGCACGAAATCATTTAGGTACAAAAAACTGCAAGAGAAAGATCTTTCTGACTGCTCTCTTTGCAACATGGGAATTTGAATTAGGGAGAGTGTTCGTTCTGTAGAACAAAGAAACTCCTTCCCAGGGGATTATGCGTTTCAAATTCGGGAAG
The DNA here is from genome assembly GCA_011170035.1 of Teleogryllus occipitalis. Lineage (NCBI taxonomy): Eukaryota > Metazoa > Arthropoda > Insecta > Orthoptera > Gryllidae > Teleogryllus > Teleogryllus occipitalis. The sequence continues at coordinate 64,679 of BLKR01000536.1, read as the reverse complement.
CTGCTCTGTCTACTACTTAAGCCGAGTCGGACATATTGTGAAACTCTGAGACCGTAAATCCCTTCTCACTTCATTACGCTGACGGCACAAAAAATTTCGCCTGCATCTCCCACGGCGTGAAGTTCGTATTTTTCACCCCAGAAAACTCCTCTCACTCTCTCTGTCACAACACCCGAAAGTAGACGCAACTTTTTGCGAAACAAGTCGCGTCATCAAAATGTGCGTCCAAAGCAAATAAACGCGAAGAATTGGTGTCGGGCGGAGCTGCGGCGGGAAGATGGCGGCGGCAGACGGTGGCGCGCGCCGCGCCGCGGGCGGCGAAGGGAACGCAGGCACCTGTTGTGTGCGTCGGCGGGGGAGGGGGCGGTGTTTAGCTTCCATCCGAGTCCGCCCCAACCGAGGCGGCGGCGGCGGTTTTAATAAGGAAACCCCACCCCTCCCCGCCGCGCTCCGCCCCGCCCGCCCCGCTCCTACCCGCTACGTCCCGCCCCGCCCCGCCCCGCCGCCGCGCCCACCGCGCAAAATTTAATTTCTCCGCCGCAAGGCGCGCCGCTGCCTCAACCCTCAACGCTTCGCCCTTCCGTCGTTCCCATCTCGTCCCGCCCCGACTCCGCTGCGCTTCGCTCCTCCTTCCCGCTTCTTCACGCACCATTCCGCTCCGACATGATCTCCCCCGTCCCATCCTGCCCCTTCTCTCCTCATCTCAATCAGCCGCGTTCCGCCCAGATATACCCCGTCTCCGCCACAATCTTCCAAGCCCCGATCCTCCAAGTCTCGATCCCCCACGCCCCGAATCTCCACACGACCCTCCACGCCTCGAGCTTCCACGCCCCTACCCTCTACGCCCCTATCCCGCTCACCCCGATCCTCCTCGCCCCGATCCCCCTCACCCCGAACCCCTCTCGCCCGATCCCCCTCGCCCCGATCCCCCTCGCCCCGATCCCCCTCGCCCCGATCCCCCTCGCCCCGATCCCCGCCCCATCCCCCCTCGCCCCGATCCCCCTGCGCCGATCCCCTCGCCCGCCCTCCTTCAGTCCCCCTCGCCCCGATCCTCGCTGATCCCCCTCGCTGATCCCCTCGCCTCGATCCCCCTCTTGTTTCGCCCCGATTCCCCCTCGCCCCACGATCCCCGCGCCCCGATCCCCCTCGCCTCGATCCCCCTCGCCCCGATCCCCTCGCCCCGATCCCCCTCGCCCCAGATCCCCCCGCGCCGATCCCCAGCCCCGATCCCCCTCACCCACGATCCCCCTCGCCCAGATCCCCCTCACCCGCCCCGATCCCCCTCCTTGGGCCCTCCGCCCCAGTCCCCCTCGCCCCGATCCCCCTCGCCCCGATCCCCCCTCGCCCCGTTTATCGCCTCGATCCCCTCGCCCCGATCCCCCTCGCCCCGATCCCCCGCGCCCCGATCCCCCTCGCACAGATCCTCTACACCCCGAATCTCTACGTTTTGATTCTCCAAGCCCCGATCCTCCACACCCCAATTCTTCTTCTTGATCGTTCATGCCGTGATCAACCAGATCCGATGCTCCACATTACGATCCTCCACGCCCCAATCCTCCACGTCTTGACTGAGGAGTCAATGCCACGGTCATCCACGATTCGATGCTCGACGCCCCGATCCTCTACTCTCCGTTCCTCCTCGGCCCGGTCCTTCACGCCCTGATCCTCCACGTCCCGATCCTCCACGCCCCGATCCTCCACGCCCCGATCCTCCACGCCCCGATCCTCCACGCCCCGATCCTCCACGCCCCGATCCTCCACGCCCCGATCCTCCACGCCCCCGATCCTCCGCCCCGATCCTCCGCCCGATCCTCCACGCCCCGATCCTCCACGCCCCGATCCTCCACGCCCCGATCCTCCAAGCCCCGATCCTTCACACACCGAACCTTCATGCTCCGTTCTTCCTTGTTTCGTCCTCGTCTTGTATCACTGCTTTTCTGCTTGGCCCTTTTCCCCGCCATTCCCAGTCCATCCCCTCCCATTCCTGCCTCTTCCCTTCCGAGACGCCCCCTCGTCCTTCTTGCTCACATAAACAGAAGCCTTTAAAGAAGTTCCGAGCTGTTATCTCTCAGACCGCATGCCCCACGTGCCGCCGACAGAGCCTCCGCGACCGCCGTGCAGTTGGCAGTCCTGTATAATTAGTGCACTAATGAGGCGCGGCCGCATGAGGGGGTGAGTGAGGAAGGGAGGGTGAGAAGGGGACGGTGTAAAGGGGACGAAAGGAGGCACATAGATGAACGAGCGGGCGTTCTCAGAAAATTCTTTATAGGAATCCTTGCTCATTTATGCCTCTGTTATCCAGTGAGTGATGATGCAGTGCTGCAAGGACTCATGAAACCTGAGAAAATAAATCAAATATTCACGTTCCATATTATGTGATGACTGTGATGAAAAACAATTCTAACATCTTTTCATACATCATTCTTAAATATCACAGAAACTTTGCAATAAATTACCCAAGAATCTGCACCACCTAAATTGCATCTATTATTTCAACCCTACACATTTATTTTAACTACAGCAGGTACAACAGCTCGTACTGTCTTGTATTTTTTTACTGTTAATCAATATTATGTTACATCACCGTACATTTGTGAAAAATTGAAATGTTACGATAAATTAGTTTTTTTCGCAGGCACTCGTAAAATCTCATGTGTTAGAGCATGCTAAAATTGCAATTTTTAGTACTAGTGCCCAAATATGTCGATGTTCAAGTGATCGTAATGAACGAAGAAGACAAAATGCTTTCGTGCGATCGCATCAGCTACTATTGGCTATGTGGCTATGTGTCGTTGTATGGCTTCTATCGGCGACTATTGGCTATGTGTCGTTAAATGATTTGTCGACTTCAAGAAAAATCAAATGAAAGTAAGTCTGTCTACAATATTGTGTATGGCCCACGTAGTAAAAGTGATTTTATTTTGCTCGTAGGTGTCGTGTCGCAACTATTCCTAATAGAAAAAAAGTTGAGTGTGCGAATGGGCGGGCTCGATGCGCGTGAGGAGGAGTGGCGGCATGTGGGCGAAGAAGGGACACATGGCTGGGACAGGGGGCATGTAGGCGACGCAGGAGAGTGATGGCGGGGCAAGAGTCGTGTAGGCGGGGGCATGTGGGTGGGACAAAATGTTTGTGGACAGGGCAAGGAGGTGTACGGGCGAAGTAGATTCCTGAGGGCGGGTGGGTGGGGCAAGATGCGTTTGGGCGGATTAAGGGGCGTGTGGCTGCGGAGAGGGGCATGTGAGCGGGACAGGGGGCCTACGGTCGAAGCAGGGGCGCGAGGGCGGGGCAGGGTGCATGTGGGCGAGAAAGGGTGCATGTGGACGGGGCAAGGGGCGTGTGGGCAGAGCAGGGTTCTGAGGGTGGGACAGAGGGCGTGCGGTCGGGTAGCACCGCTGCTGCAGCTGCTGCGGCTCCGGTGGCCGGCGACGACCGCGCGGAGGGCTGCGCGCCGACCGCCAGCGCCGTTACGTATTCATGGGCCGGGAGCCGCGGGGCGGGGCCGCCGGGGACGCCTCTTCCCGTCCCCCACGCCGCCACCCTCCGCCTCCCCGCCCCCTCGCCCGCGCAGATCCATAATTCAGGCGGCTGAGCGCGAGCTGCGCGATGGGCTGCGCCCCGCCCCGTTTTCTCGTTTCACTCTTCCCCTCCCCGCCCTTTCCCACCCCGGCCTCCTTCCATCCCCTGTCTTTCCTCGCCAGCGGCAGCGCCTCCGGGCGCATTCTTGAGAAGGTGAAAGGTCACGCGGCGGCTGCCTTCCTTTGTTAATTTCATTTGGGGGATGTCCGGCCGATAGAATTTTCCAGGAACTCGTCCTCGGGCTCCAACCGGAAGTTTGCGGCGCCGTCGAGGGACGCCGCCCCCTCCCTCCCCTCCCCCCGCCCCTGCCCAAGCAGCGCGCCGCCAACATATGTACAACAGCCCCGCGTCGTACGCCTCGCCTTGGGATCGCCGTTTCAGGACGACAACACGGAACAGAAAACGGATGGGAGGAAAAGAGCGTAAACCCCAAGCTCCGATATTACGTCCACACATGTTTCTCTTTCATGCAATTAAATATTCTTAGAAACTTCAAAAATTTATTCATTTTTCGAGTTCAGTTCGCTCTAAATCACTTTTCAGCTAAACGATCTATTTACTAATGTATACGTTCGTTTTTTTGTTTGTTTTGTTTTTTGTTTTTTTTTCATTTTTAATTTGGGATGACGAATAACATAGAAAAAGAGTGACGTCCTTCAGAACTGTGAACTTAATCTCACTTCAATACTTAAGTCATCTAATGGAAGTTACATCTAATGGAAGCATTAAACGTGAATATATTTCTGTTTTATGTCTTTACACCTTTCGGGGCCTAAAGAAGTGCCCTTCCTATCCGCGATTTGTTACTCCGGGTGCAGTCATCTTAGGGCCTTCTAGCCTACCTATCCATCGCGCCAATTTGGCTCGTGATCCCACATCAGTTGTGAGTGAGAAGTATTGAATGTCATTGATAATTAAATTATCAATTTAAATATTTCAATAGCAATGAATTTCCCAAAGTACTTTTTGATAACTAATTACTTAATTTGAAATTACGTTGCTTCGACGTTTTAGATATTTCGGTATTTCATTTCGTTTTAATTGGTACAGAAGTAAAATCTCGAACTGTCTTACATGTCCAAGGCAATTATCTTTTATATTATCAGGATACGCACTGACCACTATCCCACAAACATTTGATAGATTGCCCGAGTACGTCAGATAAATCACCACAGACAATTAAGGCACCTTTACAGGCATACTACTTCCTCTTATTGTATAGTAATTTAGGATTTACGACAAACATTAGGCTATTCTATTTGTTGGGAATGTTTTACATACATTGTGGTATTATGGAGGGACCAATTAAGAGGGAAAAAACGGTTCTCAAATACTTATGTACAAGTAAACAGTATTTTCGTTTCCCGTTTAATTATTAGTGATATTGTGACATTAACTGAAAAATATTCATTTCCAAAACCAAAAATGAGATATCTTACGCAACGATGGAAACGTGTCTTGCCAGAGTCCATCTCCAATTTCATCGAATAGCTGCAACGCAGCAATACATTTCAGCTCATCATCGTTAGTGATTAAACTAGCTCCACCCACGCGTATTCTCTCAGCGAACATTTGCGAATCCTTTCCGTGGATGAAATATGACGATAATTGGTACCATCGCGATCAGATGCAAGAGCTATCAACTCTCATCTGAGTAACAGCAGAGCGAGGGCGATTCAATCCATCAATCTCCGCAAACGAAGCAGGGCCCGTGTGTATTGTAAAGAGGTTCTACCCCCCATGCCCCTAAAGTTCTCTTCATTGTCTCCTCCCACACCCCACTTCTCTTGCTTCGTTATCCTCCTCATCCAGTCTCTGCCTCGCCTCCTTTCCTGCATGACACACCGCCTGCCCTCCGAGCTACTTGCACCCATTCTGCTGCCCCCGCGCCTCGCCTTCACCGCCTTTGCGTCTCATGGCTTTCCCTCCTCCCGTCCGCTCATTCGCGCTCATCCCTGTCCATTCTCTCTCAACTTTCTCAGCCCTGCATACCTACTCTCAAACCCTCTCACCATCGCTCACGTCCCCCGAATCTTCCCCTCTCACCTCCGCACAGGGAGAGGGGGGGCTCAGTATATCAACTGATGGCACTGTAGTGCCTCTGACTGGGAGGTTCTAAGGTTCGAGTCCCAACGGTGACAAGGTTATCGACACTGGCTAGATAGGTAGATGGACTTCATTGGCTGTGTGTAGGAGAATTCGAGTTGTCAACTGCTCTTATCGGTAGTGCCGTGGTTTCTCCGATCAAAACAAGGCGAATGCCGGAGCATAACCCTAACAAAAGGACCATGGACCGCCCGCGATCTTTCCTTCCATTTCCTTGTGAAATCCTCCCCCTCACACTTTCACTTACATGCACTTACCTATCTGCATAATCCTACACTTACACTTACATGCATATGCCGGTTGACCAGTCGGCAGCTTAGAGCTTGTCCCGGCTGGGGCGATGCCCCCTGATGAGAAATACCTAGTTAGGGAAAACGCCGGTAGCCGTCGGTAGGTCGGCGCCGGATCCAGCGGGGGAAGATCACTGCCACCTCCCGAGCAAGAAACATGCGCTGCACTTATGGGACTAATAGTAGTTGACGCGCTCGGTATCACTAATTATTAAAACAACGCTCACCCACTCTCACCCTATTTACGCCTCCCGAATCATCCCCTCACCCCCCCCCGCTCACTTCCGCTCGGCCCCTTACTCTCCTCACAGCCCTCACCCCCGCTCATTCCCAAGCATCAGTGTTCACTCTCGCTCACCCGCCCTCTCCCCACTCGCTGCCCCGCCCGCGAGCTCCAATCCGGAGCAGCGTTCCCTGCCAGCGCGGCGCGGCCCGGCGCGGCGGGCGCTCCTCGTTATCATCTCGAGGGCGCCGGCGAGGGCGGGTCGGGGGCGGTGGCGGGGGCGGGGCGGGCAGGCGGGGCCGCTTCGAGTCGCAGGTCGCTAATGGAATTAGACGACGGGGGCGGGGCAGGGCGGGGCGGAGCGAAGCACGGCGGGGTGCGGGCGACGGAAGCGCGACGGAGGCGGCGGGGGCCGAGGGCGCAAGGGCGAATCGACCGCCCGCGGCCGATACGTCAGCTCTAGATACCGCCACCTCCGCGTCTTCACGGTCCGGCGTGCTGAAGGAACCCGCGCGCTTCTTTACTTGCGAGGCGAAACGAAGGCTATACAAATCACTACACTTCGGCTATTTTGCACCGTTCGAAGCATTTATTGCTAACACGTCGATTTACCATGAATATCTCCCGATTACAAGCAATTGAAAGCATACAGAAACACAATCGTTATTGGGTTGTCGAATTTATATGCTTCTTATAATTACAATTGTATGAATTTCTTTGCTTACATTTGCTTACATAAAATCATCAACATTTCCAAGCTTGATTTCAAATTGTTCAAGACAATCGCTTTACTCGTTTAAATAAATAGTATTTGTAATGAAGGTGATAAGAAATTTATATATCGGAAGAAAATGTAGTCCATTGTCTGTATAATCGTTTTCCTTTATTTCCTTTCTGAAAGCATTTCATACAGATGTGTAGAAGGACTTTGGAAAATGAAAATAATTTCAAAATACACAAGATTTAAGATACCTCTATCCAAGATCTGCTTTTTAAATGTGCGCCCTTTAGCTTCCATCTGTGTGTAGTGGTTTTGTTAATCTACTTGTTCCAGTCCACGGGCACAGAACAATCTCAACTGTTGTATTTGTAGCTCTTGTTTTTGTCTCACATCATTAACTTAATTTAATGGGCAAAACTCTTCTTCGAATTCGCCCTTGTTCGTACTTTCCTCATTCTGTGAGCCAAAACGAGACGTTGCTTTTCCTATTGTCATTCTGAATGAAATTTAGTAATATCTTGGTAAAATTCTTCTAAAGAAAAATAATTAAGCTTTTTATAAAAAACAAGACTGTTTGAAATGAGTTTGAAGTGGTTTAATATTTTATGTTTTTAACAGTATTTAGAAAACGGTTTCTTAATGAAAACTAAAGTGAAACGGCACCTTTATTGACTTTCAAGAGCGCTCGATTTAATTTTACCGCTTCGCTTCGTGAATTTCTTTCAGAGCCTAATGCGATTTGCACAGAGAACTAGAATTCGAAAGGATTTTCATAGCCAGAGGAGATGGGCTCTAATCAACAGTCAGCGTTTGTGTGCGGATCGGATCTTCCTCCTTCCCCTTCCAAGCAACTTGGCTTCGGAGTGAAAGGCGTAATAAGACATTATTAAAAGCAATTTTGATCAAGGAATAATAGATGATCCAGAATGAAGAAACGCCATCACCTAAATTGGAATGTGAGAAAGTGATTTTAGCAATTAGTTCTTTTGATTTATTTCATTATCTAAATGAAAAGTCACTTCATTCTCTTCTTTCTCTTACAGCATTTTCACAATTAATTTGCAAGTTAAACAATATAGTGTCGGTGTTCATTAATATTATAATATTTTTTAGTGGAATTATTGTCAAGGAATGTTATACAATTTGATTATTATAATTTTTAAAGCGTGAATAGAGCAATTCAGAAAAAATACATCGAAATATATTATAAAATCATTACTCGTTTCTCGATTTGATGTGACAATCAAAAAATGTAATTTAATTAATTAAAACTCTTTTAATAAACTCCATCATTAAAGTTTAAGATCAATCAGAGAATACTTAATGATATGTAAATTTACAAATGCACGAAATAGAGACGTGTAATAGTTTCCTAATATTTGTAGTTCAGATTTTGACAAGAACTGGGGAAGAGCGTATTTACATTTACTTTTCCTGAAGTTCTTCTCTTTACCAGGAAGAGTAAAGTTATGAATACCCCCATTACGAAGAGAGATGCTTATGAGTAGAAAGATTGTTATATTTGCGTCCAGAAACGTTTTCAGTTTATTTATTGGAAACGTTTCCACCTTTTATGAAGTGATGCCACTGAGTTATGTCTCTCAAATCTACCTCTGGTCCGCATGCATACGTAAAAGTATATGCACAGGACTCATATTTGGCAAAAATATAATATTCCTCTTATATGCAAGTACGAATTTCTTTTCGTCCTGAAAGACATGAATATATGTAGAATATGTTTAGCGTAGAGTCAAAACTACTTCGCTCTCCAATTTCATGAATTCATATATTTTCGCATTTCGTTCTTTGTAAACAAAACAGATTTTCTCCCTGGTGGTATTTGTCAATGTGCTTACCTTTTGTGCCTGACTCACCATCAGTTATGCGGGGTATTACTCAAGTGTTCCATTTATTATTGTGCTTTAACTGTTCATGAAAAATTACTTGCGTGCCAACAAGGGCATACGTAGGCTTCAGCAAACTTTGCGTCACTCTATGAAGAGCGAAAACCTTTTGTATGATTGAATAAACTATTTGTGTGGTTTATGAAGTAAACTCCAAAATTCATTTCGTATATACGATGTAGGACATCGCAAACATAAAAATAAAACGACTGAGGTCAAATAAAATTAGTGGTGCTACAGAATGCCACAAACTTTCTCGCACTGGTTAGTTTTCTAATATCTTTATTCTCAGGCTCTATAGCTTTTCGGTATTACCCCACCTGTATCCCAGCTTCGACCTATCGGCACCCAAAAACTTTTTTCCCACATTTTCATATTTTTTTGGTCCACTAATAGCAGAATTAAAATGTGACTTTAAGAATATTTTAGAACAGTGAAACATTCTTAAAGTTTTTTACTAAAACATTGGAGCCGTTCTTGAGAAAAAGTTGTTTGAGCGTTTCTGAAACTTTTGAGATTTCATGGCACTTTATAAGAAATCATTTGAAACTATTATACTATCTAAGGCAATGCTGTAAAAAATCTCTTGTAATATTAACGACTTAACAGATATTTTAAAAAAATTACATTTGTGTAATTCTTGAAGAATTTAAATAATACTCCAAAGTGGGGTTTGAGACATGATATTCAATTTCTTAAGCACTATTTTGATAAAAAGTTTAAAGAAATAAGTTGGTGCCGTTTCTTATAAAATCCTGTCTTGAAAATTGTCTTTGTATCACGCAAAATGACGCGAAAATTACTCATATTTCGAAGAAATTGTACGTCATTTACAGATATAAATTTAAATAAGATTTAATTCAGACGATAAAATTATTTCTCCAATATTGTATTTGTATGAAAAAACTGAAAAATTTAAACTTCGAAAATTCAGAGAATTCATGAAAAATTGGATCTCCGCCCAATACAAAAAAAAAAAAAAGATCCAAAAAATGTGGAGCCAAGTTTTAGGAAAATGTGAAAATGTCTCAGAGGGTTCATGTGAAGTAACCCCTCCCAATTAACTTTTTCTTCAAAAATCCTTCCTCTTTTGTATTTTCCCTCGTTTGAGTACAGTGTGAAAGCGGTTTTCTCTCTCTAGAACACATCTGAAGTTTCTGAAGAAATCTGAAGTTTTCAAGATTTAGTGTTGGCGTCTTACAGAAGTCATATTAAAATTAATGAAAACAATTGTGAATTATCCAATTATATCTAATACACTCTTAAAAGAGTATAATTAAAACAGTAGTTCAAAACAAGAGGCGGAGTTGATTGAAAACACTATCGTTTTCTTTTGTAGTAGGTTTAGGTCTGTAATCTCTTAAATTATTCAAACCCAAAATGAACTTGTTTTACCAAAAGAACTTGTTTCACCCGTAAACTGGCAAACTCACGCTGTGTTCATTTTTTACTTACACTCTTTTGATTGATTGTTACCAGGCACGTCAACTCCTATGGTTCATACTCCCGTTAGTGTAATGAAGGTTTTGTACTAGAATAGGGGTATTTTTCTCCCTAGCTAGATGATGAGAATCGGCGTCGATACACGTCAGCTTGCAGAGGATTTCCCGTCCAGGTGTCTCCCACCAGCGGGGCACCACCGCAGCTGTAAGCTCTCGACATGTGTGTGGTGGAGTAGTGCATGTAAGTGAAGTGCGGGAGGGTAAGAGGAAAGGATAGCAGAAGAGGGAGGAAAGATCGCGCGCGGCCACTAACCCTTTTATTGGGTACGTCTCCTGTATTGCTCGCGTGGTATTGATCGGAGAAACTACGGAAAACTACCGATCAAACCAGAATAGAATTGTCCTCCAGACAGCGGTTCTATTGCACCGAGCTCTCGAGCCACTATCGAAAGTCCCTCACCGCAGGGACTAGGACACTAAGAGCTCCCGGTTAGAGTTGCTGCAGAGACAGCAGCAATATTGTTTATGCGCTAAACTAAACCTGTTTATTATTTTTTAACCTTCTTCTTTGGACTTATCTTCCATTTACGGAAGTTAGGGGACCCATGACGGGTTTTCTTGGTAGGAAATACGCAGGTTGGTTTCCCGTTGCCTTCCCTGAGTTTTTGACCCAGGCTTCTTTAGAAGCCTTCCTCCGACACGGGGACCTGATTGGGCCGGTGCACCTCGGCGGCAGTCTCCTAATACGCCTGGGATATGACTCTCACGTTCTCCGCCAGATGCCACTCTCAGTTACTATATCCGAACTGTCTGAGGGAATGTGAGATCTCGTTGGGGCGAATGTTGTCGAAGGAATTTAATTTTTCCCGGGCATTCCGCCAGGGATCTTTCACATGCCACAAGCGTGTCATGACTGTGTATTTTCCGCCCTTCGAAAATCTGGGCACCTCGGCCCGGATCGAATCCGCGCACTGGGGGTTCAGAGGCCAGTAAGCTAACACCTCACACACCGAGGCCCATCTTTTTAACCTACCATTTTATAAATAATCTTGTTGCCAAGTTTGATAATGTCTTTTTTCTCCATTATAGATTCACGACGTTCAGTGTAAATGGTAAATGTAAATGACGGGATTTGTTCGGAATAAGTAAGAACATTAAAACATCCAGTTTCCCGACGTTCCCGAAAATTTTTATTTCAACATCAGGGCTGGTGGTAACAAAACAAACACTACAAATATACATATAATAAAAGATACATAATGTGTATGTTTTAGCAATGTTGGTAAGTTTGTGATTCTAATATATTATATTGTAATTGCCCTATATATAGTTTTTGTTTTATCGCCAGCCTTGACGATGGAATTAAAGTATTCAGAAACGTGCGCAAATTAAATGTTTTCATATTTTAATTTACTGCGACCAAATCCCGTGATCTACGTTCCCCATTCCTTTTTATCTATAATGTGTGTGTGGTTGCGCGCGCACTGCCGCAGCCACTCCGCCGCCGTCCGAGGCGCTGCACTGCAACTGCACGTCGGCGGCGCCGCCCGCGCGCCCGCCGCCCGCGCCGCTGCTGCTGCTGCTGCTGGCGCCGCTGGCCGCCGCCTACGCCGCCGCCTACGCAGCCACCGCGGCCACCGGCGCCGCCTCTCTCCTGTAGCGCCCCCGCTCGCCTCGCCCTCGCTCGCCTCCCGCCCCTCCCCGCTCCCTTCCATCCGTCCCGCCCCCGCCCCACCCTCCGCCGCCCGCCGCCGGCGCCATACGCCACTCACAACATATCACGGCCGGCGGCGACGTCTGCACCTCAGCGCTCTCGCCGCTTGTAGCCCTAGGACGTTTTTATGAGGACAAAGTGTACATATGACTACTACTACTAAACTACTACAAGATGAGTACCTAGGACGCATCAACTTTATATACTATACATATACATAATATATATAAACTTATACATATGATACATACATAATATAATATACATATACGTACCAGAGTCTAGCCGGCCTGGGCAGCAGCCCGCAGCGCACAAACCCGCGCGGCGCCCGCCGGGCGCGCCCGCAGCGCCCCTCAGTCCGCGCCTGCGCCTGCGCCCGCGCCACTTGCCTTATCTCTTAGCCTCACGCGAGAGTCTGTCTGCAACAATAATAGCTAGTGCCTCGACGGTCTGTCTCGGAACCCGCGGCGGGGCGGGCCGCCCGCGCCCAGCGCCCCACGTACGTGCCACGCCCCCGCCCCCTCCCGCTCCCGCCGCCTCCCCCTCACCCACCCCGCGAGCCGCCCCGCCGCCCCCTCTTTTTACTCAGAACATTTCGTGCTTTCGCTTGGTAACACAGAGTTACACGTAGAGTTTCTGATACCGCGTTCCGTAGTGGCGATCTTCCAGCCGCCGGGCCAGGAGCGCGGCCTGTTTGTCTGCCCCAATCCCCTCACTCCCCCTCCGTTGACCACCCCAAAGCCCACTACCGCTGCCTCGCGAACGCGCGTCTCGACGACGCGCCGGGCCGGGCCGGGCGGCTCTTTGCGAAAACGCCGCGCGCGCGGATATGCGACCCGATCGGAGCGACGAAGAGGAGCGCCGGGGCTGCGAGTGCGCCAGAAGCTAAACACTCGAGGACGTGGGGTTTGTGACGGTTCTGCTGGAGAGGACTGAAACGCGGCGGCGCGGAGCTTCGCGCGCGTCCTCTGCAGCACGCGATGCGGCGGCGGCGGCGGGGGTCGTAACCCCCGGCGCGGCGGCCTGACCCGCGCAGCGCGGCACCCGCAGCGCCTCCGCAGTGCTCCGCCGCCGCCGCCGTTCATCATCCCCTCCCCGCCGGAGCTCATTATGCCGGCCGTCGCCCCGCGCCTCATCCCGCCCCGGCCGCCGCCGATGCCCTCGCTGCCGCCCGCTCGCCCACCCACCCACCCAAGACATGCCGCCCACTGCAGGTACGTCAGGCGGAGCGGCGCAAGTATGTCAGGACGACGTACCGCCCTGCCCTCAAATACATTTCCGTTTGCCTTTCAAAATAGAGAAACTTTCCGGTAAATTCGAAACAATTAAGAAAATCTATTCCAATTTAGGCTAAGATTTGTCGTTTAAATGTACCAGTGGCTACTTATGGTATTCAACACAATTTAATGCAAAGTTGTAGAACTTGTAGATGCCATGCATATCCGTGAAATGAGGTCACCCATCCCCAGTTCAGGCATCTATGGTTAATTGTGAAAGAAATGAAAAACCTAAAGGTCATCCCATTCTACTGCTATTTGGATTTATCGCAAAAGGCGGACCGTGTTTGGTGACGCATAACACAGAAACACAATTCCTACCGACCCACGTACTTCCGTCTGGCTCCGCGGCGCGGCTCCCCGCCTCGTCTCGCCCCGCCCCCCTCCGCGCCGGGCGCCGCGTCGCCCCACGCCCTGCCGCGTCGCCCCGCCCCGCGGCGTCGCCCGCCGCCCCGCCCGCGGCCGCCGGCCGGCCGCCCGGGCGTCGCATACATATCATGTTTACGTGTTCATGCATAGTCAGCTCTCTTCTAAGGTTACAAACAAATTCGCCATATCGAGCGGGCGACCGCCGCCTGGCCGCAGCGCCGCGCCCGGCGCCCCCCTCCCTTTCCCTCCCCCTCCCCACCACGGTCCTCCTCTTCCTTCCGCTGACTCGTAAAGGGCCTAATTCCTCCTCCACGCCCCGCACCGAAGCATATCTGAGACATATCACTTCCACTCTTCCACTGCCTCGTCCGCCGTCGTGCTCCGCGGCCCGGCTGCACATCGTAAGTCTTCTATACACATACATATATACATGAGCCCCGCGGGCCGCCCGCGCCCCCCAGCGCCGCCCCGCCCCGCCCCTGCGATCCCCTCCCTCGCCAGCATCGCCCCCGACCGCCCAGGAGCGGCGCCCCGCGGCGGGAGCTGCTTGCAGGTGAGTGCGACGTTCTTGTTCTTTTTCTAGTATTTCGTACTGCGGTGTTTTTCTCTACTCGTGTTTCTTTTTTTCAGTTAGTTTTGTTTTCTTGTTGAAGATCTTCACCTACAGGCTTTCTTATCCTAAAGGTACATTTTCCTTTTTTTACTTTCATTTCCATAACTAAACTTATCTTTCTTGTTTCTTTTTCAGATGGTTTTATTATTCTCTCCCTCATTCCCATTTGCCAGATTTATTTGTTTTAATTGGAGAGGTCAGGGGAATGCAATGCTAATTCTCATTTCATAAATTCAAAGTAAAAATTGGAATATCTCTTGAAAACAAGCAGTATGATCAACACTGTAGAGTTCGCTCGAGGAATCTGTGCACTCGACGACCGTTAGCGAATCACAACGTTCGCTTATTAAGTATTAATTGTGCACAGATATCTTATGCCTAAACTGCAAACTGCTGTGTGTAGAAAGCAGCAAGAAGTGTGTACAAAAACTATGGTAAGTCTGAATTTACAAACTTTGTTTTTCCTCCTGAAATGTGTTTTAACGCTAACCTCTACCGAACGCTACATTTCAACTCGAGTTACCCATAATTTTGTACATGTAGGAACGTATCAGGTTGATATGAACACAGTACTCCAATTAGATTCGTAGAAAAATAAATGCATTTAGCAATAGGAGCAAAGTAATCCAAATTATAAACGACTACATGAGAGTTTCATTGAAGAAATGAGCTTTCTTTTAAAAGAATTAAAAAATACCGAAGCTGGACATCATTACGTGTACTTTTAAGACGGAAGGAAAAAGTCTTCAAATCTTAGGCAGTTTCACAATGAAGATTGAGTTATTAAGAGATTCAATTATTAACCCACGTTGGAAGTTGTGAACGAACGAATATAAAGGAATGATGTAGCCAATCTTGGAAGAAATGAAAAAGTAACTTAAAGGTGATATGCTTTCAAGGAGTTTAAACACGTCAGATCTTGAGAGTCGCAAGTAGTATACAGAAACTTTAAGAGTAAGAGTATTTCGAAGATGATGCTTCTAACTCGATTATAACCTGCTATTTTAATCAGTACATTAATCATGAACCTCGATATAAATTTCATATCAGAAGTGAAGGAATCATTTCTGGAGATAATTAATTTAAGCGAAAGACAGGCGATCATCAACATTCCTAGTGACACTTCAATACACCACACATGCTTGTATTAATCTAAAATAAGCGAGAGAAAGGGAGAGAGAGAGAGAGAGAGAGAGAGAGAGAGAGAGAGAGGAAGGGAGAAAGGGAGGGAGACTGGAATGTTCGGTCATAGGAGGCATGCGGGTAGCGCCAAATGACTTTACAATGTGGGAATTTGAATAGAATAAGCGAGTATAGAGACGACAAAGGAACAGTAAAGAAAGAGATCGGGGTGTTCACATTTGAGATATGAATAACGTATGTTGAAAGGATTGTAAATTGGATGATTATAATAGGATGTACACAAAGATTACGACACAACAGGAAGAAATAGAGAAAAAGGAAAAAGAAAATGAAGACGAGACTCGTTTGGAGAGAGAGGGACTAGCGCATGGTATGAGAAGAGTGTGACACCGGAGTTCATTTAAAACAAAATGATTGGGAAATGAAAGTAAAATGCGTTTGAAATCGATTGATGAGAAACGCGAACGACTAAAGTTGCAGAAGTTAATTGTTTAATAAAAATATTTACTGAGTGACAGCAAGAAGTTTCGTGAAAAATGATACCAGTGTGTCCAAAGGTCAGGGGAATAACTCATCGAAAACTAACCTCGACTTAATTTGCTTATTAGGAATGGTTCTATTTTAAATTACTACTGACATCATCCGTTTTCAAAATCATACCACGTATAGAAGACCGAAACTGTTATAAAAACTTTTTCTTTTTACAATACATAAGTTGCTAATGTAATGTTTATAACTGATGTAAATAAAAAAACTTCTAAGAAGTTTTCAGAGTGCTCAATCGATATGTTTCACTTCAGAAATATTTAAATAAGTGAAGTAAACAATAAATAAATTTATAAAATAATATAATAAATACATTTCCAGAAGACCAAGCGAACGCTGAGATTCCAGTGATTCATTTCAAAGCATTAATATATTCTTCACTAAACAATATACAGAGTAAATGTCGGATAGACACTATTTTATTATCGTTCGGTAATCTGTGAATTTATACATCAGCTAATCTTTTATATTGTATCCCTTCATTATATTTTTAATTACAAATTTAGCATTTTGACAGGTTTTTCTACAAAAAAGTGTTACAAAATATCTTGGAAGATATTTTGTAAGATTTCTTTGATATAGTCTACAATATGTATTGGTTTTCAATAAATGTAGTCGGACTATTAAAACTTGGAAATAGCATTAAAGTAGATAGGATAGGGTTACGCTGCGACAATTTACCAACCTACTTCAAACTGCACCAGGCACTCGCTTTAACGTTGCCAGGTTTTGGCGATGTAACGTCGCAGCAGAGCAAAACGGCCGGAGCGAAGCGGAGCGGGGCGGGGCGGAGTGGGAAGGTGGAGTGGAGTCGGTGCTGGGCGGGGCGGACCGGGGAAAGCAGAAAGGCGGGGAAGCGGGTGACAGTGAGGGGATAGGAATTAGGATGGAGAGGGGTGCGGTGTAGAGGCGGGGATAGCGGATGAAGGCGAGAAGTGGGGCGGAACGGGAAGGAGCGGGATCGGAAGGGCGGGGACAGCGGGTGAGAGAGTGAGGCGGGAGTAATCAGGATGGGGCGGGATAGAGTGAAGGGACAGCGGGGAAGGGCGGGGGTTTCAGATGAGGGCGAGGTTGAGTGGGGAAATGAGAAGGGAAAGGGGAACGGGTGAATGTGAGGCGAGAGGAATTCGGATGAAGTGGGATGGGGTGTAGAGAAGGTAGGGAAGGGCGGAGTAACCGATGAGGGAGAGGCGAGTGGGAATATGGAGTGGAGTCGTAGCTGTGCGGCGGGAAGGGTAGAGCGAGGAAATGAGAAGGGCGGGGTGGGGCGATGCGAACCGGAGCGGGGAAAGGAGAAGGGTGTGGGAGCGGGTGATTGTGAGGCGAGAGGAATTAGGGCGGGGTGAGAGGCAGCGGGGCAGGGCGAGGGTAGCAGAGGTTGGGAGTGGGGCGGGGCGGGGTGGGGCGGGCGACGCGACGGTTCGTGCCGGGACGTCGCCAGGCGCCTCGCGTGACCCGGGCGCTTCTTCGTTATCGCCGCCTCCTTGGGCGCGCGGGGCGGGGCGGGGCGGGGCGGGGGCGCGGGCGGAGTGGACCTGTGTGCTTTCGTTCCACTTCGGTCAGGGAAAGGTCGCTCGTTACGTGTCCCGCGCCGCAGCATTCAGTGACGCGGGCGCTGTCACGCGCTGTGCTTCCTTCTTCCCCTCTCATTCTTATTCATCTTTTCTTCATGGTTTTCTTCTCATTTTCTTTTCCTCTTCATCTTCGGCCTCTCTTCTTCTCCTACTTATCTCCTTTTCCTATATTTCCTCTTCTTCTTCTTCTTCTCATTCTCTTCCTCTTTCCATATTCTTCCTTCTCTTCTTTTCCTCATTCTATTTTTCAGTTCATCTCCCTTTTCTCTTTTTCTTTTGCTTCTTCTTCCTGCTCCTATTCATCTCATTATCTTTCTGAATTTCTTTCCCCTTCTTGTTCTTATCCTCTGCTTCTTCTTTTTCTATTTTTCGACGTTATAGTCTTTCTCTTCTCATCTTCTTTCTTTTATTTTCGTTTTCCTTATTTGATTGTTGCACTTCTTCTTCAAATGTTTTTCTTGTCGTCCTTTATGTCATCTCTTTATCTAACGCGCTTTTGTATGTGTAAAGAATCTTTCCCTCACAGTATTCCTGAATAACGTGCTTTCTTAAGGGCAAAGTGTGCTAATGGGATCTTTTAAAAGATTAGAGTGCAAACGAAGTGAGTGTAAAAGCATCGCACATTGCTCTTGGCTGTTTGAAGATGAGATCTTTTACCTAGTATTGATCTACCGAGAAAAGCGACAAGACAAAAAATGGATTGAATAAGCCATCAGAAGATTGCTTTTCTCAGCTCAACTACGTAGTTAGATTCCAGAATTCATCGTCATCTCCGGTGCGGAGAAATCTTTGGTCCATAGAGCTTTGACTGAGATCCACATAAGGATCGATTATAAAGCTTGATTAACAAAAACTTATAATTTTGATTCAACTTTTTATAAAGGATACAACAGTAATGTCTGTATTATATATTTTTCCACTTCATAAGTAAAATTATATCGTTACCTTTAAGATACTTAAGTGGATATCATAAATTTCGGCTTAAGTGGTGGTCACGTAGTCTTATTAATTTCATTTCAATATTGTCGAAGCAACGTTCTACTTTCGACACTGTAGCTAATAAGCTAAATAAATCAAAGTTTTGAATTGGATCTTAAAACATGAATAGATGATTGAAATGTTCTCTGTGTGTAAGGTCGAATCGCGCCCACACAAGCGAACTGGCATCTCCAATAGTGGACTACGTAAGGGCGGGCGAGGCGGGGCGGGGCGGGGCGGGGCGGGGCGGGGCGAGTGGGTAGGCTGTCTGCTGTGAGGGCCGGCTCGTTCAGGCGGCGTGATCCCGTGGGATCACGGCAGAAATTGGGAACCCCGTCCTCCACCACCATCGCCAACACCCTGCACATCACCCTCACAAATACACTTGAGGTGAAATCTACTAACACACCCTCCTCCCCCGCTGCCTCCGTTGCGCTGACGCACTCTCCGCAATAATACCTCTAGTCTCACCGTCTTGCTCTCCCTGCCAAAATGTGTCACCCCAGCCTTCACTACCGGCCTTAACAACCCTACCTTCACCACCCCGCCTGGGGTGGTTAAGGCCGTCACCGCTCCGCCTTAACCAGCTCACCTTACCATCCCGCCTTCACCACCCTCCCTTCATCACCCTCCCTTCACCACCCTGCCTTCTCCACCCTGCATTCACTACCCTGCCTTCACCACCCCATATAATACATCTTCACAGCTTTAATTCCGCTTCGCTCGGATCTGCGAAGAGTGGCAAACATGTTCTTCTTTTCCAGCCACAACCAGGGAGTATATAGCCACAAGCAACTCTTTTGCGCGAATTCTTCCTCTTCGCTTCAGTTCCTCCCACTTTTCCCACCTCCTCGCCCCCGCCTCGTGCCCTCGTGCCGCCGCTGCCGGTCCATCTCGAGGAGGCTGCTCCTCGCCCGCGCACGAGCGAGGCGCGCGCCCTCCTCGAAAAATTGAATCTTGCTGCCCGTCGCCGTTCTGACCTCGTTGTGCTCCCGCTCTCAAGCCCCCGCCCCCGCCCCCTCCGCCTCGCCTCGGAGGCGGCGTCTGCGCTGCGCCGCTCAGGAGACGTAGGCTCCAAATGAAACTGCTTACTTTTCTCGTGATCTTATTCGTTGCCAGGGCGACCGCAGTGATTGCTGGTAACTCACTCGCGTGGTATTGTGCAAGTCCTTCGTTGGAAAAAGGTTGTTTTACATCTTTGACGTCAAGGTCAGCAGAAGAAATGAAAAGAATCGATGGATTGTATGCGGGAAGCATTAATGCAAAATTTGCTAGTATTACAGAAAAATAAATTTTGTTCGTCATGGATATAGTTGTAAGTTTGTTTACGCAAACATATATAGTTCGTCTAACGTAGTTTTTTCTTGGGCAGTACATTGTTTTGCGTATCAAAAAATAATAAGGGAATCATTAAATACTTAACAGTTCTACAATGTTATACAAATTAAATACAGAATGGTCATAATTAAAAATCACAGATATATAACTAAAATAAATGAAGATATGCTCAATATAAAAATTGTAAAAAATGATCGATAGCGTATGTTTTATTGATTATTATAGGAATTACAATTTATTTTTTTAAATAAATTAAAAGAAAGCATTCCATTTGGTTTATGTGAAAAATATATTTTTACTTTCCATCAGGTAAAACAAAATGTCATGATTAATCGTATAAGAGCTTACTATCTGTATTCAAATACCAAAACTGTTATTAATTTCTGAAAGTAAAATAAGTAACAAAAGGAAACTTCTGATAACTTACAGATAATAATTAAATAGGAAAAAATAAAGAAACACCAAGTAAAAGAAATTCATCGAGGTTTATTTTAAAACATTTCGGCAAATTTTAATATAAAAAGTCGATTACATTCTATGTAAACTTAAATGCATTTAATTACCAGATCCAATCTGTCCTTACACGCTCTACCAATTCAAAATATCTCTAGGCCTTTTCTTTCTCTCAAATCCAGCGAGGTTCTACCCCCCCCCCCCAACATGTTCATTTCTCTTACGATACGAAAAGTACGGGGTTCCACTTTGTTATCTTTCTTCCAATATCATCTAAGTCCCTTTTCGTTTGTTTTCAAAATATTTAAACAATTTCGTGAAAACAATGTTGAGAAATATGAATTAAAAGACTTCAGAAGATTGTCATCAATATCTGCACTTTTGACGAGCAATTTCGGAAACTTGTGTATGTTCAGTAAGGTTTATAAGTGAAACAAGAAAAATTGGTAACCTTACTCTATAATAATAAAAATAATTATTATAATGTAATAGTGTGATTTGAAAGAAATTTTCATTAATCCTTTTAATTATAAATAATTTCACCATTAGGTTATCGCATTTCGTGCAAAGAAGGAGATATTGTATCACAACAAAAACCGTGCATTTAAGGGTTCAGAGAGAAGAAGGCTCGCCGAGGCGTGCGCCGTCTTAGAAAAGACTCCATATAAAATATATTCATCCTATAAAGTGTTAAGACCTGCCCTTTTATTATGACTTCTTCGTAGTAATTTGTTATTATGTGGCTCCTGTAAAATTTTCTTTTTAAAGAAAGGAGGCGATGTGTTCCTTAAAGGCAGAAAGGCGCGGTTGAGAAACGCGGTGTGACGGAGCGGCCCTGCACTCGAGCGCTTCCTCATAGAGGCGTAACAAGGCGCGACGCGCGGCTCAAGGAGCCGTAAGTCAGCGGCGCGCGCCCCTCAGCCGCCGCGCGCCATTTTTCACGCGCCCCGCCCCCCGGCCGGGCTTCCGCGGTGGCGCCTCCCTCGCGGCACAACGTCTCACCGCCTCACCGCCTCACTGTCCTCACGGCCTCATCGCTGCACCACCGCAACGGCTCATCGCCTCACTGTTTCACAGCGTCACCGCTTTACCGACTCACAGCCTCGCCGTCTCACCGCCACACTGTCCTCATCGCCTCACGGCCTCATCGTCTCATCACCTCATGGACTCATCGCTGTACCACCGCAACGGCTCATCGCCTCACTGTTTCACATCGTCGCCGCTTTACCGACTCATAGCCTCGCCGTCTCACCGCCACACTGTCCTCATCGCCTCACGGCCTCATCGTCTCATCACCTTATGGACTCATCCCTGCACCACCGCAACGGCTCATCGCCTCACTGTTTCACATCGTCACCGCTTTACTGTGTCTCAGCCGCACCGCCTCACCGCTTCACTGTCTCACTTCCTCACCGTCTCACCGTTTTACCGCCGCACCATCTCACAGCCTGGCCGCCTAGTTGAATCACCGCCTCGCCGTCTCGTTGCCCTTACCTGCATTCGCATTTCCCCAGTTGTCTCTAGAGAAGTCGCAATTAGAAGCTTCCTTCCCTAGTAACTTCGAGGGACCTGGTCGTTCTCGCTGCGTCATGTTCATCGATCCTCATCCGTGCTCATCCGTTACTCTTGTCTTCTCACTTCACTTTCCATGCTTTCGCTGCCCTCCCGTCACCTTCGACATCACCGCCAACGTAACCAACGCTGTCAAAGACGCCATGGCCGCCCCTTCTTCGCTGGTCACCTCCGCTGACTCTCGCCTTCATCGTCCTCTCTTCATCCCTTCGCATTAGAGCACTTTTTGTTCACTTCTAATTCACCCCATTCAAATAACAGCATTGCCGCAGTTCCAGAGTACCGTCGACGGTCGCCGTGACATCGTCTCACATTCTTTTAACGCAACTCCATCCTCACGTTTCCTCGTGCCGCTATTCGCCTCTGCAATTTCCTGTGCTCCAATACCCTCGCCGCGAGCGTCGCTGCCGCAGTCCTGACTATTCCAGAGGTGACTGCGTTTAAAACTTCGCGCTTGGACTCGCCCGCATTAAATCACAATTTGTGCCATTTAATCGCCTCGCGCATGCTGACGACGTGGCCGGTGGGAGGTTTAGCTACAGTTTTTTTCTCCACCACACCCCTTCCTTGCTCGTCTTTCTCCTCTTTCTCCTTGGCGGAACAAGATTTAGAATTTGCTTCATCACAACTCAAGGCTTGTAGGAATATATACTGCTTTAAAAAGAGGAAAATTATGAGGAAGTTGAATGAAGCATCTTCAACTATTTTGCAGAATTAAAAACGTATTTTCCCTTACGAAGCCTATGAGGCAAAAACATTTCAATAAATGTTCTTATTTGCCTGCTTCATTTAATATATTTGCATAAAAATATATGGGATCCACTTCTTATTTATTACAAAATTAATGTATCTATTTTTCTTTCTAGAACGATAAAATATTTAGAAATATGCATATTACAGTCATCGCGTGAGCACTAGTAAGTTTTTTTTTAATCCATATTGTCTAGTAATGTGCTCCATGTCCCAGATTTTACATTTGAATCAACGCAGGCAATCAATTCCGATAAAGACTATAAGGAATGTACCTTTGCAATGCAAAATAAATTTGTATGTTGAATAAAATAGAATCCCTACATTTATTCTTGTTGTGTAAATCAAATATTGGACAGATCCAGGCATTTCCTTTCAAAGTGATCTTTCCCCCTAGCCCTATCCGTTTCGTTTAGTTACGCTACCTCTCTCTCCCTCCAATCGCTTTTGTTCTACTAAAACGCACTCTTCTGTTGTTTCGTTTTCCTTGTCCTTCCCTTTCCCTCCTGCCCCTTCACGTCAGACTAGCCATGAGAAGCTTCAATCCTGCCCCTCCCCTATCGGAAACCTCGAGCCTACTTATCCTTGCGAATATTTCTCTCACCTCATTAACCCGCTCGTGTCATAGACCCATTCGTCCTCTTGTCTCATTGTCCCTTCGAGGATAAATTAAGGCATTAGTTTCACTCGGACCCTTTCAAAGTATCGCAAAAGGTTCGTTTCTAAAACATCAGTACCAAACATTACCAGGAAATTACAGAATGTCAAAATGTAGAAAATAATATTTTCTACGCATTAATATGGCCAGGGGCTGTAGTTCTCGTCGTCCATTCTTCCTCACCGCCCTGCGTCCAATCCCTCCTTCCCTTTCGTCGGTCTATGGCGACCAACACAACCGTCGCCCCTCCCCCGCCCCCTTCCCCTGGAGCCTCCCGGCCCGGCGCGTCCCCGAGCGCCGCGCGATGCCAGCCGCGGGCAGAACTTGCGGCCCCTCATCCGAGAGCCGGGTAAAAAGTAATTCGTAGAAATTTCTTCAACTTGGCAAACTCACTTAAACTCCAAACCGAGGCGGCGCAGCGCGGCAGTGGCGCCTACGCGTCGGCGCGGGCGCTCCCGCAAACTTGAGCTCTAATTGACTGCGCGACAGCGGCCGCCGCGGCACAGCCCCCTCCCTCTCCCACTCCCCCCCCCGTGGCGTCGCGACGCGCGCGCGCCCGCGATGAAGACGCGTCTGGGCCGTTAGCTCGCGTCCCCGGGGCTCGTGCCGCTCCCCGCCCCGCGTCTCCGCCCGCATTTAAAGTTCCCCGCGCCCCCGCCCCGCCCCGCCGTCCTTTCCAGAAATGTTTGTGGCAGCCGAGAGTGTCGATCGGAGCGCGCAGCGATGTTGGCAAAAAACGACGTCGTAAATCCTTCCGCGGAAGAAGTAATTGTTTTGTCTTTGTAGGAGTGGATGATCGGTATTCTTCTTCTGTAGTAATTTACTCTTGGGTCTATTTATTGCATGCGTTTTCTTTTTATACTTTAAGTGTTAGCAATTAAACATTTGAACACATTTGTTTGTGAGGATCTTCTAATACTTGTCTGTTCTTGACTGTGAACACGTTAATACGAATAATATATATATATATATATATATATATATATATATATATATATATATATATATATATACAGTGAAACCCCTATTTTACGCCTCTCCGCGGACTGGTCAAAAAAAGTGTAAAATCGAGGAAAATGTAAAATCGAGGAAATTATTTTTCTGCACAGATTTTATTCCAAAACACAAAATTGTAAAAACAAACAAAATTCTAAAAACACACAAAATTCTAAAAACACAACACATTGATACTGGATACATTAAACAGATTTTACCCTTAAAACATGACTCTATATGCAACTTCACACAATCACTTGTTCACCCAGTCCAAAATCGACATTTGCTTTTTATTTTCTAAGTGTTTTAGAGCATAAAGTTTATTTTCAATTTCACTGCATGAAATTAACACATTTTCATCCACACTAAATTGTTGAAAATACTTTCTAGCTGTGTCAAGTCCTCTAATGGCTTGTATAAATGTAACCTTTTCCTCATCCTCCTCGTCCTCCTCTTCAGCAATTTCCTTGTCTATAGCAGAAGATTCTTCATCCAGAATCTGGTCAATAGACTGAATTTCACAAGTTAATAGTCCATTGTCCACAGTTACATAATCTTCAAAATCACGGTCATTGTCACTTATTTTCAAAGAAAGCCAGTCTTGCGTTTCATAGGAAGTTAAAACTGGAAGGACAATATTTTCCATTTCACTATCAACTTGAAATCCACAGTTTTTGAAACAATTTTTAATTGTTTCTGGAGATATTACTCTCCAAGCTTCAGCCACAAAATGTAATGCTTGAAGGATGTTTAATTTAAGTTTAGAAACATCTTCAATCATCCCTCCATCTATCATCGCAACTGCTTTCCTTAATAATTGCTTCCTATAATAGCACTTGAAAGAGTGGATGATGCCCAAGTCCAGTGGCTGTAATTGGCTGGTGCAATTTGGAGGCAAAAATATAATCTTTATATTTCGCAGCCCACTGGTTTCCTTCGGATGAGCAGCACACTGGTCAATGAAGAGAATAATTTTTCTGTTCTTGGCCCCCATCTGCCTGTCCAACTGTACAAGAAACTCTTCAAAAATTATCCCAGTCATCCAGGCTTGCTGATTTGCTTTGTATTTCGTCGGTAACGTTTTAATATTTTTGAAGCATCGGGGATTTTGGAACTTGCCGATAACTAACGGAGGCAATTTCTCGCTACCATCGGCATTACATGCCAGTAGCACGGTGATCCTCTGTTTGGATTTTGTGCCTCCATGGCATGTGTCCCCTTTAAAAGCCAGCGTTCTGTTGGGCTGGAGATTGAAGAACAATCCCGTTTCATCTGCGTTGAATATGTCCTTTAATTCATAGCCCTCCGTTAAATGACTAATTTGTTGCTTCCAGTCAGAAACGGTGGCTGGATCCACACTCGCGCTTTCTCCCGACACAGTTTTGTATACAAGATTCTGGCGCTTTTTGAACCGGTCCAGCCAGCCATTGGACGCCTTGAAATCTTCCAATCCTAGGCGTGTTGCTATATGTAGCGCCTTTTCTTTCAAAAGACTCCCATCTATTGCCAAATTCGAGGTTCTCGCCTGCTTGAACCAACTAGCGAGAGTCGTTTCTAATTCTTCCATTGGCGACATTTTCAACGATTTTCGAGACTTCGAAAACGAAGGGCCGCATTTCGAATAGCATTTTTCAATTTTTTCACGCTGCTTCACTATTGAATTCAGAGTGGACACACTCAGACCCATTCTGGTGGCGAGGTCTATTCGCTTCCCAACGTGAGCATCGACTTGATCTAAAATATGCATTTTGTCTTCGATGGTAAATGACTTGCGTTTCTTCTCCATGTGCAAAAACATTTTTTCCATCATACAAGTCCAAAACAGCAATCGGCGACAAACACAATAAAACACACTCAGATCGGAACGCACTCGGAAGGCAACACGTGGCGTATATTCCCGGGACGTTGCTCAAAGAACCAACTAAAGCTGAACACTAAATGAGACGGCACTTCAACATTATGAGCTCGAAGGAGAGGAAGACATTGTTATCCAACCGGAAGCTCCAATATCAAAAATATAAGTCGTAACGAAGCTTCTGAGTGGACGACAGTGTCCCTTCTCTCTAAACAGCGAATAGCAAAACACTTAACATTTATATGTATCCCCTCCACTTTCACCGACATCGACATTGCCTCCTTTTCTTTCAGAATGTCCGTCTAAAATCCGAGACATGCTGTGCAAAAATCTTAATATCGGGGTTTTAGGACGTAGTAGGACTTCACAAATCAGGCGCAAAATCGAGGAAAACGTAAAATCGCGAAAACGTATAATCGAGGAAAATTATACATTACTTATATGGATGTTTTGCCGGGACCACTCATTTATGACGTAAATTCCGGGAAAACGTAAGATCGGGGAACGTAAAATCGAAGTTTCACTGTATATATATATATATATATATATATATATATATATATATATATATATATATATATATATATCCATGCAATTTACAGAAATATAGACACTCCGTTCATTACTAGCAGTATATTTTATTTATGATATTTTTGAAATATCTACCAATATTTTTTTGCACTTTTGAAATATTGACTAAAAAAGAAAGGCAATATTGGCAGAAGGGGGAAAGGCGGTACACACTGACTTCTTATTTGAAGAAATTACCTTACATATTTCTTATTCGTGTAACCGAACCAGCTTAAAAATAGTAACATTTTGGAAGAGATTGAATCAAAAAGGAGGTTCCAAACAAAAAGTCACGAAACAATAATTATCCAGAAAATCCTAAAATTAAAGTAGGTGATATCAAGAGTGAACAGTTAAGGCAATGGATTCATAACTAAATATAAACCAGTTAGTTCCTTTGGCCAAATATTGATATTGAACTATAGTAAACCCTCGTTAGCACGAAATCGCCCATCCCGAATTTCCCATAACATGAACAAAACTTCGATCCCGGCAAGGTATTACAGTAATATGGTCATTTATAACACTCGTATAACAGGTACTCCGATTATTTAGACATCTTGGAACGAGGTTTTACTGTATTTCAACAATAAATCAGACAGTTAAGCAAAATTATAGAAAAAATAGTTACTCGCGTTCAAAAGTCAAGAAGATTTGGGGATAAACGACAGTCTCAACTGTTAACCTTATTTCTCATGACTATATTGTGTTTTCAGCCACCTAAACTATTGTTCTTTAAAACTCACATTAGCTTTGTAAGTGCAGAGCAGTTATGGGAGATGGTGAAATTCAGTAACCTGCTTGAAACGTGAGTTCCAGAGACGACATTCACGTTGGCTAGTGGAGTTTTCCTCGCCAGATATCTCCTCAGAGAAGCACCGTCTCGACTGGTATAGACTATGAACTCTCAACTTGTCTCCCGACAAGTGTGATGGGGTAGTGCATGTAAATGTGTGTGAGTGGGAGAAGGAACAAGAATGATCGGTCGCAGACTGTGGCCCTCTAGTTAGTTTTATGATGGTATTATGATGTTTCTAAGGGTTTAAGCTTGGAGACTGATTGAAAATTGCGAACCATTAAATTACGTATATATTTTAAGACAATATTTTACAATGAGTTAATTTAAAGTTTTATTTTGGATGCATTGTCACATGGTAGTGCATTTCAACACTAACCTTAACAATTTTAAATGGTTTAGTTCACTTCAACACACTTAGAAGGTTTGGTTATCCACGTTTTATTAGCATTGTCATGATCTTCTCTCTGATTCCTTTTTCTTCACGAATCTTCTGATTCCACGAGAGATTCTATCCATTCTAAAATCACAATCCAGATCACTATTTGGAGAGTACATACTACAAGAATTGACCATATTTTATAATTATTTAAATTTCTACATTAAACTGAATACATGTTCCTTGATAAAAACCATAGCTGAATGTCATAAGTCAATCCTGTTTTAAGATTTGATTTTCGTACACATACCAACACCCGTATTTTTAACATGCACTTATCTACGTTAGATCATGAACAATTCTCTCAGCATCCACAACAGGGTTTCCCTAAAACAGGTTCGGCATGCAGACACCATTAATTGGCCCATTTCGTCACATCGTCTCTGTCGCAGGTCCCGCACTCCCCCGCGGCCGGCGTCCCCGCCTGCGTCGGTCCCGACGCCTTCGACGACGACGACGAAGACGACGTCGCCGCCCCTTCGCGCCAGGTGCCCCCTCCGCGCCGCGCCGGCGCCAGCGGAGAGCTGCGGCCCCTCTCCTCCCGCCGGATGCGACGCCCCGCGCCAAGCGCCTCGCCCCACGTTGGGCGCCAATGCTCCAACGGACAACGAGGCTTCGGTGGGACTGCAGCCTCAGCCGCAGCCGCCAGGTGTCGGGGATGTTCCCTCGGTGACGGCGGTGGCGGGGTATCTGGTTGCCTGGTGGCTGGTGTGCACTGCCATGTACTCTTGAATGTATTTGGTGTATTCCTAATCACACAGTGTATTTATTTGCCAGACATGACGAGTCGCTGTGCGACGACTTGGGGATATTTTTATCGTCTCAAGAAAGTAAGAGAGAAAGAAAGAAAGAGAGAGAGAAAGAGAGAGAGATTCCCGACTTCCTTTATTTGGATAATTTTCAATCTTCCGCGTACGTCGTGTATGTACGGAGTTTTTCGGCCACGATCGCGAGTTCTCGGGTACGCTCGGTTACCGCCGCGAGCTACCGAGGGCACCCCCACGGCAATCGGCGACGAGAGCGGCCGCCCGCCCTCCACGCTCTTGCCGGCCCTTCGCCCCCTCCCTGCTGCGCCTCCTGGTCGTTGTGACCGGTCTCGTGCCCTTCCTGTCGCCCCCGCGCAAGCTGCCTGCGCATGCGCCGGGGCGCGAACACACTCAACCTCTTCGCTCTGTCCTGAATCTGCTGCGCTTCTGCGCCTCATTGTACCACGCCTGCGCGAGTTTGGAGTCTGCCCTATAGAGAATTAATTCTTCTCACGAGATTTCGGTCGCGTCGTATTTTTTAGTACGTTATATTACCTTGGAATGTTTGCAATTAGTTTTGTTTATAGATTACCTGTTTTTGGATATCATCGAAATCATAAATATCTCATTCAATAGAAAACATTGTTTCGAAATTTCAGTGCTCAGCGCTCGATCAAAACATCAGAAAATCATTATTTGCTAACTGAAACAGTTTAGAATTTAATGGGGCATTTAATTGCGTTTTTCATTGGAATCGTGAAATAAAATTCATATCCATACAATACCCAAAAAGTGTGTTGTATTGCATTCTGTATATATTTCACCCCCTAGTTGTTTAGAGTCTAAAAATACTATCAACAAACATATAACAACTTATCTGTTAACTTGTTTAATAAACCACCTAGAACGCTTTTGGTAATATACAAAATATTTTTTTATTCAGGAATTAATCTTAAAAAGTTGTATTACTTGAATTTTTTACACACACATCGAACTTCTAAAATTGATAGTGTACCAATTGAATACACAAATTATGTTTTATCAGTTGTTAAATTTCGAGGTCATTGTTTAACCTACGGAAAGTTTATAGAGAAAGATGAAATGGAATTGCAATAAACAAATCGACAGAAGGTACAATATTATAGAATTAAAGGACACTGACATTCCTCTAAGAAATTAAAAATCCAGACGAGTAATATGTACGAGAAAATGGGTATAAAAATTAATATTGAGCCGAAGCCTAGGGTTGCTTTGCGTGGCGAGGTGTGGCGACGCGACCACGCCCCCGTCGCAGAAAGGCAGCCGCGGCGCGGGCGTGGGACCGGCTGTCGCTGCTGTCGCCATCGCTGCGGCCGCCGCCGCGCTCTACAGGTCCCATCGCTCAATTGGATAAGGAATATTGTAGGCACGTAGACTACGAGAACTGTCACGTTTTGAGTCGTCCTTATAAATATAAAAAGTTATTGTCAGTGCAGATCTTAAAAATCATGTTGGACATGTAAGTTGGTACGCAAGCGCGAATTTTTATATTTTCACATTTTCCGCGAAGAACACATGAGAATAAGTAGTACCTCCTCCTTCATTGGTTCGTCAGATGTCATGATGTCCGATGTTTATTCGGGAAACTAGATCGTTTCGGGGCTAGAGAGTTACAATCTTTGAATTCGATCCTAATTCGAAGACCCTAAAGAATTTAGGGCGTAGCATCAGTCTTTAAGCTAATTACTACGTTCACTAATTATTACCTTTATCTTGAAAGCTGCTGCGAGCACAAACAATATTTGTCTATGGTCAAATGGTCAGTGTACTTGCACTGTAACATTTGCCTGGTTTTCTACGACATTGAAGACGTTAGTTAATTGCTATTCGGAGTTTCTCTTTGAAGCGCCTATCAAATTCTTGCCTGTTGTAATTCAAAACATCGATGCAGTTCAGATATTATATTTGAAATATATTGTACTGTTTACAAGAAAGTTATTGATGCTGAGCTACAAATGATTTCGTGAAAGGAAATTCCGAGCAACGTGTCTTTTCACAGAACTGATGATTTTATGCTTAAACAGCAAACAAACATATGACCTTTGCGTTTCTTTTCTCTATAGGGGAATTTGTTGTTTCTTACACGACCAAGAAACGCGTGGAATGCACAAGAAATAGCAGAGTATGATAGAAACAATATTTAGAAAGTTGAGGGCATAATTCCTTTACGTTCTGGAAACGGCAAGGTGTGGTACGTCTAACAACCTCTCTCAACAAACCTACTTTCTTGCCTCTTTTTTTTTAGTATCACGCGATTCCTTCCCAAACTTGTTTTTTCGAGCCCGTTCTCCTCAATTACTGACTTTTGCAGTGCCCCCTCCCTTTTTCCACCCCTCCTTCCAAATCCGCGTCGTCAGCCTTCTTTCGCGCCTCCTCCTTCGCCCTCCGCCCGGCGCTTGGAGGCCCGGGGCACCCGCGCCCCCTGTACATACCCCCGTAGCATGTACATACGTGCGAGTGGGAGCCCGCTCTCTCTTTTCGCTACGCTGTAACAAGAATAATAATAAAAATAATACTAACATTAATAACACATTGATAAGTTAAAAAATAAAGAAAAAACTCGTGAACTCCAAGAGTTAAAAAGCTATATAAGAAAAGGGAAATTTTATATCGCTCATAGATTTCATAAGTTTATTATTCTGATTACATCTCTGGCTTAGTTGTGCGTTTTCGCCGCCGGCGGCGCCACCGCCGGCCGCGCGGCGCGGGGCGGCGTGGGGGCGGGGCGGGGCCGAGCGGAGCGCCCCTTGGCTGATGTCGTCCCCGCCCCGCCCCGCCTCCGCCCCCGCAGCCGCCGCCCCCGCCACCACTGCCGGCGGCGCCGCCCGGGGCCACTGTACATTTGTTGTTGTTTGTCCTATTCAGAATAAAAGGGAACTATTGAAACTAACTTGCCTGGTGGTTGGCTTTTCTCTTTTTCAGTGAAACTGTAGCTACCTTGTGTTCCCACTGTTCTCGTTTCCATGTAAAGTTGAAAACAAAATCACTTGTTTTTTCTGTCCTCTTAGAATACATCTTTTCCTTTATCCTATTCTGTAGACAACTTACAACTGTCCATATTTCACAAATGAATTTTCATTTTCTTTTTTCTCCGCAAAGGAATTTGTAGCTTATTAATATATGAAAACTCCACTGCTCCTGGATGAAATGGGTAAACATATACATTTTGCTTTGGAGCTACAATTCTTTATTTTATTTCACGTTTTCCACAAGATCTTTCAAAGAGCTGAAATTAGTTTCTCCGTGAATAGTATGTGCTGATTTTGTAAATGTGCAATAGTTTTCAAATGTCAGATGATGAATGAAAACGCTGATAGACAAAGTGAATCAATGAAAAATCTATTGGTGTCTTTCCTATATTCTGATTAAAATACCTCATATAATACTGATAGCTGAAATAAATATTTCTGTTGATTCCATTTCAATTTGAATTCTGATAATCAATTGTTTTAGAACGTCATGAAAACAAATTATAACATTCTTCGTTGAAGGAACTCACTCTCTGCCTCTTCGTAGATCATTTTGCTTTGTAGAGAATTGATTCTTACAATTTCAGTTACTAAGTACTCAGAAATCACAGGAATGATCTATTTGGAACGTCGAATATGATAGGTTCGAAGGTAAGTTTTTTCTTTCACTTTAGCATTTCTAGCATAATCTCAAATTTCAGGAGCCTGTTACCTTATCAGCTCGTTATCAACTTTTTGAAATTTTAACATATTTGCATATTTATAATTTCGCCCCCAGAGATCATGCATCTCTTCAGTTTAAATTAGCTATTACCACAAATTGTATTGTTTTATGATTATTATATTTTTTTAAATCACCATGCAAATTAATTAGTACATGAAGAGGAATATGTCCTAATATGCCGATATCGCTGAAGGTACATCAAGAGTCAGACGGTAATTTTTCAAACAGATGATATTTTATTTCTCTTCGCAACAATTAATACTACTTAAAAATATTATTTGTGCCGCCTAATCACTGTAAACGGGAAGAAGTAATCGTATTTCAATGTCTGTCAGAAAATGTGAAAGGAAATGGAAAAAAATGAACTTCCTCTCTGCCATATGGTTAGAAATCAATAATTATATAAAAATTAACTAAGTAAAAATAATAAGTATCAATGAAAAGTTTAAATTAATAGCGTCAATCAGCCACTGACGTAAATATATAGTAACACTACTTACAGTGTCGTACGATTCTAACAATTTGATGCACACTTTCTCAAAACGACCTCAGTGTCTCTGGAAAAAGATTGAAGGAACAAATGCAAGGAGTCGTCTATAAATATTGTACACAAGGCTGTGTCAGGTATCGAGTTAAGTTTGAAATAAAGTTAATGAAAACGTAACCGGGAAATATATTTGAGCAAACATTTGGAAACATCACGTATGTACGCGTGTAGAACAGAGTAAGAAACCGACTTGTACGTCCGTCTCTGTGGTAAAGACTGACCTAACTCTTGCAAATGCCGTGGTATATCAACGTTGTATAATACGTTGAGGTGCGGTGAGGATAGAATATTGAACCATATTCCGCAACCTTTCGAGTCATTGGCCAGGTTTAGTGAGGGGAAATACAGTGGTGAAGCAATGATCAATCTTGTGAGTGAGCAATCTTATGACAGAGAACGTAGAGAAACAAAAAAGCGATAGATGAAAGAAGGTAAGTAACGGAAGTCTTGTGTTCAAAACCCACCACAAACCACGTCTGCCCTTTGAGCCCACGTTTAGGCAAAGGGATGCAAACCAAGGGACACAGTCGAGGAAGGCGAGCGTGGTTCTCTTTACACTAGAAATCACTTGAACCCGCCAGCGTCGACAAAGAGAGATATAGCCTTAGCGATCGTTGAACAGGACTCCAGGAGTTCGATCATTGAGTAGGGCCAGTGAGCCGATTGGAGAGCGGGTAAACGGCGAGTGGTTCTGTGGCGCGCGGAAGCCGCCTCGGGCCGACGCGAGCCATTCCGGCCCCGCGGGCGCGGCCTGTCCACAGCCACACAGACGCCCCTCCGCTCTGCCGCTGCCCTCTCATACCCTCCCCCGCCCGACCCCTCGCCTCATCGCAGGTACGCTCGCTCGTTGGTTGGTTGTTAGTAATTCCTGGCACGTCAGAACTGAGGTCATTAGTCCCGTAAGTGAAGTTCATGTTTTTCCATCGGAAGGTGGCGGTGATTTTCCCCTGCTGGATGGCGAGATCCGGCGCCGACCTACCGTCGGCTAACGGTACTTTCCACAACCAGGTATCTCCCACCAGCGGGGCACTACCCCACCCGGGGCAAGATCTAAGCTCCCGATCGGTCTTCTGGCATAATGTGGTAGTGTAGTGCATATTAGTGGAGAGGACAAGGAAGAGGAAGGAATGATCGCGAGCGGTTCGTGGCACGTTTGTTAGGGTACTGCTCCGGCATTAGCCTGGTGTTGATCGGAGAACCATGGAAAACTACAGATCAGAGCAACCAGACCTCTAAAATTCTCCTCCAGTCAGCGACTGAATGGACCTAGTGTCGAAAATCTTGCCACTGTCGAGACTCGAACCTAAGACCTTCCGGTCAGAGGTACTGCAGTGACATCAGTTGATGCACTGAGTCACCTTTCCCGGTTGTACGCTCGTCGCCACGCACGCTTGTCTCCTCGCCCCCCCCCCTTCATTCACTCGCCCGCCAGCCCGATACGCAAACCCACACATCCAGGCACCTGCCCGGCACACCCAACCACCCGAACGTCCACCCGCTCGTTTCACCATCCGTCCCTGTTCGTCCGTCCGCTCGCTCCATACATGGCACGTTCGTCCGTCCAAATACGATCTCATCGATTTTTCGATTAGCGGCCGCTGCGCCCGGCAGATGTTTCGCTGCAACCGCTGCCCCGGCAACAGCTTCAGTCTCCGGAATCTCTCACTCCCCCTGCCGCCTCAGGCTCGTCAAATACACAGTTCTCCGACAGTCCCTGTCTCTTTCTCGCTTGCTTTGCGTATCTTCAGTTTTATACCGGATTCGTAGTGATTGCCTCGTGGCACGTTCGATTGCTCATAGATAGTTTTAAACAAGTCCCTGGGCACAGAATTGAGCTCTATTGGAAATGAACAGAGGCACAGGAATACCTTGGTAAAATGTTCTATATCAGTAGTAAAACGGGAGAGGTGGCTTAGGGCATCAACTGATGTCACTGCAGTGTCTCTGACCGAGAGGTCCTAGATTCGAGTCTCCACAGTGGCAGGATTTTCGACATTAGCTCAATATGTAGAACGAATTCATCCGTTGTCTGGAGGAGGATTCTAGCGACCGGTTGCTCTGATCGGTAGTTTTCCGTGGTTTCTTCAACCAAGATCTAACGAATGTCGGAGTAGTGCCCTATTAAACGGGCCACGGACCGCTCGCGATCTTTCCATCCTCTTCCATGACGTGCCTTCACCCCTTACTTACACACACTTACACGTGGGAGATGCCTGATTGAAGAAAACCCCGCTAGCCGACGGTGGGTCAACGCCGGATCTCATTATCCAGCAGAGGAAGATTACGGCTACCACTCGAGGAAAACACATGCATTACACTTACGGGACTAATTACCTCAGCAGTTAACGCGCTCGGAATCATCAATCAATAGTAAAATAATTCCCTCTCTCAAGTCAATATTTTTTGGAATGTCGTGAACTCAAAAATGTCTGAAAGAAGAATCTGCTTCACCGCCTCGATCACGACGACGTGGAGGCCACGCAGCTGTCCCGGGTGACGTTATTGAGACAACAACCACCAAGATAAGCCGCGGTGGAGGTTTGTGGTCTGGAAAGGAGGCCTTCTTCACTTCAAGAGAGCGCTGGCCGGCATGTTTTGTGGCGCACTCATCGCGAACGTTTTCAGTGTCCTGAAGAGTTCCACGTGCGAGCCATTTGAATATTCACTTTCGTTTCTGTTGAAACTAAAATAGTATGTAGTAAGGAAAATAAATTTAAAAAGTAATTCTGGTATAAATAATTGATGAAGTGCCATTCACCCACTTCTCCTGAATAGCTGCCACTTTTTTACTGTGGGCTTTCTTTGAACAAGTTCCGGCTTTGTCAGGGCATCCAAGTTCCGAACGCAGAACAATAATTTTCCACTTACTAGACCGACAACATCGAAAATTTAATCAAGGTTAAAATGAAGGCTTTCATGAGATTTATTCTCTCTTCGGAGAGAGTTGTTTCTTGTTCCAAACTGATCTGTGAATTGTTATGAACCATTTCTCATGAATTAAAAATTCGGTAAAACAGAATAGTCTGCTATTACCTATTTTCAAGCCCTTCAATGTAGATGTCTATGTAATATCGGGCATTGTCTGTTTCTTAGTCTTTCCCCAACTTTTTATCTTCACGTACGGACCGGAAGTTCTATGATTTCACGTAGGAAGTTGGTTTTATTCTGGAAACTTGTGTGTTATTCCACGCCAGTTGACACTACATTCCAGTACAATATCCAACACTATATATTTTCCTTTCTAAACTTTTACTAAACCTCAAATACATATTTTTAAACGCTAAAATTTCGTCGAAATCAATAAAAAATATTTTCAACTAATATTTTATTACTAATAATTGTTAGTTAAGTAATATTTTTAGTTACTAAGTATAGTGGTTTATTGTAGATAGTTTATATTTATTTGTAAAAACAAGCCTGTTAATAAAATTGAAACCGAAAAAATTAACAATTTACTGAGCAAAATGATTTGGTTCATTTGTCAAATACATTTTTTTAAAATAACATAAGAAAGTAACTTATATCGCGTCTCATTTTTTGGATTTAAAAATGATATTTCAGTGACATATCCTGATGTATATAGTTTCCCTCTTCATCAAAAGTCACTCATCGGTTATTCAGAAGCATAGCATGAACCTGCTCAATATCGGGATCATTAGTTGACGAGGCTGCCCTACGCAATCCCTCCTTGATCTTTTCTCATCCTGTAACTTGTTTGACCGCTTTTGAAAATGGTTCAATCCATTGATAAATTCTTCGCCAAATTTATGACACAGTGGATCTCTAAACTACCCATATTGTCACTCACAAGTATTAAGAAATTTAACACCAGCTGCCTTATCTCCATTTATCACACGAAAGCAGCATTCATTGTCACCATAACGTATAGGGCGGTTTTTATAACGTTGCACGTGAAGGCCCGTCTTCACGGTGGCATTATGTCACTGCATGCATTATTTCGCGTCTTTCTCAGTCGTGCCGCTGGATGTCGCGATCATGCGACATCTAGCGACACGCCGAGAAAGACGCGAAACGCAGTGACATAATGCCACCACAAGACGGGCCTTGATGCGCAACGTTATAAAATCCGCACTATATTTCACCTACTCTAGCCACCTTGCTGGCATACACGTGTATGCGCACTTCATGCGCCTTAAGTTCTAGCATGCTTTGAATCTGTTCCTACTTTGGGCTATATAACCTTTGGATACTGTGAACATGAATCGGCTGCTACGGGAATTAGCCACACAAGTATACGATGATGCGAATGTATCCCTAAAGTCTCACTTTTTTACCAAACTCCACACCTGCTACAAAAATCCCTTGTAAGCGCTGCAAACAGCTCATATTGCACATCTAAGTAAGAGGTTTTAAGGAAAAATACTGGCATTGGAGGTAATAATTAACGAAGAGAATATACGTTTTTATTTTTCGGGTTTTTCCTCAGCCAGCCTAGTCAGTGGTCACTCTCAGCGAAAGAAGGATGATGTTGACAATTAGTTAAATTCCCTCATCAAAATGAAATTAAAAAATGTAATCCATGGATAATGAAACTGGCGAGAGATTTCCGGTCTGTCAAAGATTCACTACCAGGCATTTCGCAGTTGGTTGTGAGAAAGTTAGATTTTCAATAGTGTGGACATTATGAATTACCAGGTTTAAGCTAAGGTGTAAGGATTGGATGGATCTGATCACACTCAAGATCCTGCGAAGTTGAAATGTATTTTTTAATTTGCGGAGGGTACCTAATATGAAGCCCCTGGGAGATTTTCGATATTTTCTCCCAAAGAGGCTCCAAAGTTTTCTTTAAATTGCTTTCTCGATTACAGGAAAGTTCACTAATTATAATCTCGCAGGTCCAGTCTTCATTCAAATCCCTTAGCTTCAAAAACCCCCGAAAATTTATTTTTTTCTACCCTGACGCACATCTTCCTTATTGACAGTTTATTTATTTTACGTCAAAAAAACAGTTAAAACTATGTATGACGTACAATGAAAAGAAGTGAATTCTGTGCACATTTTCAAAATTCTGAGATCCCTACACTAAGTCATATACTACTTGAATTTTGAATGAAAAAACAACACTCCCATGTAATAAAATATATTTTGAAGGATAAATAAGCAATACATTTTTTGCTCTTATCCTTGTTGTTCTTCGTCAAGGAATAACACTTCCTGTCGTGATAACATGGAAACGATAATTTGAATAACTATATTTTCCACTGAATTCTAGACGACGTGCACAGATAATGAAGTTACATTTATGTCCAGAAGCAAAACAAGGGGCCATCTCAGCATTTGCTCAATGGACCAGGGACACTGGACGAAAAACCTGATCGAGATGGGGATCATTGACCCAGAAGCTGCGATACAATACTTGCTACATATTGTTTAGAATTATACAGTCCAATGGTAAATAATACATTAAATATCCTTGTAAAAACTAATGTTACTTTCCTTGTGATATCCAATATAGTCTCTAATTGTATAGAAACAGTTATGCAGCAGAAACGATTTCACTTTGGATTTAAACTTTTCTATCGAATTTAATCGTTTAATGTCATCTGGCAAAGTGTTGTAAAATAATGTACATGTATTGTATGTGAATTTTCTGTAATGAGCTGTTGATACTGTCACCTGATGAATATGATTTCTACGTCGAGTGTTATAGTAATAGACATCGGCATTTTCTGAAAATATATTCCTGTCCTTACACAAGTCATTTTTTACAAAAACCACTGATTCGTAAATAAAAAGACACGGTAATGGTAGAATTCCTAGGTTAATGAAGATAGGCTTACAAGAATCACGTGGGTGGGATTTGGTTATTATTCGTACAATTCGTTTTTGTAATCTAAAAGTCTGGGAGCTATAAGATGTATTTCCCCAGAATATTATGCCACATCTCAGGCGGGAATGAACATTCGCGAAATATACACAACGAGCAGTATGAAGGCTGACTGGATTTGCAAGAATTCTGAACGCGTAGCATAATGAACTTAATTTTGTGTTCAACTCATTTAAGTAGACGTTCCATGTAAGGTTTGAATTGAAAGACCTAGCAATTTTGTTGCATTAACATCAGTCAATGGTACACCGTTCATTTTCAATGGAGCACAGAATTGTTTATTTGAAATAGAAAACTGCATTAAAACCGTATTCTTTTCATTTACTATTAATTTGTTATTTCGGAACCAATTTGAAACATCTGATATTGTACTATTTACGGTTTCTTTACTGCAAAGGATGTTCGTATCATCCGCAAAGAGAACCGTTCTTCCGTTTCGAATCGTCGAGGGCATATCGTTTACGTAAAGTAGGAACAGAATAAAGCGTAAAATCGATCCTTGAGGAACTTCTTTCCTTGTCATCCCTGTACTATAGTACAGGGAGGAAAAGTATTGAAGTCACCTCAACGAAGCGATCTCGAATTTTCGTTCGAACAATCCATGTTTAAGACTTTCGAGTTGTGACTCTGCACACGCGTGAGTAGTATGGTCTATTACTGCTGTTCCAAAGATGGTTAACTACTGGCGTTAATTTGACCCGAAGGCATTTTCCGAGATAACGTTTTTTTTTAAATAGTTTTTATTATCCTTGTTCGACATTATTATGTCTTTCAAGGGTTTTTATGTTACTTAGTATATACAATTTTGTTTTAACTACATTTCATCATACATGTACAATGCTTGAAGACAATAATATTTACAATGTAAGACAATAACAACTAAGAATACCCAGGAAGGGTCCTTCATAAAAATACAATATTTGGATTAAAAACATAAATATTGAATTTAGAAATGTTGGAACCTGCTTTACAGCTAATTAAGGAGGATGTTGTAGGTCTTTAGAATAGTGAAATCACGGTGATCTACCGATGATGCGGGTTCCACGTAATCTCTTCTAATAACGTTCCTATTCAGAGTGTGCAAGGTAAACTGGCTTTGACATATAAAGGGTTCAATAGAACAAGAAGCTATCCCACATTGACATATTTCTGAGATAATGTAGGTTTTACCTGAAGTTTCCTCATATAACTCAATACACTTTTTAAACTTTTAAATACAGTACATATGCATATAAGTCAATACTAGATTTGAATAACATATTACTCTAAAATAATAGTATTTGAAGTTTTGCATAATGCTAATAACTCAAATTTCACAAAAAGTGTGAGATAGTCCATTGTTCTACCGAGCCCTTCATATTTGTTTCTCTAAATTGCTCTTTCTGACCAGATTCCAGCGTTAGTGCTCCTGTGCATCTTCATATGGCAGACGTGCGAGCGTAGCGCCTAAGCAACAGCTCCGTTTTCGCAAGTTATTTTAGGTTAGTGATGAATGCTGCTTCCAGTGAAAGAACTATTGGCCATTTTTGAAACCTTTGCTAAGAACAAACGATACTCCTCTGGAATTCTTGCCAAGAAACAGAGTTAAACTCAATGCCATCTTATGTAAAAAATAATGACAATGACAATGACTTCATATGTACCACTCATTTCACAATCTATAGTTATTTCTACTATCCACAAGAACATTCCCGAACTCACAGGCATTCTGCAAAAGCTAGAAATTGTAACTTTTTACAAGTGTATGAAAGTTGGAGCTAACACTTGCGATCAGGTGTGTAATAATTACAGAGTTAGCAAACGAACAATGTGTCAGTTAACTATTCTTTTATTATATACACGTGACGTTTATGGCTAAACGTGACGCTAGCAGCTAAACCATTCAGCCAGTTTTCTCCAGCATTGATACTTCCCAATCGTTCTGGCTAAAGTCGCGGCCTCTAGAATTTGAAATCTATGTTTTAATTTTTGGGGTACTTTAATAAAGCCCCTCGGACATTTTCATTTTTTTTAAAAAAAGGCTCCAATTTTTTTATCAAATTTGTTGTTGAATAGTATGAAGGACGTTTAAGAGAATGGTGCAGGTCTTATTTTCGTTGAAGTCCTTGCTTTTTCAAAAATTACAAAAATTCAAAATTTTTCAGTGTCTTCCTACAACTATAATACTGAAGATAGAGATTTTTTCCTAAATTAAAGACGACTTTGAAATGAGGTCATGTTCAACTTTTCAAAAAAGTGTGTAATTTTGCGCGAGGCAATTTTTTTAAATTTTTTTCTCAAAAAAACTCTCTAAATTTTTCTTTTAAATTCTTTCCACATATGTAATAAGAGGTGGTTTTTGGTTATTACTCGGTTTTTATAAAATTTTAAAAAATGATTTCAAAACTACAAAATTGAAGATAGAGATTTTTGCCTCAGAAAATGTCTGTTGTACAAAATTAGCTCCTTAAACATGGTCATGTACAATTTTTTTTGTAAATGTTAGTATTTTTCCCTGCACTACACTTCTCGTATAATTCTTTGACCCCAACAGTATCCCTGCACTTCACTTCAAAGCTCCAGAAGTCAGAACGTAATATTCCGAGTTAATGATGCATTTAGAAATTACGAAAGAATTGAAGCCAGTGACATTCGTTGTATTGTTTACGACTTAATTTTTTCCAAATATTTATTTTTTTTATTTAAAGAATATTATTAGCGCTATCTTTAGAACCAAGAAATTATTTGTCGAATACTACGTTTTCCGAATTTGCAATAGTTTTTATGTGTTAACTTGAATTTGGTGAGTTTGGATTAAATTATCATTATTTCTATTATTTAACATGAAAGAAAAGTTGGAAAAAAAATGAGTACCATAAATTAGTACGAACAATTTAATTTTACTTTTATATTACCACCGTATGCTGCCTTGGGACACAATGGAGCAATGTATACGTATATTTGAGTAGTTCATTCTTGAAGGCGAGATAAGATAATGGAATGTGAATTATTTTGAATTTTTCTCTTTGCTTATCATTAAGAAGGAACCATTATGAGGCTTTGTTTCATTTATTTTTTTATATATAACGTCAAAAGATGTAAGCGAAAGGTTTGTTCTTCGATGAGAATTTAGGGAATCTTTTTAGATGTGAAAACGTATGGAGCATTTAGCATTACATTTGCAGACAAAGAGCAACGTGTAATTCGTGTAAAAAGAACCAGATTTGGAGAGTATTACAATATTATAGTATTTAATAATAATTATTATTATTATACTAGTGAGAACCCGTCAAAATTTGACGGTGAGATCTGAGATAAATGTAAAATACTGTACCCAGACTAATGTTCACAATACATTGCATTGTTTGGATCTTCAGGGTATAACAAAGATATTCTGTGATGAGGAGTTCCCAAAATTTTGAACACGTATGGCCCATGACCAGGTGACAATGCAATATCGGCACAAAAGATATAGCACTATTATACTGAAGGATATTATTTCTAAAGTTTTTTGATGTGTCATCATCTCCTATGAACAACTGTTTGATTTCTTCTGGCATATTGCTCGAAGGTATACTTATTTTCCCATTTAAGCAACACAAAGTAAATCGTTTGCAGAATTTCTCTCACGTGGAAAGTAAACAGCAGAACAAAACTGACATCTTATAGACAATGACCCAATAGAAAACGAAACGACCTCACTGTCACGACACCTACGCTGACTTTCTCTTTCCCTGCGTTCAGTTAATGTACGTTTGCGTCTTTTGGGGCGCGTGGACAACGATTCGGAATTCGACATAACCTGTAAACAACTTCACTAAAGTATTACAACCGAGCAAAACCCACTGTGCGAATGTACTCTACAAAATACACCACAGAAGTAAATACGTGCAGTCAACACCACAATGCAATTATTACGCTGAAACAAAACTTTGACGAATTGTAAACAAATCTCAACAATCAAAACAAAACATCAAGCAGCGTGCCACCCTTTGAACACCCACAAAACATCAAACTGCCACCCTTTGAAAGAAAACAATGCACTATTGATAAGCGTACTATTGAAGAATGATTTAATTAATTAATTTACACCGTAAATGTTGGTGAATCAACACAAACAATATCTGATAACACATCTAGGGATCATATGCTTTCATTTAAAAGAAAAAATACAACAATCGGTTCAGTAGAAGCTCTAAACGAAGCCATGGCAGAATACCTTATTTTTTTAAATATATAGATATGTATTTCGAACTATTTGCATTTGCTTACAAAAGCTATCAGTTACTGCATTGTAAAATGTATATCCCAAATAAACTGGCAACAATGTGCTCTAGCGAAAGCAGTTGT
Source organism: Teleogryllus occipitalis (assembly GCA_011170035.1). Classification (NCBI taxonomy): domain Eukaryota; kingdom Metazoa; phylum Arthropoda; class Insecta; order Orthoptera; family Gryllidae; genus Teleogryllus; species Teleogryllus occipitalis. The sequence continues at coordinate 21,574 of BLKR01000536.1, read as the reverse complement.
CCCCGCCTCCCCTGCCTCCGCCGCCGGTGAATCGAATTATTTATTAATTTTTCATTATTTTACTTTCGCGCATAGTGCTTACGTAGAATATTTAAAAGCTAAAATGCGCATCGGATATGTTCGTGAATACACTGAATTCTTTATACATCAAATCCAATGCCAGAAATATATTTTCATTTAAATTTTGAATAAAAAAATATATTTTTCACACTTCCTTTACTTATGGGATAAATTGATATTTGAAGCATAAGAAAGTCAGAAATTAAGACACTACATAACGATAAAATTATAATATTCCGACAAGATATGTGCTGTTGTAGCACCGCTGTTTTATTGTTACATGTATTTCTACATTATATACATATAAAACATTTTTTCCACAAAACCATACAAAGGTACTTTTCTTAAATAATGGGTCCATACGTCCTAATATCAATGTCTTATAGATCTCACGCCAATAGTTAAGGGTTAAGATAGGTGTAGGTGGATAACATACACACGCATGCCGCAAATCGAGTCATCTGTATGGACATACAGATGGATGGATGTGTCTCGCATAACTGTGCCAGATTAGAAGTATTTGATCTAAAACTTGGTAAATAGGCCAGGATTCAGATCTTGTTGTACCATTACGGAGATAATTGAGATATTTTACTTTTTGTGAATAGTTTTTATGAAGCCCTTGTGACATTTTCAAAATTTCAAGGTCACCTCCGCGATCGTGATTGTCGGCTTACATTTTACCAGCAATCTCTATATAAATCATGCACATTTATGTATGGGATTAATGACTTTATGAGTTGGGGTTCCCGGAATCACTAATCAATCAGTAAATCAAACAAAGAAAAAAGAAATAATGAAGAGCAAATGCATTATGTGCTCTTGGATTTTCTCATAATCTTGATTTGAAGACGACGGCTTAAGGATAAAATTTCGCAGTTTTAATGTCATGCACAATATCACAAAATTATGTAGTTTTTTTGTTTCTACATTTCTCTTTTTTCAAATGGGGAATATAACCCTCATCATATTACTCTCCAAACAATCGTAAATAGATTGGACTAATTTTGCTTGTGAGAATATTCACCAGCCAATTATTTTTCTGTTTCCTTCACCTACAGAAATGAAAATAATTTCCATATCGGCTGAGTATTTGAAAGTGTTCTTGTGAGTAGCGGACATTTCTCTCTCTCTCTCTCTTTCTCTCTCTCTCTCTCTCTCTCTCTCTCTCTCTCTCTCTCTCTCTCTCTCTCTCTCTCTCTCTCTCTCTCTCTCTCTCTCTCGTCAGATGCGTAAAAACTACCGAAATCACGAAGAATATACGTGAATACATGATATGTAACAATCCGAATTACTCACGCAAAAAACATTACTGAGAACTTTTAGTGGTGTCACGTAGAGGTTGTATGTTAATAATAGAAAAGGTAATGTATGCAAATACATGTCTAGTATGCAACGCTCCCACATGCTTGGGGAGGATTACGCTAGACAGTTTTTAGCCGGTGTTTTCCCCACGCCACGTAGCGTGCACGATATGTCAGGAAGCACTGTGCACTCTCCTATCTCCGTCTCCTCCCGTATCGCACTTGCAATCTCTCTTTTGTTTTATCGCTTCTCTCTCGTCCTCACTATTCCTGGACTCCCTAGCTGCAACACTTGCACTTATCAGCATCGGCCTCTCATCTCCTCTTCGTGGTCCCCGCCTTGTCCTCTGCGGGCATTGCAATCACCTTGCGTTCTTTATCTCTCCCCTCTCCCCTTCTCTCTCTATTGCCCTCACCTCTTGTCTTTTCACCTCGCACCCGCTCACCTCCGTCGCATTGGCGAAACAAAAGGGCTTTGCATATTCGGCCGCCACCGCCGCACCGCAGCCTGGCACGGGCCACATCGACCGCCCCTGCCGCCCCCGCCGGCGCCGCCGCCTCTGCCGGTCGGGGGCGAGCACGGGGCACGGGGCACGATCGCTGTTCGCCCGCAGCACCCCCCCTGCCGCCCCGCTCCCGTGGCCCCGCCCCCGGCCGCACGCAGGTCAGTCGGTCAGCGCAACGGCTCCTCCCGTCGACGTAACGCGGTCGGCTGCCCCGCGCTGGCGTCAACACCATCCCTAGATCGGAGGTTCCCCCAGGTCGTTTTGCATTTGCTCCACCGAAGACTAATTCAATCTCTCAGATCGTGCAAAATGGGAACCTACAAAATATCTTGGGTTCAGTTTGAGACTTGGAAACTAATCTGCAACTAAACACACGTTCTTTTAAGAGCTAATGAAAGAAGTATTGAGTTATCCTTTACATAAGGCATATCAAATCGTGACCGCACGAGCCACTTGCACGTCTAGGGTCTCCGGCGCTCCTGCGAGCAGGGGCAACTTCCCCTAACTCCGCTCTCATTTCCCCTTCAAATTTAAAAGCTAAAGCCGTGCGGGACTGGGAATAATGGCTACGTACGAAAATGTTTGCGAGATTACTTCTACCAAACAATCAAGATTTGAATTATGTTTATTTATCTAACTACTTATTTCTATGTCAAATTTACTTTCTCTTTATATTTTTTCTTGTGAAAACATTTTTCCAACTGGCAGGATTTTTTTTGAATGCCTATTTTTCCTTGTTTTCGTTTTGTTTTATATTTTATAAAATAATTCAATTATTTGTTGTACACAGCTATAAAATGAAATAAATTAACAATTCCCTGTAACTTAACATTTCTCTCTTACGGTGGGATAGCTATCTTAACAGACAAGAATCTTTGTCCCTCCTCCAGAGAATATCCTGATCTGAACGTAGGAAGTTGATGCAATGATTTAAATTTATTCAAGTCAGTGCAATTCTTAAGTAAACACGATTAGTAAATCCAGAAACTTTCGATTCTAAATGTTTAATTGTACTCTCAATGGTCACTTTGATATCTGACTAAAAAATTATTTCATTTCAATGGATCTTTTCTTTTGTTTACTAGAGGAAATGAAAATTAATATAAATGTAGGGCAATAGCAGTCAACCGACTCCTCCAAATGGCTGTCGCGAGCCAGGTATCTCGTGACATAACGCCAGGCGGGAGCAGATATACAACCCTCACTTTTAAATCTCGTGGCGGTGACTTTCTCACACTAGACGGTAACACCCGGCGCCGACCTACTGGCGGTTAGCGAGGTTTTCCTCAATCGAGTTTCTCCCACCAGTGGACATCGCCCCAGCCGGGACAAGCTCTAAGCTCCCGACCGGTCTCCCGGCATGTGTAGTAGTGTAGTGCATGTAAGATAAGTCTATGTAAGTAAGGGGTAGGATAGGACAAGCAAGAGGAAGGAAAGATCGCACGCGGTCCGTGGCCCGTTTGTTAGGGTACTGTTCCGGCATTCGCTTGGTGTTGATCAGAGAAACCACGAAAAACTACCGGTCAGAGCATCCGGCCGCTAGAATTCTCCAGGCAGTGACTGACCTCGATCTGGCTATCTAACATCGAAAATCCTGCCACCTCGGAACTCAAACCTCTGTCCTCCTAGTCAGAGGCATTGCAGTGACATCAATTGATACCCTGAATCACGTCTCCCGGTGCATATAGCGAGCAGGTTCTTTTAAATTGGCTTGAAAGTAATCCTTTATCTCTCTTAAAATCAACGTCTCCACAAGTTCTTCATAACCAAACTATTCAACCACAAAATGTGTAAAATAAGGTGAAAAATTCAACTCTGATATCTTGACACTGAGAAAACTCGTAAACGTTAAATAGTTATTGAGAAACTGCCTTCTTAAAATCCTTTTAAATAGGTCCGCTTCTCCTTTCAGGTACACTTGCCATGGCTGTAACAAACTTTTGTACCTACGTGGCGTCCGTAAATTTATTGCAACGTCTTTCGAAACATTAGAAATGTGGCGAGGTAAGGAAGTATTGAAATCAACGTAGCACGAAACCCCTCGGCCGGTGTCGCAACCGCTGGCACTACCACTGCCACTGCTACCAATGTCATTGTGACCACTTCACCGCCACTGTCTCCCTCATTGGATCCGTCATTGCGCCCTCTGCTGCCTCAGCCACTGCTACCCTCACCACCACCTCCAGCGCAACCACCTCCATCTCTACCACCACCGTCACCACTGTCGCCCTCATAGGATCTGGCACCGCCATTCCGTTCTCTGTTGTCTCCGCCGCTCTTACCCCCTCCATTGCAACCGCCTCTATCTCGGCCACAACTACCACCACTGCCGCCTTTCTCCGTCCTCTCTCCACCGCGCCCTCTCCCCCCCCCCTGGTGTTCGCTGCTTGGTGCGGCGGAGGTCGCCCGTGCGGAGGAAGTTTATTGCGCGTCAGCATGTAGTTAAGTGTTTCCGATAATAATTCACGTTACGGCGCACGCTACCGGTGAGCACGGGCCGGGTCCTCGAGCCCCGCCGGCGGCTACTGGGCCCTCAGAAGGCCTCGCTACGAACCTCGCCCGCTCTCTAGGTATCGTGGATTGCGTCTATACGTTCGGTTGTCGCAACAGAGGTATTAGCATTAATTACATTATATATATATATATATATATATATATATATATATATATATGTATATATATATATTAGTAGCTGTCATTAAAAAAATATTCACAAGCGAATCAATGCTTCAAATTTTTAAAAAAAACTTCAGAAAAAAACAATACTTAAAAAAAATCATATTCACTTTTACGTATCAATGCTTCAAACATATTTCGTTTCGATTGTCCGTATGTCAAAATGCGCAATTGTTTATCTTGGATTCATTGATTCAATATTCTGAATGAATTCTTATGAAAAATGAATACTTATCAGAAATCACACATGAAGTAAACTCTTTTTCTTATCTTCTTAAAACGTCTCTGAATAAATATTTACTAAAATTGAGCTAACAACTCGGGCGTAAGCTAGCAGGACTAACTCATAAAAAATAGGATAATTTTAAGAGAGTCAACAACAAAAGGACATGCTCTTTCAGTAAAGAACGTAGTTGTTTTCCACTTGCTGTAATAATTTAACGTTGAGGAAAAGAAGCGTCAGCCCTTTTAGGGCTACTAATAGTTTTGGAAAATATTCTACAATGTACCACATTTATTATTCGAGTGAAAATATTTTCGTAGAGATGGCGCAATAATAATACTTCCGAAGCCAGGAATCACGACGTGGCTGTCAATTGCTCTCCCTTAAAGTGTTCATGTTTATTTTCAAAACATCAGTCAGTTATACAACCATAATTTGCCTTCATTGATGCAAGTTTCACCAGGTAAATTAAAAGATCCTTAAAAACGTTCTACGAGAAATAGATATAATTCTTATCGATATTAAGGAAATGTATCAAGCAATTTTTTGGAGTGTGTCCATTCGTAAAGTAAAGTATTAAAAAATTGTAATTTTCTTAAAATTCAACTGGCATTTATTACTTAATGTCATTTACAGTGTATATTTTTTAATTAAAAATAACTTTCAAAAGGAAGTTTCATGTGATAATACAACAGCCTGTTTTTGCCACGTTTGCAGAGACTGACATGTTTATGCAAGAAAAGATAAAATATTCATTTTGTTATACTGATCTTCGTATTCTTTGTATTAAACATTGATATTCAAATACGTGAGTACTCTATTTTGAATCTATCCGATTACGCTAGAACATACGTAATTAACTCAAAATTTGTTGATGGACCTAATTCACCAGGTCTCCCCAGGTCCTAGTTCCATGGAGAATATGAGGTAGAGATATTGTTACGGCCATTGATTCTATGGTCATTCTTCCAGAATTCACCAACACATCAAAGCTACCGCTCTGCCTTTTCTTGACTGTCCCTCGGATAGAATAATCTAGTATATCCTCTCCTATATTATTTCATTAATTTAGATGGGTTTTACGGCTTTGATACGCATCTAATCTTTATAAATAAGATATCTATAGAAATATAATATCATGGAGACGTGATGAATTGCACTTTAACTTTAAAAATACGACGGATTTGTTGAAAAAAAAAAAACGCATCTAAATATGCATGTCAAATGCAACCCGCAACACTCGGTATTGTTCTTGAAATCTGTACAGTTATATAATTCCAAACTAACGGATAACGTTCTAGGACCTTAAAACTTGAAATATTGAGACAAAAGGCATCAAAGAACCGTTTCTCACACTGTAGTATACAGGCTGAGATCTTGGATATTCTATTACATATTTTCTGGTTCGGCGCATCATGCTTCTACCCACCTGTTCAGAGACGTGCAGAATCTGCAACTGTATGTGAAATTAATAATTACTTGATATTTGATTTATTGATTGATTTATTCATGTTTCCGGGCGCGTCAACTGCTCTGGTCATTAGTCCCGTTAGTGTAGTGCATGTTTTTTTCTCGGGAGATGGCGGTGATCTTCCCCCGCTGGATGGCGAGATCCGGCACCGACCTACCGTCGGCTTGTGGGGTTTCCCACAACCAGGACTCTCCCACCATCAGGGCACCGCCCCAGCCGGGACAAGCTCTAAGCTCCCGACCGGTCTCCCGGGATATGTGGTAGTGTAGTGCATGTTAGTGTAAGTGTGTGTGTGTAATGGGAGAGGATAGGACAAGGAATGGGAAGGATAGATCGCGCGCGGTCCGTGGCCCATTTCATAGGGTACTGCTCCGGCATTCGCCTGGTGTTGATCGGAGAAACCACGGAAAACTACCGATCAGAGCAGCCGGTCGCTAGAATTCTCCTCCAGACAGCGACTGAATTCGACCTAGCTGAAAAGCTAGTGCCGAAAATCCTGCCGCTGTCAGGACTCGAACCTAGGACCTCCCGGTCAGAGGCGCTGCAGTGTACTTGATATTCTCTGCGATTGAATTGCACGGGTGTACCTTTCTGTTTGGTACTAAAATTAAATAAGTACAATATATATTGTCAAGGGTGTATAGTGCTGATATATCAAAAGAAGTTCAGTTGGTACAATTAGGAGGCACATAGAACAAATGACGGGAGATAAGAGAATCTTGAAGAAAAAGATACTAAATTATGGTTTAATATGGAAATGGACGAATAGGGAAGAGGGTGAATTTGAACATGCGAGAGTTCTTAGTTTTGACTTAATAGGATTACACGGGAATTAAAACTAAACGCTTTACTGTTCCAATTCTATTGGTTTTTGATAGTGTAACAATTTGTCATTTCCAATTTTCTATTCTATCTGGTATCTAAATCCAAGATTTAGAATTTTTTACATGTTTAATAATAAATTATAAATAATAATTAAAGTAAAGATGATTCATCTGATATAATGTAAACTGAATACCCTCTTACATTTTAGGTGGTTTTCTTTCTGTGGTGTTTTGTAGATAAATGGTAAGAGAAAAATACGATTCCACGTAACCCCACAAACATCCCGTTCCGGCGCATTGATTTCATGTGGAAAGATTCCAAGGAAAGATATGGAGGAAGCTCCATTCCACCAACCGAAGGAGGCGACTCAAGGCGGAGGCCGTGGCCGATCACATTTCAATTATGAAAAGGGATTTTTCCTGGCTTCGCTTGCGCTGAGCCTCAGGTACAGCTTCACCTTCAAGCGTCCCTCACTCACTCCGCTCCCTTCTCCGCACACCTCACCCCCCACCCCCCTCCCCTCCGCCGCTTCACTTCCACGCGCCTCTGTTTCCTGCGGCTCGAACCAACAGGATGAAATCCGAGATGGAAGTTTTAATCCCGAGCACGTTCGAAGGAATTTTGCTGTGATGAAAGGTATTATTTTTCTTAAGACCGGACCGGGAGAAGTGGCTTAGGGCATCAACCGATGTCACAGAAGTGCCTTTGACCGGGAAGTCCCAGGTTAGAGTCCCGACGGTGGCAGGATTTTCGACACAGGCTGGATAGCTTGGTCGAATTCAGCCGCTGTCTGGAGGAGAATTCTAGTGGCCGGTTGCTCTGATTGGTAGTTTTCCGTTGTTTCTGCGATCAATACCAGGCGAATGCTGGAGCAGTATCCTAACGAACGGCCTACGAACGGCGAGCTATCTATCACACACACTTACATTACTTACGTCACTTACGGGGTGCCCCCTCCTTGATAGGAGATACCTGGTGGGGAAACCCCGTTCGCCGACGGTAGGTCGTCGGCAGATCTCACTATCCAGCGGGGAAAGATCTCGTCCTCTCAGAAAAACACTTACGAAACTAATGACCTTAGCCGTTGACACGACCGACATTACTTTTCAATAATGAAATATTAAATACGAATTGATGAAATAATTATGATTCATATGGAATAAATATTATTCATTTCATAGAGTCCTACCTTTTAAGTAGTGACTATAATGAACTATTTATCGTAAAATTTAATTGAAAAATTTATGAAACATCAAACTACTGTACCGAGATATAAAATTATGGTAACGAGTTTTAGAGTTCTAATTTTGTATTTGATTTTTTACTAATCTTTTCCCATCAGTCCCATTATCGGGCCTCTTGACTTGCCCCGCATATCCCGGGCGATTGCCCGGTCAGCCCATGCCTCGCGCCGACACTGGTCTTTCCATGAAAATCGGTAAAATATTGCTGGGTTCTTTACTTTACGGAGTAGTAATTAATTGGGTAACTCGTGGAGCTTCTTAAAATACATAGTAGATAAATAGTTAGTGTGATGAAGAAATAATTATGCTTTGCTCATATGGATACGCCACTTCGCTACACCGTTTTAAGGTGCATGTTCTCTTACATCGCAAATAAAATGTCACTCATAATGAATGTCAAATAACTATCGTACTGTGGTACTTCCAAAATGTTGATACAGTGTAATCTGTGAGAATAATTACATCAAAAACAATTAATATGAGTATTTTTTTTTTCGAATCACATTTCTTAATTTGCAATTAACTACAGGTGAAATATTCTTTATATAAATTATATTGCATACACATACTCTAAGTTTTGGCAATGTGGAAATTTAATTTATATTTTTGAAACATACAACATGACTTAAAAATTCATTTTAGTTAATTAAGTTTTGCATTTAATATTGATCATCAATTAAAAAATTGTGTGTGTTTATATTAAGTGCGTATTTAATGTGTGTGATTATGTCGCTTCGTTTGCGACGAATCAATGAACCGAAAATACTGAAACATAATAATTACATATTTTGGTGTATTCTGCCTTCCCAAGAAATACGTTTTAGTATGAGAATGTGAAAAGACGACACAAAATGTTTTGAGGTGAATTCTTATTATGACCTATGATTTCCACTTTACTGTAACGGGTGCCCCACGGTTTCAGATGCAATCCATTTAATTTGCATATAATAGCATCGTCAGTGTTTCAAACTGCACATCCTCTCACTACCAATAGAAATTTCTCAAGTGGCACAATACGAAAAAAGTGAGAATATTGTATGTGTTCATTTCACGGATTTATGATTGTAGATTGCGACTCCTGTTACCGCATCGCGGTCATGTTTCGAAAATATCAAGTCACCGCACGTTGCGTTCAAATACATTACAAAATGTAAATTGAAATACGAGTCCGTCGTAGACACCAGTTCTTTCTCTTCTTGGATTAACCATCTATCCCCTTATTGGATATAATCTTTCAGTAGTATTCTCAATCTTATTTTCTTCTTTATTTTACTTTCCAACATTGTTTTATCGATATATTCGTTCCACATCTTATTTCTGACTGTGTGTCTTTACCTTATAACTTTTTTTCCCTTTTCGTTTCCTTTTTACCATTCCTTTTCTCGGACTCTTTCTTTCTCCTACTCTTTATATCTATCTCCACACATATCTCTTTCCCATCTCTTTTCCCAGATGCCTCGTCGGAAATCATACGCGAACGCTCTCCATGAGTGCTTCTCTTTATCAAACTCCCCTTTTCTCTATTCCCCCACCCTCCGTTCCCCCAACGTCCGATTCCTCCCATTCCGCTATCGGCCGCTCTCTGCCCTTCCTTCCATTACACGGTCTCTCCGCCTCCACCTCCCTTTCACCGCCGCCGCCGCCTCTGCTGCTGCTGCATTCTTCGCGGCGCGGCGAGTTCGCGGAAATAATGGCGCCCGGAATTGCGGCGATCGAACCACGCCGGGGGCGGCGGTGGCGGCGGCCCCCGTTCCACCCACTCCGCCACAACCGCTCTCCTCCAGGCCCTTCCTCCGCCTCCCCAGCCTCCGGCCCTTCCCTTCCCTGCAACACGCGCTCAGCCGCACCGGCACCGCGCCACGCCGCCGCCTCGCCGCCGCGAAAACGCGTAATTTGAAATCTGATCGCTGTTCTGACGGCGCGTTGCCTGTGTCGGCTCCGCCGCCACCGCCACCGCCACTGCCACCGCAGCAGCGGCGGCGGCAGCCCTTGGCCCGCGCGAAATCGCGTTTGAGGGCGTTTCGCCCTTTTAGGCCCGCGCGAACGCAGCCCTCGCTGTCGCGAAATGGGAAAACTTTGTCGCGAGATGAGGCGCGAGCCCGCACGCGGGAAGGGATGAATGCTGACGCGGCCGTTCAACGGATGTATTGAACGGATATATTTTCGAAAGCGGCTAACGCTGGAGACTGGCGGCCAGAAATCAAGTCGATGCGTATCAGTATTCGCTTCGTATAAACGGTGAATCATTGAATTTGATGAATTGATGGAGTGCGAATTATCGCCAGCTGTGAGTAAGTTGCAGGATAATTGGATAAATTTAATTAGTTTTCGGGAAATGGAATTATCTGAAAAGTGTATTGTGAAACTCGCAAACCGTCCACACACCATATAGTCAAGGAGTCCAACTCAAGAATATACCAAGGGATTCCAGATAATTTCTGTACTGCGAAGTTTACGCGTCAGTGCAAGAAGCCTTTGATTTTGAACCGTGTAATCCTCGAATATCTACACGTAAACTATGTAACTCGGTGAGCCCTGGAGTGTTCGAACCCAAACATTACATTGTCAACCACATGGTGAGTATCTACTCGTGAATATTCGTGAGAAAACAGCTTTAAAAACCACCTTCTAACTTTGAAACTTTAGTGGTAAGTTGTAGAAATTAATTATGAAATCTAAAAGAATTGTTATGCAAGATGAGATATTAATTACAGAAAATTTCGTGAGGTCAAGTCCACATTCTAAATAGATTAAAACGCTTTTGCTAGAACGACTTGGTCAAACAATAGCTTATGTGAAACTTAATGAGAATTAATGCTTCTAAGTACTTAATGTGAATTAATGTTTATTCATGCATTACGCTAAACCCACTCCCTGCTGTTTTTTTTTTTACTTTAGAAAGGTGTTAGAAAATTAAATTGTGTATCGCCGCTCTCGTCTCTTGGGTGCAGATATTTTGCCCTTTCGGAATTTTTTACGACGTACCATACTGTCATATGTCCGAAGAAAGGTGTTTCTATAGTGAATGCAAATGGTCGAAATGTAGAGTGGCTGCTGTGTAACGACATAAATGCATTTGGTCTATCTAAACATAATATCAAGTAATGTGTTTGCCGTTTTATTAAATAATTTACTAAATAAATAAAATAAAAGAATCATCATCAACTGCTGATGAATTAGACATGTTACATGTTCATGTTCGATCAATAGATCTGATGGTTATTCTTTCACGTATTTTGGAGTAAATAAAGTAAATAATTGTAGTTTGTACAATTAGTTTATGATGTTGAGCTTTATTGCATAAGTACATGTTTTGAAAATGACCAGCGTTAGGAGCAAATTTTCAAATTTGTACGAATGAAATGAAGCAACATTATAAACAAGTTGCTTACGCAATTTTTTGTGTAACACTATAAATCTATAATCAAACTTTATTTTGCGTAAACTTTCATGTGACGTCTCGAGCATTTGACATTGTGCGAGAAAACATTGGACGGCTGTTCCGTACACCTCTACGCCCCCTGCCCCCCAACCTCTCGCTGCGATTGACAGAATGTGTGATGACGCAATCATTCGCACCGTAAAATATAATACGTCGTCATTTGTGCCGTAAAAATCCCGATTATGAACGATTTATTGCAACAGAAAACGTCGTTTATAATGCTGGAATACAAAAAACAAGGAATTTACATAAAATTCAGTAGTGACATGTTTTACTTTCTCTCTGCACCGTAGCTTTGTAAATAAGTCTACACTAATGCCCGCAAGAAATATTCAAGCCATTTACGAGTAAATTACCCGGAGGAGTATGCGCGTCCGTGTAGGCGTAGGCTTGTACAGGGCCTAGAGTGTGGGACTGCATACGCATGCCCGCCCTTCCATACATAATTCAGAAACCGCGTTCGCAAGAGAGCAATGTACATTGCGTTACAAATGTATACAGTACATGTATCACATACATACATGCGGACATGTGCACTCTGCTCTCTTGACTCAATAAACAAGCATTTCTCTCGAAATTCGCGTGTATCAGGAAGCGCAACATACTCTACTCGTCACAGTTGCTTTCTCGCTTCCGCAAAGATCGATTTGTCACCACTGTTTAATTACTTCACGAAGACACTGAATTAGTGCATTTATAGTCTGTTGTGGCTGGTGGGTTGCGAATTAGGAAGGGCCACATGTGTGTGGGAATAATCACATTCTTTTTGTCTCTTCAAAATATTTCTTGAGTAAGGACAAACTATAGCATGTGTTGTATGGCTGATTTGCAACGGGATATTAATTATTATTTAAGAAAACTTTTATGTTGATAACGGGAGATAAAATTGTGCTATCAAAAGTAAGAGTTTTTGTTTAAATGTTTGCAGGAAAAAACGGAAATTTTTGAAATAAGATAAAAGGGTCGATATTCTTAGATTGTCTTAAAGATGATTGTCGAAAGAACACCCTAATAGCCACATGTTGCTCCCACACAACTCCCAATATTCCCATTATTACCTATGCTTCAATTACCTAGCATGCTACTCACGGCGACGCAATAGCCCACGAAGCGACCCATTCTAAAAACATTGATCATTTGCTTAAACGGGCACATGAGATTAATTTCTTCTAAACGTGCTTTCATTCCACCCTCATTCATCATTTTATCAAAACATCTCCCGATCTCATTTCATCTACCCCAGACTAGGCCAAAAGATGTTGATATAGGAAGTACTTAAAGTGAAATTGTGGTTGTGGTTGATGGTGATTGTGTTGATTCCCCACAAAATGATTACTCATACTGAATCAGTCGCATACGAGCTACGGCAAAATAAGTCTTGATTAATCTTCCTATGGACCCATACCCAATTCGAATCTTTGCCTGACATCAGTGAACTAAAATCCAACAAGAATCTTTCAAGACGAAGGCGATATCCCATTAGATAATTTTATCTATTGTATTTAATTGTATTCATTAAACTAGGATACGTTGCGGGTTTTATTTTTGTCACAGTTTCAAAAAAAATACTATATTTAACATTTAATACTTCGCTTTTTACAATATACATAAACTACAATGAAATTTTCCGAGTTTCCTCTGCCTGCTTCATTCTTTCCGATCCCTTGCGTTACTGCTCGCCGCCATCAGGAGCAATCACACCGGTCCCATCGTTTAAGGCGCTGCTCCACCATCCGCCTGGTTGAGAATGAGGAAGGGCACGGGAATGACTCATCGGTGTAGGCGGCCTCTAGAATTGTTTTCATTCAGACAGATGCTTCTCTCAACTCTTTTGTTCATGGATTTTTTTAATTTTATTCACACAGACTGAACATAGTGTAGTAATATAAAATTATTGTTAACATAATTATTATGCGAGGATTTGCTCCTGTTTCTACATCTGCTTAACAACAAAATTTAGGATAGGTCAGATAACATTCAGTATTTCGTGTAGTGGAAAACAAAAAGAAAACATTTTTTTAAAATAAAGTTAGACTTAAAATAACACACAAACTGTGTAATGCAAGATCTAAAAAGCAGTATTATTTCCTAATTGTTCTAACAGATTAGTAATGATAAGTATGTGTATTTTTCGTCATTAGTACAAGGTGTTTGAAATTTAATATTTTTAAAATGTTTATGAGAGTCACATTAATTCTTTTGAAAGGCAAAATGTCTAGTATCATATTTAATGATAATCACTTGACCTTAGTTTTGTTACATTTATTAAATAATTTTGTATTTACTCTGTATTTTCATTTGGATGTATAAATAACAAAGGCAGATATTACTTGGTAAAAATTATAAGTCTACATTATAAAAATATGTTTAATAAAGTTTTTAAAAATGAATTACAGAAGACAGGAATTATTTCTGGTCTAAAATTCTCTATCAAATAACCTTAATAATCAATTTTACTAATTTATTATTATGACTCTATTAGATAACAAGTTTTCCATTAGCTACCTGTAAAGTCGCCAAAAACCTCAATCGTCGATGCGTCCGTAAATGAATGAAAAAAAAACAACAACATTATTTTCGGACTTTGCTGCTGAGAGGAAATATCAGTGCTCAGGTTCAACACAATAATTACCATTTGCAGTAAAATATCTACTTTTTTTATTAAAACTATATATGTATATCGATGGGTAAATTACATAAAAATTCAAACAAAATTTAAATGAAAAACGCCATTTATATTTGAATTTTACTTATGTCTCTCAATTATGTGCAACGACACAATATTCGTGTGTGAAGGGTGCAACCGAAAGAACTAGTGACCAGCAAAATGTCTCGTTTGCATGCGATGCTTCCTGTCTCCCCTTCAAAAGCAAGCAATTGCAGTTGCACTATGGCTAGCGTGCCCTCACTATCTGAACCGGCACTTTTTGTTGTCTTCATCATAACATTTACGCTTTAATATTACCAATTTGTTATGAATTTTATCATACAAGATCTTATCATACAATATGATAAAATAATCGTGGCGACCGTGTTTTATAGCGTTCGTGGATTTTTCTTTGATGGATTTTCATTCACAATAATGTTCGTCACCTTGCAACACGGCAATCGCGTTTCAGTGAGTATCCAGTAATTACGGCACAGGCTTTTTCAACTTGGCAAAAACGTAACGTGAGTCACACACACACACACCGTTCCCCTAAAGGAGCTGCACGCCACACTCCAGTGCCTGTAATGACGTATAGGTCACGTATGTAATATATTGAAGGGTTGCGGTCCTAACAAGATAAGCCACATCTGCCACATCAAGCCTCCTTTTATTTGTAAATATTAATATATCGATTTCTATCGAAATGTTTCTCACCTTGTTATTGTCCGTAGACCTTAAAAGTATTAATAAGACATAAATAGTAGCAGGATAAATCACACTTTCACCAAAATCGAGATATTAACATTTACGAATAGCGGAAGACTTGCTATGGCTGGTGTGGCTTGTCTCGTTCCTGACCTAAGCCCTTCCCATGTACTATAAAATACTAAAATATTAGTGTGTATAAAAATTATCAAATATGTAAAAAAATATTATAAGAAAAAACATTCTGTTTTAATGAAATAACTGACCCAATGTGGCGTCGCCGACGCTTTAAACTTTCTTCGGTTGTTTGACTTTTCTTTTTTTTTTTCTTTCTTTGACTCAATCCTCTTGTTCAGTTTAGATGCCACCCCAGCCTTGTGAAATAACCACTTAAGTTTTTCAATTATTTTGTGTATTGAGCACGATTTCTACCTTTGCTTCCGTGATCTTCGGTAATGTAAATGTTTCATAAAATTGAGTTTTTCAGGAGTTATTTCAAAATGTTTTTCTTTCAATTTATCGTAGTGCGTATTTTTAAAATCAATTTGAACACGTCGTCGTCGGCAAACACGCATTTATCTGTTGCACCTCCGGGTCTCTTCGCTTATTCTGATTTCTCATATAAAAATTATCGTCTTCTCGATATTCTTTGAAGACATAACGCTGATCCCCGCAGCCCAGACGCAGCGACCAACTCGATGACACCGCTATGCTCTCGGAGAAGTGCACTCACAGCCGTCTGATCCGGGCAACTCAAAAAGCCCTCAACTTATTTTCTGTGAAAGTAAATACTTCGTTTTTGTATTCTCGTATTCTTTGTCTTATAAGACTTTCACGACTTCCTCTACGTCTACGTCTACGCCTTTCTCGACCTTCCTCTCCGCCTTTCTCTACACCTTCCTCTCCATCTCTCTCTGCACCTTCCTCTACGTTTTCCTCTACGTGTTCCTCTGCCTTCCTCCGTCTTTCTCTTCGTCTCTCTCTTTCGTCGTTATCTTAGTCTTGCCCTTCGTTTTCCCTTTGTCTTGACCTTCGTTCTTCCCTTCATCTTTCTCTTCGCCTTTCTCGTCGCCTTTCTCTTCACCTTTCTCTCCTTGTTCATTTACGTTGGTATTTTAAGATACTCTAGGTTAATGAATGACACCAATATAGATCTATTTAAGTGGTTTAATTCCAGGCATACTCGCCAAGATCGCAGCGCCAAAATATTTGTTTTTGCCTGAAAACGCAAAATTTTTATTTTGTTTTTTAAATATTCTCATGCCACACTTTCCGATTGAATTATCGTAGAGAGTGCGTCATTTCATAAGGCACTGCTTCAGTTGATGTGATGCGAAAGCAAGCCTCAAAGAAAGAGAACGCCTAATATTATTTTATTTACGTATTACGGTATGGAACAGCATTTTTGTGTTCCTGGTATGTGAAGAAGAATTGTAACCTCCTGTTATACAATACGATGTTAGTGCAATATTCGTAAAAACTGCTATTTGTTTTTCTTGGGTAGTATGCGTGCCCCTTTTTGTAAAATCAGTTTTCGTGGTTTTGTTTAGCAGACTTTTTGCTACTTAATGGCACTAGTCTGTACTACCAATATCCAAGGAAATTCCTATTGAAATGAATTCACATACTCCTGTAACTTCTTTTGTAACTCCTGTAAATTCTTTCTCATTGTCTTTGTAAAATCCCTTATATTCTTCATAATCAAATATCGTATTTTCTTGAAAATAGTAAAAAGTGGTGTATATATGATGTTTCTATCATTCTGCTATTCATCTGCTTGGCCCCCAACCACCATACGTTTGGACTAAAGATCGTTGCAAAGGCTCTTATGGAATTAAATTGACATGATGTGAATTGATATGATGTGGCTACGTTATTTTCCATTTCTTTCGAATAATAAGAATTGATTTAAGAGCACTACAAACTCAAATTACTTCTTTTTGTGTATTTGCGATTTGATGATTTCTTAGAACTTGTTTGCTGTATCAAATTTATGGATTGATTGATTAACTTACTTAGTTTTCGGGCACGCCATTCACTATGACAATTAGTTCCAGAAGTATAGGCATATACTTAGCATTGTTAATATTGTGTAGTTAGTATCGTGATAATTAGTACTAAATGCGTTGCTTTATTAAATGTATATTAATATTCAAGTAGTATTGTATTGAAGTGTGGTGACGTGTTGTGAAGTGTAGTGCAGTAGAGAAGTAGAAAGAGAAGTGAAGTGCAGTGTAATTAAAAAGTCGGGTATTTAATAGTTTAAAATAATTGTGCAGTTCAGTCATAAAATGTAGAGTACGTATTATTGTTATTATTGCTCTTATTGTTAGCATTTGAATAATATTATTACTATTACTATTATTATTATTTATAATTAATTTTATGTATTTTTTGCATGTTTATGTATTATTATTATTGTCTTAAAATAATTTAAATTTAAATTTTATTTATATTTCTTATGTAAATTGTAGTGTTCTACCACCAGGTTGTAAAAACATACCTGCAGAAATAATATCTATATATCTATCTATCTATCTATCTATCTATCTATCTATCTATCTATCTATCTATCTATCTATCTATCTATCTATCTATCTATCTATCTATCTATCTATCTATCTGTCTATCTATCTATTTATCTATCTATTTTATTTATCTATCTATCTATGTATTTATCTATCTATCTATCTATCTATCTATCTATCTATCTATCTATCTATCTATCTATCTATCTATCTATCTATCTATCTATCTATCTATATATCTATCTATGTATTTATCTATCTATGTATTTATCTATCTATCTATGTATCTATCTATCTATATATCTATCTATCTATCTATCTATGTATTTATCTATCTATGTATTTATCTATCTATCTATCTATCTATGTATTTATCTATCTATCTATCTATCTATCTATCTATCTATCTATCTATCTATCTATCTATCTATCTATATATCTATCTATGTATTTATCTATCTATGTATTTATCTATCTATCTATGTATCTATCTATCTATCTATGTATTTATCTATCTATGTATTTATCTATCTATCTATCTATCTATCTATCTATCTATCTATCTATCTATCTATGTATCTATCTATTTATGTATCTATCTATCTATCTATCTATTATATTCCGGGAGATCTGGCGCCGCGTGGAGGTGTTCCTTCGTTGCTTGAGCGTGAGATCCGGCGCCAACCTACGTCTGTAGATTTTCCCCGTCCAGACATCACCCGTAGCAAGGCAACGCCCCTGCCGGGACAAGTTCTAAACTTCCATCTGGTCTCCCGGCATGTGTAATGTGTGGTACTATAATATGTGTTGGTGTGTGAGCGCGTGTGGGAGAGGAGGGGGCAGTGATGAGGGAGGGAAGATTACGAGGGATCCATTTGTTAAGTTGGGAGCTACGCATATAGTGGCTAGCTACTGTTATTTAAACTACGCTGCCGTTGGGTCTCGAATCTTAGAACCTCCCGGTCAGAGAAGCTAATGAGACAACAGCAATGAAGCTACTGAGCCATTTCAGCCGCTGCTCCTTCTACTCCTCCTGAATATGAGATTTCTGATCATTTAAATACAAAAGTATAAAGAAAGACAATACATTTTATTTTCAATAGTTTACAAATACTATTATACTTTATCAAAATATACTTTCTCCTACTATTGAGATTGATTTTAACAATATTTCTACGACATTCGACAAATGGCTTAACATTTATCTAACCAATAATCACATTACATGCGTTAGACATGTTATTTTATGTGGTAAAACTGTCATAATTGATCATGTTCAAATAGAAATATTTTGTTTACACGATGTATCTTCTACTCTTAATATTTCTGTGCATTCAGGTAATCTCATTGAGGCTTAGCAAACATCATGGTCAACACTCCACTACAGAGTATTCTCGTAGCTTACCACCAGCCTTTACATTTTCATCACCCACTCACCGGAGTCGCGTCTAAACTTGCAAGTTTTATCTAGTGAAGATTATATTTGTTCATGTTCCTTCTGAAATTGTACAGAGAACAAACAAGCATCTAATCTGGCGAAATGGGTTTTCGCCTGGCGCAACGGCTCATTAGGCCACTGTGGCGGCGCAGCGCCACCGCCACGCGAGGAGGGGAGGGGGCTCGGGAAATTACACGTCGCGACAGCGGCGGCGGCGGCGGCGGCGGCGGAGCGAGGAAACTCTAAGGCGCTTGTGCTGTTTGTCACGGAACCGCCGCTGTTTGCTCTGGCGCCGCCTTCGTGCCCGCGTCGCCCCCCCCCCCCCCCCACCTCCGCCGCCCTCTCCGCTGCCGCCTCGCCGCCGCCCCCCGCCGCCGCCGCCGCCCCGCCGCCGCCGCCCCCCTGCCCCCACTCTCCGCCCTCGCCCCCGCTCTTCCGGGCCCCCTGCTCCCCGTCTCCGCCTCCCCGCCCCACCTCCGCCCCCGCTCCCTCGCCTCCCGCCCCTGCCTCCGCCCCCGCTCCGCCCCCGCCTCCGCCCGCCTTCTCCTGCATCAGCCCCGCTCGCCTCCGCTCCCTGCCTGTACTCCATCAAGGCCCGCCTCCCGTCCCCACTCCCTCCGCCACTGCCTTTCGCCACCGCTTACGCCACTGCTCTCCACCTCCCTCCCCTGCCTACACTGCCACCTACACCCCCGCCTACACCCCTGCATCCATCCCCACATACACCCCCGCCTACACCCCCGCCTCCACCCCTGCATCCTTCCTCGCCCCCGCCTCCGTCCCCACCTCCGCTCCCGCCTCCGCCACCGCCTCCGCACCCGCTTCTGCCCCAGCCCCCGTTGCATTTCTCCGGGCGATGTCGTTCCTGCCCGGCCCGCCGCGGCGCGCGGCGCCTCGTCACGCGCTTGCCCGACGGCGCGTTTTCTCACTTCCCGCTCAAGCGCACTGGTCTGCCGTCATTAGTCTGGATTAGGTGGCTCAAGACGTCAACTGACATCACTGCAGGGCCTTTGACCGGTGGCCATACATTTCGAGTCCCGACGATGGTAGGATTTTCGACCCTATGTAGATTGCACGAATTCAGCTGGTGTCTGGAGAAGAATTTCAGCTCTGGCTGCTCTGATAGGTAGTTTTGTTTTGATTTCTCCGATCGATACCAGGGGAATGCCGAGGCCGTACCCTAACAAACGGTCCACAGACCGCGCGCGATCTTTCTTTCCTCTTCCTTGTTCTATCCTCACCCCCTTACGTTCACATACGTACACTTACACTTACATGCGCTACTCTGCCACAAGCCGGGAGCGCGGTCGGGAGTTTAGAGTTCATCCCGGCTGGGTCGTTGCGCTGCTGGTGGAAGATGGTCGTTGCGCTGCTGGTCGTTGCGCTGCTGGGGCTAACCCCGCAAGCCGACGGGTAGGTCAGCACCGGATCTCGTTTTCCAGTGGAGGAAGATGATCACCATCTCGCGATAAAAACAGGCACTACACTTATGGGATTAATGAACTGAGAAGTTGACATGCCCGGAATCACTGATCAGTCAACCATCAGCCATCACTAATCAGTCAACCAATTTGCCAATAAGATATCGAATTTTTTATCAAATGCCCGTTTCATTATAGCAGATACTTACAGTCACGTTCTATGATTACAGAGTTACAAGAAATACATATTTTATAGTAGTCAGTTATTTTATAGTAGTCATTAAAAGTAGTAGTCATTTCCAATAAAAAGGTCAATTTCTGCCTCAGCTTCTAATATGCCTATTCAATCCTTAATAATCTAGTTTTTTTTTATTTTTAATTTTCTGGAATATTTTTTACAAGCTTGTTTCGTAGACGCAGCATCTCAAGGATAGACGATTGTGTTGTGACTGTGTTGTGTATGTGTTGTATGTGTATATGTGAGTTTCGTAAGCATTTTCAGCGTTGATAACCGCTAGCCAATGTCTTGAATTACAGTCCGGCTT
This sequence comes from Teleogryllus occipitalis, assembly GCA_011170035.1. Taxonomy (NCBI): domain Eukaryota; kingdom Metazoa; phylum Arthropoda; class Insecta; order Orthoptera; family Gryllidae; genus Teleogryllus; species Teleogryllus occipitalis. The sequence continues at coordinate 536 of BLKR01000536.1, read as the reverse complement.
ACTCAGATTTACTTCATATAAATACTCGAGTTGGATATTTAGACATTTATTTTCAACATGGCATCCGGTGCCACCAAATTAAATCAATTCAACCAATATGTATGTTTCGGTTCTGTCAGTCTAAGAGTTGATTTTATTGTGAATTTTTCATTATAAATTCTAAAATGTCGAAAATGAAAAGGAAAAAAATTGCTCTTATCCGACATTGGAGAAGCAATTTTGATGGTTTCTCAATGCATGGGCAAGTCGTTTTTTGCCAACTATGCTGTAAAGAGATGAGAAATATTTAGTAAATGCCAGAACACGGTAAATTGTACATTTCTGTTATTAATAACATAGTTCGTGCATTACGTTTGTCATTACTTCGAGTTTCATCTAATGATTTACACTTAGATTATAGTGCCAATAAAAGAAATGATAGTGCCAACAAAATACCCAATAAACCCACTTTAATATAAATAACATTAGTGATAAGAAATAGTCATCTCGATTTATTTTGTCTGTTGAAATTATAATACGTATTTTCACCTTTTAAG